>CALNHX010002270.1:0-185822 GCA_940337035.1 Agriotes lineatus
TAATTTGTGTTGTCATTTACAAGGAGCATTCAATAGAAACACGTTTGGAGGATGTAGTGTAATATCTACTAACTCAATTAAAAATAAATCTTTCTTAATATTCAGGTATGAGTCCAAATGTTGTACTAATGTATAGGTTCCATGTTTGTAAAATTCGTGCGGCTGTTGACGAAATTATTTTGTAACAACCGTCTCTACTTCCACGTCTGAAGTGAATTGCTGCCTGTTTAGTGATTGTTTTAATGGGCCAAAGATATGGATTTTGTGATAATATGCGTATGAATAATGGAATGAACACTTTCTATACTGATGCTGAGACCAGTTATTTGTTTTTCATATATTTAGCAATTTTACGAGCGAAAGCGCCTAATTGGCAGGCAACCTTTGTTGTTTTTCGAACAATACAAATCGCTACTTGAAACATTTCCAGTGGAAGTACAGGTTTCTATTTTCTATTTGAAATAGTCGTATTTGAAATACAGGTTTCTATATTATCGGCACCAACTTCCGCCGTTGTCGTTAGATGTCGAGATAGTCGAGCGTTACTTTAGCTTTGCGAAACATGTTGGAAGATTGACTTGGCCGTTTTTGAAAAATCGGGAATCATCGAATCCCCTGATTATGGCAGAACTAGTTTAATGGTTCGAAAAGATTACCGATCGCCTCAAGCTTTCGTGGTGTAAGTTAGTGATCTAACCACCTTGTCGGCTATAAGCCATGAAATTCTGAAGTTTTACGAACACATTTTCTGGTATCGGATTAGGCAGGATTTTCCTGCCTCCAAGCTATGGACTGAAATTACCCCGAAGCGGCGACTCATGGCATCACCGAGTGGCATGAATTCGAGCTTATGTTTGTCGTAACCTTCGGCATCGTTGAGGGCAGCCCCCTGCATTGGCAGTAACAACGTGTGCAGAATTTGGTTTGAATATATTATATATGCTATTTGGTGTTACGATTTATGAATGATACCGAACTTTTAAACGACCTCGCTGTGTTCGTTATGTAGCATTTACAGTTATTCAGAAAACGGCTATTTTACATTGTAATTCTTAACTGCCTTGCCGTATTTGTTTAGCAATTCATTTAGGATTTTATTAGCGGCTTGACCGCAGTTAATTTATTGTATTCAGGTGTTAAACGAACTGTCAGTTCTAGCTGTGATATTTTCAATTTATCGAAGCTCATGTTGCTTGAGAATTCACTGAGCGAATGGTAACTTTAAGGTGCATCTGTTTCATGCCCTCCGAGTAACAATTAAAATTAGCTGGAACAGTGACCAGCAGAGTATTTAAAACCCTATTTACATACAGATCTGGATGAATAGTTGGGTGCTCATGGTATAACAATTTAATTACATATATTCATGGTGGAACGCAGCACCGTACTGTCATTCCCTTAGCATCCGGGTTGTTGTTAAAGCACTTGTTTCGGCCAGCTTACTGTGGAAAGTAATCCACGTAGAAATTAGTTTAAAATGCCATCAGCATAGCTGCGATTTCGAATGCACCCTGTCGAGCTTGTAAAATAATTAACACTGTGATAATTGCTAATGTGATATATTTATTTTTGTGTTAGTCTTGTCTGTGTACATTTATGCTAGTAATTACAACATGATTTTATGCCTCCCTGTTACCTGATTAATTATCTATTGGAAATATACGATTTATCACTCTGTGGTTTTTCATTGTTTTAATTTGTATTGCTTCCTTGAGCGAATTTATTGGTTTCTTGCTTAAATGAACGAGTGGGACATGGGCTTTAAACCTCTTGGCGCCCCTATGAGTTCGATCGTTTAGTTTGGAAGGTAAGTCACTCACGCCCTTCTCCTGAGCTAGTGCGGCTGCATGTTCCGAATTACTATCGGCAATTGTGAATGTAACAATGCGCATCATTTCAAAAAGTTATCTGATTTTAATGTGTCTATTTGCATGTATAGCAGTTTTCATACGCCTCTAACTTTCAACTGGATTTGCAACTCAAACATGTCCTGGAAGAAGCCGCGTAGGGCAGTTGGGAAAGCGCTAGGCTTGCATTAAGCAAGTCCTCGGTTCGAATCCCGCGGTGGTCGAAATTTTTCCGCAGCCTTGGCGATTGGAATCAGGCTTGGTGAGACCATTCACAGTTCGGCAGCAAATCAACTGTGCTCTCGTCAGAACCACAGACATAAGGTATAGAGTAACAAGGTTAATACACCACGAAGACACACACCGCACACAGTGGTTGCTGCGCAAGCAGAAAAGGCGCGCTCCAACTCTGTAACCCGAATCCGGGGCAAGTTGAGCATTGTTCCGGCATATGCTAGCGTAAATGACAAAACACCAGCCTCTACACCACAAGGTAAATGAGGTTACATGTAATACATACATACATGTCCTGGACAAGCAGTCTAGTCAACCACTTCCCTTGTTGATTTTTTTCACCACTAAACGACTAGGTACTGCGTGAGAATAACTATAATCATCATCAACAGTTTCATTCTCTCATGGTGTCTTGTGGTTGACGTCCTTCGGTGGATAATTGAATAACAGTGTGCACATTTCTGTCGACGGATTTTCTATAGTAAACGCCATTTCCTAGCTATAACACTATCCACAAAGGAACAATTGCAAATAAATTTGGCAGACACTTTACTAATAGGCCAATAAACAATTTCAATAGCCTCACGTATGTGCCATGATGACCAAGTCATTCTTACATTCTTACTTGATCCAAACGTGTTTCTATTGAACGATACACGCACATAAATAGTTCAAACGTGAAGTGATTTTTATTGCACCTATTTTGAAGCTTTTACCGGACCAATTTCGATATTTTTTTAACTGATAAGTTTTTAAAATATCTGCGTGTTCCGCACAGTTAGAGAGGATATTCTCGAACTGGTCATGTGTGTACTCAGATTTAAGGAATCTGCTAAAGAAAAATCAACCAAACTTATATCCGTTTCGTATTCCATTAAATGTACGATTTGTAACTAGTAACTTACATGTGAAGAAATAAATATATTGAGTTTAATGAGCATTATTATTAAATTATATTTTCTGTAAACATTAAATCTGTTTATTCTTTATCATCTTATCATCTTACTCTCAAGTTCAAGTTTAAACTAGGCATATGTTAATTAAAACATGTTTACATCTTGAATCTTGACATCTATTGAAATCGTTTTAAGCTCACAATTTGGCTCGGTTTGCAGTGCGAAATATTTAACCAAGTCAATAAAGCACAGAGTTAAAATATTTTATGTAATTGCAATTTAAACAGTAATAAAAGTATTAAATGCATTGGTAATGAGATGCAAAAAGTAGTATTTAGACGAATAACGGCAAGCATAATCAAAGCATATTTCAGAGGATTGGAATTTGAAGCTATATAAAGTAATATAATTAAAATGATAGGTTTGTGCATATTTAAAGCCAGACCAAACGAAATTAATTGACACAAAAGGTTTGTTATGTGCATACTGAATGAGCGTAGTTATTAATAAAAGTACAGGCCAGTGAAAAGACAAGCAATCTGAAAGGTAGTCGAAATCAAAGAAGGATAAAATAGAAATTGCAAAGATCAGTCCAGAATTAGGCAACGGAAAAGAAGAAAAGCAAGTGACGTGTAAAAATTGTGAAGTCGAATAATAAAAACAAAGTGCAAAAGCAGAGCAGTGAGTTATAAAACATGTGTGTGTAACGAGAAAAAACAAGTTTAGCTATAAGCAATAAAGACAATTTTTAGATTTAAGAAAATGTTAATATTGAGTATTATGTAATCAAACTTTACTCCGTTTATGTGTATTGGTTATCAAAATTTCCATTCAACATTAGCAGATAACGGTATCATAGCAACGTGATGCTGTTTTGTTGAATAAAGGGAAAAACAATTGAAATAAATTAAAAGCTTGTTGCCCCAAAATTTTGCTCCATAAAATCTATGTTTTAAATAAATAAAAAGTATTTTTACCAAATAAAAAGTATACAGTTTTACTGTCCAAGTGACCGTGCACCTGTGAGGGCGTTTGTAGCCAGTTCCACGAGATAAATTTACAAATTGTTCCAATCGCCTTCGCGAAAACAACGGCAGCGGACACCTGGAGTTCATTTTTAATTAGCCTGAATTACTGACAGGCAAAGTTAGCACAATATAAATAACTTGAAAATTGTGTGGTGATTTGCCCTAATTATTAATTTCTAATTTAAAATAACCTTTACAAATCAAGGCATTCATAACACTATATACCCCTCGTGTCCCGAGTGGTGTAGCTTGAACAAGCGTCCACGTTCGATCAGCAGAGTTAAGCAACGCTGTCTCTGGTCAGAACTTGAATGGGAGTTCCACGGCTGCATCTCTCGGCGCCTCGTGGTACGGCTATCACGGAAAAAAGTTGGTCCCGGCGGTCATACAACATCATGACAGTCGTTAGTGGGGTTGGAAGTCCTCATAACTGCACAGCGACGCCTATAATTGGCCTAACGGCTGTTGGCTGAGTGCTAATTAAATTAAATTAAATAAACAATTAAAAATTACATAATAAAGGAACAAGAAATATATTCCAATTTTACAAGTGAACAATCATAATGTTTACTTATGTCGTAGTTGTAAGAAATTCCGTGTTGTAAAAGTAACAAATTGACCGTGCCGTATATACATTTATGACTGTAGTAAATAGTGTGGCAGCCAGGTTGGGACCGTCGCAACAACCAACAGGATAGATAGGGAAAGTTTTCAAGAACTTGAAAACTTGTCGATTCAGTAACTTTGGGGAAAACTCGCAAAAAGTATAAACATATATATTGAGATGGAAGGTCCCTTTAATTTAGTGTTTATGTTTGTAATATTAATTTAATAAGGGTACCACCCAAAATATTTTTGTATAGTCGTGTTATCAAATCTCAGGTTGATTAAAAGCTACTTATAAATTGATAGCTAAAATAAATAGTTGTATGCCCTTTATAATATCTTATTTATCTGCAACTAATCAAATAAAAATGCTAGCTTAAATTTCGGTAAAGCAAGACTCTCACTCGGTTAGGTCCACCCTGAATGAATTATTTATTGAAATTCGTTAAGTACGGATCTGTCCTCCGCTATTAGCTCAAACGCGCATAATCGAAAACTCTTAAATTAGCCCAAGCGTTAACCAAGATGGATGCCTTTTACAAAATTGCGTTTAATTGAATGATAAATATTGTGAAATCGATCAACGTGTTATCGGTAATTGTTTGAATTAGACTGTTTTCCGCATTAATTTGTCTTCGGTTTCATTGCTTGCAGGTACGCTATTTCAGTTGTTTTTATAGCGTAGGTTTAAAAAAAAACATAACCTCAACTTTGATTATTGCAATTCCGGATTTCTGGCTGTTAATGGATGTTCAATATGCCTGGAATCCGCTTCCTCAGGTCGTACTCTTGCTTTATGGTAAGTTTCAGGCTCCTAGCGCCAATATTCCAGTGTAAAAACTAACCTGCGATTTCTGCAGTCAACGGCAACCTCCTCGGGTGATGTTAAGTAGCCGGATCTTCTACTGGGGTGCTGGGATTGACGTGCCGGACTCCTATTCGTTGGAGGGACATGCAGCAGTTGAAATCCTTGGCTCTGGAACCTCTTTCTTGGCTGCTGATCAGGATCGGAGGCCGGAATGAATATGTCGAAGCTCTCGGAGACCGCAACGATGAGAATTATTTTTATGTGATGAAAATTAAAATCCACCCAAAGTCCTTTTGTAACAGGAAAAGGTTCTGTGATGGAGTTTCCAACTTTTAACGGCACTAATGGATTTTCGATAAATATTCCAAATTGATCGAATATATATTTTACTAAGGTCAATCTTTGTCAATGTTTTAAAAAGCCTTTTTAAAGGGACAGTGTCGTAGGCTTTCTCCAGATCAACGAATGTAAGATGAGTGGGTAAGTCTCTAGCTTTACGTTTTTCTATTATTTGCTGTAGGACAAATATATTATCAATACATGATCTTCCTGCGCGGAATCCCCTTTGCTCTTCTATATCTTCGATCTCACTTTCAATCCCCTTCTTAAGTATCTTGCCATACAACCTCTTTATTGCACTGGTTACGCTTATTCCTCGATAATTCTGACAAACTTTTTTACTTCCTTTTTAAAAATTCCAATCGTGTGGAATATTGTCTCCTTCCAACATACATTTATTGAATATTTCTGCTAGAATCTCCGTCAGTCTAGCTGATCTATATTTCACCAGTTCAATGGGGATGTTTCCAGGCCCTGCCGCCTTTCCATTTTTTGTGCATTGAGAATTTCTGTGACTTCGTCTATTGTTATTCTGTGCACGAATCTATCAGCGACTGTTTCTGTGTCTAAATCATGTATTTTATATTCATTTCTATCTTCGTTTAACAATGTTGTATAGTAGTTTTTCCATTGCTCTTTACTAATTAGGAGTATAGAGTTTGATTGCTTTTCATCTTTTCTGAGATTTCTTATTGTTCTCCATGCTTCTGCAACTTTTGTTCCACTCATACACCTATCCAGTTTTTCACATTCCTTTTCCCACATTTCATTTTTACGCTTTGTTATCTCTCTTTTCACCTTCCTATTATCATGTGCATAGTGTTGTCGATCTTTATCCTTCTGTGTGCTGAGTCAGATTTGATAGGCGTTCTTTTTATTTTTACTAGTATTTCTATTTTGTCCCTCCACCATTCTGAATTTTGTTTATCCCCTTCTCCTTGTGTCCTAGAGATTATTTTGCTGCTTGGTGTATGCAGCCTTTAATATTTTCATATATTTCTTCCGCATTGAAGCCATCTGTTTGAACCGCTTTTAACTTATTTGCCAATCGCAATTTATATAGAAACTTTACCGATTTTTGTCTTAAGCTCTCTAGGTTGTACTTGTACATGTCTAGGTTTTCCTCTTTATTTTCTTTCGGTAGTGTTTTATTCGTATTTGAGATTCTACAATTAACTATTATTTGGAAATCACTAAATGACGATCTGATCCACACTCTGGTCCACGGTATAGCCTAACGTCTGTGGTCTTTAATTTTGAATTCTGACGCTGCATTACGTACTCAATTATCGAGTGACGTCCTTGTGTTGGCCGTACCCACGTAAACTTATGAAAATTTTTATGTAGAAAGAAACCTTTCATTATTTTTGAAGATGCCACTCTGCATAAAGCTGTTAAACGTCTTCAATTTTCGTTTTCTGCCGGTTCACCATATTTTCCTACTACAGGGTCGTTGTTATCTATCCCAGTTCTACCATTTAGATCTCCTAATATATATATAGATTTTCTTATCATCCTTAATATCGGACACTATACTGCTTAGTTGTTCATATAATTTATCCTTTGTCTGTTTATCAGCGTCATCGCTAGGAGCATATACTCCGACAATTATAATATTATGACCATTTTTTGTTATCTCTAAAGTTATTATTTGTTCATCTATATCTTCCCAGCTTTTTATGTTGTTTCTTAAACTTTTATGCACCACTATGGAAACCCCTCTTTTAGTTCTTGAATCCTTACTGACACCACTATAAATATGAATGGAGTCGCCCACTCTTTAACTTCCTTTTCCTTTCTTTTTAGTTTCTGGAGCACGCATATATGGATTTCCATTTTTTTCAATTCATCGAAGACCTCTTTTTGCTTTTTTCTGATTCCATGTACGTTCCAGGTAGCTAATCTAATAGTCCTTTTTTAAGCGTTCGTCCTCTTTTAAATCTAACCTGATTCCGAGGTGTTTTGTCGAAATTTTTAGCATATATAGATTTTTGCGAACAACGGGTTGCTAGTCCGTGTTCAACCCCAACAAGGAGGACCGTAATTTTTTATCGAGGTTTATTCCTCTATGCTTCAGTCCGTGGTGTCGCTACACACCAAAGTAAATCTTCGTTTACCCCCTGCAGGATATAAACATGTGAAAAATAAAGCACAAAGCAGCGAATGATCGCAGGCAACTGGTCATGTGGTAGGGATGGCGCGTGACGTGAAAACAGTCGTGTCACGTCGTGTCACGGAGTGTCACGTCGTGAACGTGACTAATATTGAAAATCGTGACGTGAACGTGAGTGAACGTGAGTGAAAATTTCCAAGGCGTGATTCACGTTTCACGTTAATTTCACGTTAAATATTTAGTAACAAATAAAAAACTGCAGGGTGCAGAAATTTTTAAATTCATTAAATCACAAATTGTGCCAAACAAGTTACATTATGTGGTTTTATTTTTGGGCCCTAATTATAAATCCTTAAAGTTCATACTTTCACATAAAAGAAAAGATTATAATGTAAATAAAATTATTGATGATAATGATGAAATACACAGCAAACGACTCAAAACTGGTACATCAGCATCGGATTCTTATCTTTCTACACTTAGAGGTAGCTCTGACGATGACACATGTAATTAGGATGATGTCGAAACAGAACTAAATTAGTATGTTAAATTAAAATTCGGAAATGTAGATGACATTTTAGGATTTGGAAAAACAGTGTAAATACGCCACTGTTAAAAAAACTTGAGAAATTTTAAACATACCGGCAAGTTCCGCTACAAGCGAAAGAGTATTTTCTACAGCTGGGCGAATTTTAGAAGAGCGCAGAATTTGCCTTAACGCTGAAAATGTTGATTACATATTATTTTTAAATCAACATTTTAATGTTTAGATGTGTGGATGAACTTATTATTCTAATAAAAGTAATGGTTTGTTTTTTATACTCGGCTAACGCTGAAAATGTTAATTACGTTTTATTAATAAAACCAAAAATGTATTTTGTAGATGTGTAGATGAACCTATTTTTAGAAAAGTACCTAATGTTTTGTTTTGTATACTCGACTTAACACTGAAAATGTTGATTACGTTTATTTTTAAACCAATTTATTGTGTACTTGTGTAGATGAACTTATTATTCTAATAAAAGTAATTTTTTTTGTATACTCGCCTTAACGCGGAAAATGTTCATCCTTGTACGTAAAAGTACTTTCAAACCTACGAATTAAAACTGTTGCCTAGCAACATATACCTTCTGTACTCATACCGTATATTACATTACAAGGCATGAAAGTGATACTTTGCAGATGAGGAGGCTTGTTGAAGAATACTATATAGAACATTTTTTACTTAGAATTTGTCCCTCTATCCATTTCCGGAGTTATTTTGAGTGAACAATTTTCACCCCCGAGAAGGGGTGGCATCCACTTTCAGGGTAATAGCGCACATCGGCGCTATGTCACTTTTGCTTCTTGAGCCATGCCCTAACCACTCACCAAATTTCACGTCAATCGGTTAAAGTTCAAAGAATTCTGAGGTAATAGCATATTTTTACCTTCAAAGACTGGATTAAATCCTCCACTTCACAATTTGCGCTAGCTGAATGGTGAGATACAAAGTTGTTATTTTCTTCTTCTGGAGTGTTTTATTTCTCCTATAAAGGGTAACAAAACCAGTTGCTGTTTGTTCGAATTTGATGAAGTCCTAAAACATTTTTTCAAGTTACACTTTAAAACTTTTCAACGCAGTAGATTACATCTTACCTTTCAAATTAATAGTTGGTGGAGAACATGGCAACTGTTTGCCATCGCTATTGATACATAGCGCTGAAAAATGTGTTTGGCACGAAAGTACAAAGGAATTTGATGCGTTTTACACAGACGATGGATTAAGATGCCACGCAAACCACATCTTTGACGGCCTGTTTCTATTTTTTCGAGCAACTGCGGTAAAGCGTCTTTGCAGTACCATTCAGAATTAACTGTTCTAGGATCTTCCAGTGGCATGAAATCTACAAAACCGCTTCGACAGAAAACACCAGCAATAATTTTCTTGTTCGTGAAACATGCTAAAAACAATAGTGGTTTTGTTTCGGGGTTTGTAATTGTATAATTCAGGATCCGTCACCTGTCACGATCTACGATACCTGTTTTGATGCTCCTTCGTAATTTTTTTTAACATAAATTTACACCAGTCTACACTGATTTGTTGTTATTCTGTAGACAGCAAATGGGTTACCCAACGGCTATCTAGCTTCTTGAAGCCAAAATGTTTATGTAAAATAGTTTTCACTGCGGAGGATTCTATCGACAGTTCTTCCTGAATCTCCCTATACGTAATATTTCGACCTGCCTCAGATATTTATGTTTTCCAGAGTAGAACATAGAACTTACACAAATGTAATCTCTGAAACCTTTTTGTGGTGTGATATAATTCATGTTCTTGTTTGGGTATTTCGCTACTCTGCAAATAAAAAAAAAGAAATATTTAACGTTTCCAGAGACAATCTACCCTCGTTATCAACGAATAACTATTAAAACTAAACAAAGAAAGTTAGCTTTTCACTGGAATGAAAGAACGATCAACCTCCAATCAATTGCTTACACTGACATTTGATTACCTACACCTACTTGATCTGATTTTTAAGAATCAACAGCCAATTTTTGTCAAAAAATATTGAGAAAGACAAAACACATTTTTCTTCGTTTAGGAAAATATACCCAATTTCTTTAATTTTACCTTTAGTTGAGATCGATTCTTTAGACAAGATCTTTGTGTTATGCCATTGTATTTTGTGGTTGTTATTCCCAGCATGTTCTGCTAGCTTAGATTGATTCAACTGATAAGCTGGTTGTCGTCATCAATGAACACACCATAGTGTAATCAAGTAAAATTAAAAAAAGCGTGAAGAAAAACAGGTGTAACACCTACTATAAAAGAAGAAGAAGAAAAGTTTTTATCAGATTACTCTAACTTCCAAATGTCTAGATGTTTTACCGATATAATATTTCCAGCATTCACAGGGAATACTATATTTACAATTCTTTGAATGTTGTTCTTCTTTGAACGGTTTAGTTTTTGTAAGAACTGGCCACAATGCCATACACATACAAATAAATGACACTCAAAAATATAATACTGACAAAAGTAGACGAATTAGAAATAAATTCAACGTTAGGACGTTATTCAAAACGATGAATACCTTGCGGTCAGTTCTTACAAAAATCAAACCTTTCAATGAAGAACAACATTCAAAGAATTGTAGATACAGTATTTCCTGTGAATGCTGGAAATATTATATCGGTGAAACATTCACACATTTACAAGTTAGAGCTAAAGAACATAAAAATATGATTAAAACATATCAATTCAATAAGTCTAAGCTGGCAGAACATGCTTGTAATAACAACCACAAAATACAATGGCATAACACAAAGATCTTGTCTAAAGAATCGATCTCAACTAAAGGTAAAATTAAAGAAACTGCGTATATTTTACTTAACGAAGAAAAATGTGTTTCGTCTCTCTCAATATTTTTCGACAGCCAATGTCGATTCTTAAAGATCAGATCAAATAGGTATAAGTATAATCAAATGTCATAGTTTAAATGTGTCAAGCAATTGATTGACGGTTGGTCGTTTTTCAGTCCAGTGAAAAGCTAAGCTTCTTTGCTCAGTTTTAATTGTTATTCGTTGATAACGATGGCAGATTGTCCCTCGAAACGTACGATATTGTAACCAAGGGGTTGATAGCAAACCAGTTTAACGTACTGCCACGCCTTCTGTGATATAGGGGTTGTTTTGAACCCGTAGATCACTAGTTGCACGTAGGGGATTTATCGCATCTGCTAAGTACAGTTTTTGGTTAAATAAAACACCCACAAAAGATAAATAAATTTATATTGAAAAAAACTAATAATTCGGCACAATTACAATTGGTTTCCGCCATATCTGTTCATCGATTAATTAACTGTAAGCTCCGTAAAATTTTTCATCAGTTAGGCATAAAATTATAACATAAATTTACCCTGGAAGGATAGAATACTCGAAGCATCCCTGCATTTAGTTTGTTAATAAAATATCGTGAATATCTAACCTGCTTCCAGAGCCGTCGTACTTCCCGGGGAATGGTTGATTACTTATTTTAGCGGAACGCCAGAATTTATTTATGATATTGAAATGTGTTCGGCTGGATTTTGGATGCCCTTAGCCTCCTTGGTATTCCTTTATTTTAGAGTGGCTCGGCACTGCACTAATCACATATAATTTAGATAGAATTTTGAACTTAGTTAATTTAGGGCGGCACACGGCATTTCGTCGGTGTTTTTCTAATTCGTTTCGCGGGAAACGATAGACTTCATAACGGCGCTTGAGCGCCGAAGCGCCGTAAGCTAAAAACGGCTTTCGCCGGTAGTTAATTTATTATCTCGCGGGATCTGAGAATGAACTGGCTTTGCTGTGACCACGGCCTCTCGAGGAAGGTGTTTCCAGCCTCCTCGTTTCAGGCCGCTTTCGAATCGTACTTTATCGTTTCACCTAATTGCATTTTTAACTTATACGTCGCGGCTCTTGGATTTGCAAATTCTGCATTTCTCACGGGGTTTTGCACTGTGTGCCAATTCGACAATAATTTAGCTTTCTCTATTTCCTTGAAGGCTTTTCCTTAGCTAGCACCGGATGTAATCTAATAGTTTCTTTGATGTTACAATGTAGCCTTTTGCGTTCTTAATAAATGACTCTGCAAGGCTGGCTTCGATTTATTCTTTCTCATGACAACTTAAAATCTATAAGATTTATAAATATAAACGCAATTTCTTGCGGGTTGTTACAATATTTAATATTTTTAATTTTTCGAAGTGACGAAATACCCAAACAGGAACATGATTTTCACAAATGTATGTAATTTAACTATTTACAATAAGAAAGACAGAAAAACAGCTAGCAAAATACGTACATACAAAAGCTGTCAAAACCCGTTAGAACTTATGCTGCAGAAACATGGGACGAATCAACCAAAACCAAAAAATTGAGGAAACCCAAAGAAATTAAAATACTACGATCGATAAGTGGACTAACACTAAGGCCGTTAGTCCACCGAGAAAACCAATACGAAGCGACTGTTTGCGGGCGACCAAGGGATCAGTCACGTAGTCAGCCATTTCATTAAAATGATTACTTGTTCGTCCTCCGAGACGATTAGACCAAACCAAAACGGTTTGTTGCCACATGACCAGTTGCCTGCGATCATTCGCTGTTTTGTGCTTTATTTTTCACATGTTTATATCCTGCAGGGGGTAAACGAAAATTTACTTTGGTGTGTAGCTACACCACGGACCCAAGCATAGAGGAATAAACTTCGATAAAAAATTACGGTCCTCCTTGTTGGGGGTTGGAGACGGGCTAGCAACCCATTGTTCGAAAAAATCTATATATGCTAAAAATTTCGACAAAATGCTTCGGAATCAGAATAGATTTAAAATACGACGAACGCTTAGAAAAAGGACTATGAGATTGGCTACCTGGAACGTACACGGATCAGAAACAAGCAAAAAGAGGTCTTCGATAAATTGAAAAAATGGAAATCCATATATGCGTACTCACAGAAACCAAAAAGAAATGAAAAGGGAGTGAAAGAGTGGGCGACTCCATTCATATCTATATTGGTGTCAGTAAGGATTCAAGAACTAAAAGAGGGGTTTCCATAGTGGTGCATAAAAGTTTAAGAAACAACATAAAACGCTGGGAAGAAATAGATGAACAAGTAATAACTTTAGAGATAACAAAAAATGGTCATAATATTATAATTGTCGGAGTATATGCTCCTAGCGATGACGCTGATAAACAAAGGATAAATTCTATGAACAACTAAGCAGTGTAGTGTCCGATATTAAGGATGATAAGGAAATCGATATATATATATATATATATATATACCGGGTGCTGACTTGCGCGACACACCATAGGAATTTGCATAGTAAATTCTTTATGTTCAATTATTTGCTCCCCTAATTATTTTAGAGCTAAAGTGTAAATACATTTTTTGTAGAGACAAAAATACTGCACCCATTCATACTGTTGCTAACAATTTTTCATTTTCCGGAACTGAAGAAATGCAAAAAACAAACTAGCATTTTCACAAAAATCGCTGATGCCATGGAATTATTGAAACAATCCAATGCCAACGCAAATGCGTGCGGAGCGACAATATGTGTTGTTTGTTTGTTTGTCATTGATGTTTCATTATTAATTATGTTCAGCTTAATGTCTCTAAGGTACCTAGACCTTGTCCATAACAAAAATGGTTTTGCGAGTATGGTGGACGTTCGTTAACTAAGCTCCTTGTTTATTGTAAGATATCCGTATCGGCAAATTCCAAACAGTACAACCATTAAAAGACTGATTTATTTTAAGTTTAAGACTACAGGCACGTTATTAAATTATTGTAGGTGTAATAATGAGGTTCAGAACTTACACCAAAATAAGAAAAACGACAATAAATTCAATCTTTTGACGGCAGTGACTGGATGATCGTCCCGCACGCACTTGCGTTGGCACTGGCTTGTTTCAATAATTCCATGGCATCACTGATTTTTGTAAAAATGCTAGTTTGATTTTTTGCATTTCTTCGGTTCTGGAAAATGAAAAATTGTTAGCAATAATATGAATAGATGCAGTATTTTTTTCTCTACAAAAAATGTATTTACACTTTAGCTCTAAAATAATTAGGGGAGCAAATAATTGAACATAAAAAATTTACTATGCAAATTCCTATGGTGCGTCGCGCAAGTCAGCACCCGGTATATATATATATATATTAGGAGATCTAAATGGTAGAACTGGGATAGATAACAACGACCCTGTAGTAGGAAAATATGGTGAACCGGCAGAAAACGAAAATGGAAGACGTTTAACAGCTTTATGCAGAGTGGCATCTCTAAAAATAATGAATGGTTTCTTTCTACATAAAGATCTTCATAAGTTTACGTGGGTACGGCCAACACAAGGACGTCGCTCGATAATTGAGTACGTGATCCAGCGTCAGAATTCAAAATTAAAGACCACAGACGTTAGGCTATACCGTGGACCAGAGTGTGGATCAGATCGTCATTTAGTGATTGCCAAAATAATAGTTAATTGTAGAAGATCAAATACGAATAAAACACTACCGAAAGAAAATAAAGAGGAAAACCTAGACATGTACAAGTACAACCTAGAGAGCTTAAGACAAAGAGCGGTAAAGTTTCTATATAAATTGCGATTGGCAAATAAGTTAAAAGCGGTTCAAACAGATGGCTTTAATGCGGAAGAAATATATGAAAATATTAAGGACTGCATACACCAAGCAGCAAAAGAATCTCTAGGACACAAGGAGAAGGGGGATAAACAAAATTCAGAATGGTGGTGATACAAGATAAAAATACTAGTAAAAAATAAAAAGAACGCCTATCAAATCTGACTCAGCACACAGAAGGATAAAGAGGAAGGTGAAAAGAGAGGTAACAAAGAGTAAAAATGAAATGTGGGAAAAGGAATGTGAAAAACTGGATAGGTGTATGAGTGGAACAAAAGTTGCAGAAGCATGGAGAACAATAAGAAATCTCAGAAAATATGAAAAGCAATCAAACTCTATGCGTCAAATTAGTAAAGAGCAATGGAAAAACTACTATACAACATTGTTAAACGAAGATAGAAATGAATATAAAATACATGATTTAGACACAGAAGCAGTCGCTGATAGATTCGTGCATAGAATAACAATAGACGAAGAAAAAATGGAAAAGCGGCAGGGCCTGGAAACATCCCCATTGAACTGGTGAAATATAGATCAGCTAGACTGACGGAGATTCTAGCAGAAATATTCAATAAATGTATGTTGGAAGGAGACAATATTCCACACGATTGGAATTTTTAAAAAGGAAGTAAAAAAGTTTGTCAGGATTATCGAGGAATAAGCGTAACCAGTGCAATAAGGAGGTTGTATGGCAAGATACTTAAGAAGAGGATTGAAAGTGAGATCGAAGATATAGAAGAGCAAAGCGGATTCCGCGCAGGAGGCTCATGTATTGATAATATATTTGTCCTACAGCAAATAATAGAAAAAAGTAAAGCTAGAGACTTACCCACTCACCTTATATCCGTTGATCTGGAGAAAGCCTATGACACGGTCCCTTTAAAAAGGCTTTTTAAAACATTGACGAAGATTGGCCTTAGTAAAATATATATTCGATCAATTTGGAATATTTATCGAAAATCCATTAGTGCCGTTAAAAGTTGGAAACTCCATCTCAGACCCTTTTCCTGTTACAAAAGGACTTTGGGTGGGTTTTATTTTCCATCATATAAAAATAATTCTCATCGTTGCGGTCTTCGAGAGCTTCGACATACTCATTCCGGCCTCCGATCCTAATCTGCAGCCAAGAAAGAGGTTCCAGAGCCAAGGATTTCAACTGCTGCATGTTCCTCCAACGAATAGGAGTCCGGCACGTCAATCCCAGCACCCCCAGTAGAAGATCCGGCTACTTAACATCACCCGAGGAGGTTGCCGTTGACTGCAGAAATCGCAGGTTAGTTTTTAAACGGGAATATTGGCGCTAGGAGCCTGAAACTTACCATAAAGCAAGAGTACGACCTGAGGAAGCGGATTCCAGGCATATTGAACATCCATTAACAGCCAGAAATCCGGAAATTGCAATAATCAAAGTTGAGGTTATGTTTTTTTTAAACCTACGCTATAAAAACAACTGAAATAGCGTACCTGCAAACAATGAAACCGAAGACAAATTAATGCCGGGAAAACAGTCTAATTCAAACAATTACCGATAACACGTTGATCGATTTCACAATATTTATCATTCAATTAAACGCAATTTTGTAAAAGGCATCCATCTTGGTTAACGCTTGAGCTAATTTCAGAGTTTTCGATTATGCGCGTTTGAGCTAATAGCGGAGGACAGATCCGTACTTAACGAATTTCAATAAATAATTCATTCAGGGTGGACCTAACCGAGTGAGAGTCTTGCTGTACCGAAATTTAAGCTAGCATTTTTATTTGATTAGTTGCAGATAAATAAGATATTATAAAGGGCATACAATTATTTATTTTAGCTATCAATTTATAAGTAGCTTTTAATCAACCTGAGATTTGATAACACGACTATACAAAAATATTTTGGGTGGTACCCTTATTAAATTAATATTACAAACATAAACACTAAATTAAAGGGACCTTCCATCTCAATATATTTGTTTATACTTTTTGTGAGTTTTCCCCAAAGTTACTGAACCGACAAGTTTTTCAAGTTCTTGAAAACTTTCCCTATCCATCCTGTTGGTTTGTTGCGACGGTCCCAACCCTGGCTGCCACACTATTTACTACAGTCATAAATGTATATTACGGCACGGTCAATTTGTTACTTTTACAACACGGAATTTCTTACAACTACGACATAAGTAAACATTATGATTGTTCACTTGTAAAATTGGAATATATTTCTTGTTCCTTTATTATGTAATTTTTAATTGTTTATTTAATTTAATTTAATTAGCACTCAGCCAACAGCCGTTAGGCCAATTATAGGCGTCGCTGTGCAGTTATGAGGACTTCCAACCCCACTAACGACTGTCATGATGTTGTATGACCGCCGGGACCAACTTTTTTCCGTGATAGCCGTACCACGAGGCGCCGAGAGATGCAGCCGTGGAACTCCCATTCAAGTTCTGACCAGAGACAGCGTTGCTTAACTCTGCTGATCGAACGTGGACGCTTGTTCAAGCTACACCACTCGGGACACGAGGGGTATATAGTGTTATGAATGCCTTGATTTGTAAAGGTTATTTTAAATTAGAAATTAATAATTAGGGCAAATCACCACACAATTTTCAAGTTATTTTATATTGTGCTAACTTTGCCTGTCAGTAATTCAGGCTAATTAAAAATGAACTCCAGGTGTCCGCTGCCGTTGTTTTCGCGAAGGCGATTGGAACAATTTGTAAATTTATCTCGTGGAACTGGCTACAAACGCCCTCACAGGTGCACGGTCACTTGGACAGTAAAACTGTATACTTTTTATTTGGTAAAAATACTTTTTATTTATTTAAAACATAGATTTTATGGAGCAAAATTTTGGGGCAACAAGCTTTTAATTTATTTCAATTGTTTTTCCCTTTATTCAACAAAACAGCATCACGTTGCTATGATACCGTTATCTGCTAATGTTGAATGGAAATTTTGATAACCAATACACATAAACGGAGTAAAGTTTGATTACATAATACTTAATATTAACATTTTCTTAAATCTAAAAATTGTCTTTATTGCTTATAGCTAAACTTGTTTTTTCTCGTTACACACACATGTTTTATAACTCACTGCTCTGCTTTTGCACTTTGTTTTTATTATTCGACTTCACAATTTTTACACGTCACTTGCTTTTCTTCTTTTCCGTTGCCTAATTCTGGACTGATCTTTGCAATTTCTATTTTATCCTTCTTTGATTTCGACTACCTTTCAGATTGCTTGTCTTTTCACTGGCCTGTACTTTTATTAATAACTACGCTCATTCAGTATGCACATAACAAACCTTTTGTGTCAATTAATTTCGTTTGGTCTGGCTTTAAATATGCACAAACCTATCATTTTAATTATATTACTTTATATAGCTTCAAATTCCAATCCTCTGAAATATGCTTTGATTATGCTTGCCGTTATTCGTCTAAATACTACTTTTTGCATCTCATTACCAATGCATTTAATACTTTTATTACTGTTTAAATTGCAATTACATAAAATATTTTAACTCTGTGCTTTATTGACTTGGTTAAATATTTCGCACTGCAAACCGAGCCAAATTGTGAGCTTAAAACGATTTCAATAGATGTCAAGATTCAAGATGTAAACATGTTTTAATTAACATATGCCTAGTTTAGACTTGAACTTGAGAGTAAGATGATAAGATGATAAAGAATAAACAGATTTAATGTTTACAGAAAATATAATTTAATAATAATGCTCATTAAACTCAATATATTTATTTCTTCACATGTAAGTTACTAGTTACAAATCGTACATTTAATGGAATACGAAACGGATATAAGTTTGGTTGATTTTTCTTTAGCAGATTCCTTAAATCTGAGTACACACATGACCAGTTCGAGAATATCCTCTCTAACTGTGCGGAACACGCAGATATTTTAAAAACTTATCAGTTAAAAAAATATCGAAATTGGCCCGGTAAAAGCTTCAAAATAGGTGCAATAAAAATCACTTCACGTTTGAACTATTTATGTGCGTGTATCGTTCAATAGAAACACGTTTGGATCAAGTAAGAATGACTTGGTCATCATGGCACATACGTGAGGCTATTGAAATTGTTTATTGGCCTATTAGTAAAGTGTCTGCCAAATTTATTTGCAATTGTTCCTTTGTGGATAGTGTTATAGCTAGGAAATGGCGTTTAGTATAGAAAATCCGTCGACAGAAATGTGCACACTGTTATTCAATTATCCACCGAAGGACGTCAACCACAAGACACCATGAGAGAATGAAAACTGTTGATGATGATTATAGTTATTCTCACGCAGTACCTAGTCGTTTAGTGGTGAAAAAAAATCAACAAGGGAAGTGGTTGACTAGACTGCTTGTCCAGGACATGTATGTATGTATTACATGTAACCTCATTTACCTTGTGGTGTAGAGGCTGGTGTTTTGTCATTTACGCTAGCATATGCCGGAACAATGCTCAACTTGCCCCGGATTCGGGTTACAGAGTTGGAGCGCGCCTTTTCTGCTTGCGCAGCAACCACTGTGTGCGGTGTGTGTCTTCGTGGTGTATTAACCTTGTTACTCTATACCTTATGTCTGTGGTTCTGACGAGAGCACAGTTGATTTGCTGCCGAACTGTGAATGGTCTCACCAAGCCTGATTCCAATCGCCAAGGCTGCGGAAAAATTTCGACCACCGCGGGATTCGAACCGAGGACTTGCTTAATGCAAGCCTAGCGCTTTCCCAACTGCCCTACGCGGCTTCTTCCAGGACATGTTTGAGTTGCAAATCCAGTTGAAAGTTAGAGGCGTATGAAAACTGCTATACATGCAAATAGACACATTAAAATCAGATAACTTTTTGAAATGATGCGCATTGTTACATTCACAATTGCCGATAGTAATTCGGAACATGCAGCCGCACTAGCTCAGGAGAAGGGCGTGAGTGACTTACCTTCCAAACTAAACGATCGAACTCATAGGGGCGCCAAGAGGTTTAAAGCCCATGTCCCACTCGTTCATTTAAGCAAGAAACCAATAAATTCGCTCAAGGAAGCAATACAAAATAAAACAATGAAAAACCCACAGAGTGATAAATCGTATATTTCCAATAGATAATTAATCAGGTAACAGGGAGGCATAAAATCATGTTGTAATTACTAGCATAAATGTACACAGACAAGACTAACACAAAAATAAATATATCACATTAGCAATTATCACAGTGTTAATTATTTTACAAGCTCGACAGGGTGCATTCGAAATCGCAGCTATGCTGATGGCATTTTAAACTAATTTCTACGTGGATTACTTTCCACAGTAAGCTGGCCGAAACAAGTGCTTTAACAACAGCCCGGATGCTAAGGGAATGACAGTACGGTGCTGCGTTCCACCATGAATATATGTAATTAAATTGTTATACCATGAGCACCCAACTATTCATCCAGATCTGTATGTAAATAGGGTTTTAAATACTCTGCTGGTCACTGTTCCAGCTAATTTTAATTGTTACTCGGAGGGCATGAAACAGATGCACCTTAAAGTTACCATTCGCTCAGTGAATTCTCAAGCAACATGAGCTTCGATAAATTGAAAATATCACAGCTAGAACTGACAGTTCGTTTAACACCTGAATACAATAAATTAACTGCGGTCAAGCCGCTAATAAAATCCTAAATGAATTGCTAAACAAATACGGCAAGGCAGTTAAGAATTACAATGTAAAATAGCCGTTTTCTGAATAACTGTAAATGCTACATAACGAACACAGCGAGGTCGTTTAAAAGTTCGGTATCATTCATAAATCGTAACACCAAAATAGCATATATATATATTCAAACCAAATTCTGCACACGTTGTTACTGCCAATGCAGGGGGCTGCCCTCAACGATGCCGAAGGTTACGACAAACATAAGCTCGAATTCATGCCACTCGGTGATGCCATGAGTCGCCGCTTCGGGGTAATTTCAGTCCATAGCTTGGAGGCAGGAAAATCCTGCCTAATCCGATACCAGAAAATGTGTTCGTAAAACTTCAGAATTTCATGGCTTATAGCCGACAAGGTGGTTAGATCACTTACACCACGAAAGCTTGAGGCGATCGGTAATCTTTTCGAACCATTAAACTAGTTCTGCCATAATCAGGGGATTCGATGATTCCCGATTTTTCAAAAACGGCCAAGTCAATCTTCCAACATGTTTCGCAAAGCTAAAGTAACGCTACAGTGACTATATAATCACAGTGTGGCCATACAATTGTTGGCTGGTACTTTTGAATCCAATGTCAAAATCAGATTTTGCGAAAAACCATGGTGATGTAATAAAAAAATAGATTTTTTTTAACGGTGTAAGCGACATTTGGTAACAAAAAATTACTAAAGTCAAAATAAAATTTGACAATTCATTTGCTGAAGTGAAAGATTGTTTATCAAAATAACTGATCTCTCAAATACAATAAAATACCACAAAGGCGTTTAAATGTTGAAGAAATATGAGTCATACGGTGTCTTCAATTTATTACAATTAATGGAAATTGGAAAGTTCAAATCCAAAACACAAATGATATAGCATCATTTGTAGAAATCTTCTCGGTAATTTAATATGCTTTATTAACATCTAAATTATATTAGATAGGTACATGGGCTAAACCCCAATATAGCCCACTGGTGCTTAGGCGCATGCGCGTGATAATGTGATTCTCAGTTTGTCGGAGGTTCTACAAATGTTCAGACAATGGAGGCAAAACACGGGAGTGTCATGCAGGACCCAATCTTGACTACCGTCAAGGTGCGATATTAAGTTAGCTGCAGTTAAAGATTTGTGTGCAGTGTTGAATCCAGGGGGTGACCCATCCGGACAGTACAGAATTCCCTCCCGGAAACATTACCATATCATATTCATATTTTTTTAATCTATAAAAGAATGGGTGAATTGCGTAGAAATAGGTAAAAATACCCCCCAGAAGTTTCATTTTCCCCCCCGGAGTAAAAAGTCTGAATTCAACACTATTTGTGTGTACTTAGTACAAAAATACCTGTGCATCACAGTAAAAAAAGCAGTTAGTCCAATCGTCATATATAATTGGGAATTTGAACTTCCCAATGAGTATATCTCTTATTTATAGCTTAAAATCCAGTTTCACCACTGGCATAACAGTTCCTTTATGTTCATATTCCGTAAATGTCAAAATGTACCAGTGGGCTATACTGGAGTTTTCTCGATACATGTTTTATAGGTGTAATTTGGCAAAGTACTGAATATTTTGAAGCACGATGAACAACAAAAAGAGATATCATTTAAAATAAGACAATTAGGATTCCTTGGAAATCTTTTCATCGTGTACCCTTGCTCTGAACGATTGGAGCAACCAAATGCGGAACAACATACCATTTTACGTCTTTTTTTAGGTGGGTTTGTCGTACACTAAAATGCTGTAAAGTGAAATTATGAACTACATATATATTATATCTGTCATTAAGTTTGGACTAACAAGATATAAGTAACTTATTTTTTCAGTAATTTCAAATTGATTTGTAGAATCATATGTTATTCAAGATAATATGTAATTGTACACCGCAATAATTTATTGAGCAGTTACAAATATTTAAGCAATATAAAACTTACAGGAAAATATTTATTTCTCTGTTAAATGTTCTAGTTTGTTTGATGATAATACTAAATATCGTAACTAACTAATTGGCTCACGGCCACGGGAAAACTAATGGCAGATTGCATCACGTGATGCGTCGACTCAAACTTTTGGCAAGTTATAAAATGCCAATGTCTTATTTTGACATTAGTAACTTTTTGAAACTAAACATTTTATACACTGTTAAAAATGACAATAACTTGGAATCCTTTTGCCTTCAACCAATAGAAAACAAGACCATCGTATGGCCACACTGTGATTATATAGTCACTGTAGTAACGCTCGACTATCTCGACATCTAACGACAACGGCGAAAGTTGGTGCCGATAATATAGAAACCTGTATTTCAAATACGACTATTTCAAATAGAAAATAGAAACCTGTACTTCCACTGGAAATGTTTCAAGTAGCGATTTGTATTGTTCGAAAAACAACAAAGGTTGCCTGCCAATTAGGCGCTTTCGCTCGTAAAATTGCTAAATATATGAAAAACAAATAACTGGTCTCAGCATCAGTATAGAAAGTGTTCATTCCATTATTCATACGCATATTATCACAAAATCCATATCTTTGGCCCATTAAAACAATCACTAAACAGGCAGCAATTCACTTCAGACGTGGAAGTAGAGACGGTTGTTACAAAATAATTTCGTCAACAGCCGCACGAATTTTACAAACATGGAACCTATACATTAGTACAACATTTGGACTCATACCTGAATATTAAGAAAGATTTATTTTTAATTGAGTTAGTAGATATTACACTACATCCTCCAAACGTGTTTCTATTGAATGCTCCTTGTAAATGACAACACAAATTAAACTCAATTTTAAAATTTAACAAGTGGCTTTTTGTAAACATGACAGTGCGCGGGTGATATTTACTGAGCCGATCAGAGAATTTACTACATTTAGGACACGTATTTTACCATTTTTAATTTACGACGTCGCAAATGTCATAAATATACTAAATGTCGTAAAAACCTTTGTTGTCACATTTACCCAACCCAGGTCAACACTCACGGGGTCCGGGGCAATACCCTTCTTAGGTGAGCCCAGGGGTAGATAATGCGCAACCTATTAAGCCATAAGCCTTTCTATACCCAAGACTGCCGTGTCTGGCGAAGAGCCACACCCTTCTCGAGGTGAACCTTTTTCTAACTAAACACGACAAATCTAGAGAAGCCAACCTCGATCAAAATACCTCCTTCGAGATTGGGTAACCAATCTTTGTGGAGAGGCAGTAAAGCTGTCACATAGCTATAAAGGACCTGGACATAATTATGGATAGAGACGATACAAACTCAAGGTATTCGGAGCAGGGGTTCGCATTCCCCCCAGTTCCGATTAGTGCGGAGGGTGAGCAAGCAGGCCTCTAACGACAGTCAGCCAGCGACTGCCGAAACCGTAAGGAACCAGGCGGTATTAGCTACTTGAACAAACCAGAGTGAACAAGCAGCAAGACCAAATTCGCCTGAAGTATGGCCTTCAAGTATAAGCTGCCCTCCTGTATATGACTGGATGAACGTAGGGTCTTGCCCTTCGATAAGACAGAATTCGCTATCCAGAACTATTCCGAGATCCCGAAACCGATCTACCACAAGACCTTGAGTTGTTTCGACAGAAGAGACAGAAGATAGGGAGATGATGTTAGATGTTAGCATCAAAGCACCAGCACAACAAAGACCATCAAAGAAAAGGACAAGCCCCCAAATGGAGAAGCGAGAAGAATATAAAAGAAACAGAAGCAATATGGCTACAGTCAAAAACGTTATAAGGAGACTTAGGAAACATATATCCACCTTACAAAAGACGGTCGACGAAACATACAAACTGAAAAAAAGATTACGTATTCGGCTTTATCTTTAACTACGCTAATTAAACGGATGACGGGAGACATAACAAATTTCCTATGCTAAAGTATGGAGGCATACTGCGAAACTAAATGAAAAACAGAAGTCGAGAAACCAGAGGTAGAAACCCAAACCGAGAGAACCTTTGCGGACCAGCTCTCGAAAAATAGCGAGGACCACAAAGTGAAATACCTACCGGATACTATACTCGGGCCGCCGAACAGATAGAGTGGAGCAGGCAACCCAAATAACATATTACAAAGGTCACTTAATAATATTTTAATTATAATTACTAAAAGGATCGGAGATGCCGACCCTTACAATTAGAACTAATTTTAATAATTGTCATTAAATAACTTTTTGAGGTTATGATGCAGATAGAAATGTCGACCAACTTAAAAGTCAAGCCTGACATTTGTGCACTTATAATTGAAAATGTTTAGGCATGTGGCCTGGCTCTTCCTAAATCTCATTATTGGCTGCGGCGCCGAAACCAAAACACGTTTCCCGTGATATGGTTAAGTTTGTAGCGTTTTTTTTTTGGAGTTCCTTTATTCAACCATTTACAAGGACTAAATTGTGCATCTCTACTGCTGTTTTCACAGTTACATGCAAGTATAAAATATTGACTTGTAAAGTAGTCTCTTAAGGAAATTTTTTTAATCATAGCGCTGCCTGCATTATGGGTAACCGTAAGAAACTAATTCGTAGTCAAGGACGTGAAAGAATCTATAGCGACTATTGCAATTTTTCTCAGTCGTTTTGCAAGAAAGAGTGACAAAAGCAACCGATGTTGGCTTAAATACAGTTAAACGAATTGTTAAAGGAGCCTAACAAAGTGGCGGAAGAAAATTTACTTCTCCAAGAAAAAAAATTACTAAACTTACCCCAGGTCATCTGTCGATCAATATAAAGAAAAAGTAATCCCAAGTGTGATCTATAACTTTGCCATAAAAAGAGACCTACAATGAAAGCTGTATTCGATGTCGAACAAAATGAAGGGGGGGGGGGTGTTAACTTCACTGAGAAATTACATTCCTTTAGAAGATTGGTACATAAAATGGGTTTTTAATAGAGAAAATGTCAAGACAATAGGCACACGTTCTAATAGAGAAGAGAGAAATAGCAAATTGTGTTGAATTATTAAGATAAAATATAAAGCTGAATGCTGAAATATTGTGTACACTGATGAAACGTACTTGCATAGCTTCCATACTGTTCTAAATGTTGTGATGATGGTACCAACAATTGTTTAAAACCCTCCGTCAGTAAAGAGCAAGCATTGATTATTCTTCATGCCGGAGGTAGAAAAGGTTTCGTACCAAATTCATCCCTGATGTTTAAATCAGGACTTAAGGGACAGATTATTGCCACAATGAAATAAACCATTAAAATTATGTGAATTGCCTGAAAGAAAAATTATTGGCCAATCTTCAAGAAAGTCGGTTTTGGTCATCGATAATGCATGGTATCATAATGTCTGTACTGAGCCGAATACAACATTTGTTTGGAAAAAGCAGACATGCAAAAGTGGTTATCAGTAAGAAACATTTATATTAAGTTGAAAGAATATATATATATTCGGGTTACATATAACACACAATACACCATAAGTATAATGCATTATAAAACAGCTAGACGCCGCATCCCCGCTCCCTTTCGCCATGCCTCTCGATCCCATACTCGATCTTCATCTAAATTTCTCTCTCTCATAGCCTGTCGTACTCCCTCATTCCAAGACTTCCTAGGTCGTCCCTTTTTTCTCCTTCCTGGTGGAGACCATTTAAAAATTTTCTTTGGCCACCTACTATCTGGCATCCTTAATAGATGACCAAACCAGACTAAGGATCTTCTTTCAATTCTGTCCAGGGTAGTTTCATTTGCTGCCATACGATTTCGAATCTGTTCATTCGGTATTCGGTCAAGCCTAGATAAGCGAGCACATCTGCGTAGATAATCTATCTCTACTGCGTTTATTCTTTTTTCATTGCTTCACTAAAGTTGAATGAAACAAAACCAAATATATGGTACAAGAAAATTACATAAACCTACACATAAAAGTGATATGATTGAGAAATTATTAGCGGAACATGGTCATACGTAGTTCTACGATTACCCCCTTACTATCCAGAATTAAACCAGATTGGAAAAATATGGGTGTCAGTAAAGAACTATGTTGCTACAAATAATACAACATTCAAATTAGACGATGTTAACACTTCTGCAGAAAATAATTTTGGAAGTGTGAGTGTGCAAGATAGAAGAATATATGTGCAGTGTCGACAAACATAAGTGGGAATACATTATGGATAACAGAGAAGAAATAATTATTACAGTAGACAGCAGCGGTGAATCCGCTTCTAATCTATCATCTGAACAAGAAGATGATTTCGTTGAAGACAATTTAGGTTGTTAACCATTAGAGGAATCTAAATTGTATTATTTTACCATTTATTTGATTAATTGACTGTTATTTTTTTTGTATTGTATTTTATGTATTTTTCTTTGCTTCACATATAAAAATAATTGCAGAACCTAGAAAGTCATCATTTTTAAGTTATTTAGAAATTATTTAAATTTTTATATTTTGTGAATCTAAATAAAATATGTTCATTTTCAAACACCATAAAAGTGAAAACTTATGTGACTTGATTCGCAAAGTGAAGGCGTTAATTATAATTATAACCAAAGGTAAAGGTAGTACTTTAACTGATTAGGCATATAAAGTTGCCACTGTTGCTACTTTATCTGCCTACTCATATAAAATAACAAAATCAAACATTTCAGCAATATAATTTAATTATTACTTGTGATTTTCATCCATCATAACCACGGAAGAATTATTTCCAACGTATCACAATTCACCTCAATCTTGAGTTTCTACATTTCTACTAAATTATTGTTTTCTAATTTTGTTACTTTTATTGCAGTATAAGTATTCGTTTGAAAATAACATTTTATAAGTTATTCGTAATAAAAGTGGCTTTATGTGCTTTGCCTGCTACCAGCCTCAACACATAAAGCTTCTATACAAATATAATTCATATTTTTATTTATTTATTTATTTCTTTTAATATTATAACTTTTGAAGGGGAATATAATTTTTAGTTGTTTTATGCTTTAAAACAATAATTGTGATATAATTTGATCAAGTATTTCAGTAGTGCCCCTCTATAATGGGTAAATTATTATTTAAACATTATTTTGAGCAATAAAACTTTGATAGTGATTTATTTATGTCTCAGTGTGTACATAATAAATAAATTAACAGTCCGTTAGCTGACATGCAGCCACAAATCATAATCCCCTTTGGAAACTTCGCAGTTCCTTTAATGCAGTTTTTATGAAAAGCTTCTGATTTACTCCTTCTAATTCATCTAATATGGTCTCCAATGAAGTCATAAAAAAAAGTTATAACTGACAAAATACAACTAAACACCATATAAAAGGTATGTTACGGTCTTAAACTGACTTTACGACACCGCACCGGCTCATAGAACATCGAAACGGCCGGCGCGTGCCATAATGGACAAAATCGGGACGAAAGTTCTTCTAGGCCGCTACCCATGCCGCAACAAGGTGGGCCGGCTAAGGCATCAGTGGAGCTGGGCGGGTCCTTAACGAGATTACCAAAAGGGCAACGGCCAGAGGGTCGGTAGGTATCGATAAAAGTAAATAGGGCGCCACCAAGTCTGTCTTACAACATTCCCGTAAAACCGGACCTGGACGGTTAGACGGAGCGAGAAGTACACAAATAACTATTTCGAGAAAGCCGACGACTCCCAAGCTGTAGCGACGAGTGTACCGACTTACCTTTGATGGCTCTAAACTGCTTTCCAGGTTCCACCTTACATTTATCTGCACAAAGTATATCATAACCCTGAAGATTAGCACGCAAACGGCACAAAGAAAACAGACAATTTAAACAAACCGGTATATTGGTCTGCGCACACATAAACAAACTTGGTAAACAAAAAGGTAAAAAGGGTTTCCACAACAAACATTATTAAATACGTAAAAAGGGCTTTCACAGCAAACATTCTTATTCAAATCGTAAACAAAGGTTTTTATAACTAAACGTCACGCACAAAACCGTAAATCAAGCGACACTGAGCAGTAATATTACGTTAACAACAATTCTTAAATGAAATGCTTAATTAGCACCCGGATTAGTGCATCTTAACTGTACTAAAGCAACTGCATAAACGAGAATTTGAATCGGTACGTTACTGTTACATTAATAGGAAATTGGTATCGAAAATTATCTAATTAAATCTACACAAATACTCTAACATCGCCTGATATATTGCGCTACAATGTAAATTGCTAAATAAGTTGGTAACTTTTAAATGGTGACGATAAAGCGGTAACTACATACAACACACACTGAATGATCTGACCTGTATTAGTTTCACCTGGCTTTACACTTCGGTACTGCAATGGGCTAGTCTCACATTGTAGGTAAGGTCGCAAAGCTCACGGCTGCAGGTGCAAACGACACTACTAAAGAATCCCTCTCAGGACACGATATGCGGCCCAAAGGGGCGGCGAGGACTTGCATGAAGACGGTAAACAAGGCACGCTCTCGTTATAATCCCACTATGGCTGTGGTAAAGACGCCGACAAGGCACACGGTACTCGAAAGCGTCCGTCAACAATCGGGTCAAATAACACCTACAACTTTCTCGCGGCCGAAACTGAAGTCTCTGCGAACTGCCTGACCGCGGGAGCACTTGATACGAAGATAGCCTTCTCGGCAACGGTACGAAGTCAAAGGCAGGCGCGTCCCCCAAGCGTCCACGACACTCGAGGACGCCATCCACGGCAACACAAATAACGAACGCTCTACTCGGCGACCTTGATCTCAACTGCCACGAAGCAAATATAGTTCAATGGATTCGGGAAAATACTGTTACAGCACAAATGGACAAAAGACACGCCGCCATAACGACACAAAAGAAAGGGACGGCGCCCCGCACAGGGCGAGACGCCGGCCGCCTTGGAATTACTCTGCAATGACTGACTTCTTCGACAACCCGAGACCGAATGACCGAAATGACCGTTAAAAATACTGCATCTGGGGATTCAACCGCCAAACGAGTGACTACGACGGCCAATAGCGATGCGACCAATAAAACAAATAAGTGCCGGTGACAAAGACAGCCAATGGCGAGGCGCCCAATAAAACAAATAAGTGCCGGTGACAAAGAGAGCGCGAGGCCTCGCAGTCACACCAACAGCGTGATTTCTAGAAGGTTCGGAAATCCTGCGAGCGTTAACACCCGACTGTCAAAGTACCAACAAAGGGGTGCCCCGGATGACGAGAAATACTGCGCTTGAGGCCAAATATGTGCAAAATCACTATTATGGAATTAGGCGATGAAGCCAAATAAGTAACTAAAAGGGTTTAACATACGGGCACGCCGCCCTAAAGCCTAGGTGGCTAATTAAAATACAAAATGACCTGACAGGTAATTCATATGTATGATCATTAAATTAAATAAGTGTATAATAACCTCAGTAATAGCTTAACTAAAATTAATCGCATATCGAAAAGATTGCATTCATGTCTAGACCAAACTTTTGATAACCAAAACCTTCATTAGGTAAATCAGATAAGAGTACATTTATATTTTCTTAGAAAGCAACACGTTTTGCCGGATATTCTCTCTTTTCTATTAGAACGTGCCTATTGTCTTGACATTTTCTCTATTGAAAACCTATTTTATGTACCAATCTCCCAAAGGAATGTAATTTCTCAGTGAAATTAACACCTCCCCTTCATTTTGTTCGACTTCGAATACAGCTTTCATGGTAGGTCTCTTTTTATAACAAAGTTATCATCACACTTGGGATTACTTCTTCTTTATATTGATCGACAGATGACCTGGGGTAAGTTTAGTAATTTGTTTTCTTGGAGAAGTAAATTTTCTTCCGCCACTTTGTTAGGCTCCTCTAACAATTCTCTTAACTGTGTTTAGGCCAACATCGGTTGCTTTAGTCACTCTTTCTTGCAAAACGACTGAGAAAAATTGCAATAGTCGCTATAGATTTTTTCACGTCCTTGACTACGAATTAGTTTCTTGCGGTTACCCATAATGCAGGCAGCTCTATGAATAATTAAAATTTCCTTAAGAGACTACTTTACAAGTCAATATTTTATACTTGCATGTAACTGTGAAAACAGCAGTAGAGATGCACAATTTAGTCCTTGTAAATGGTTGAATAAAGGAACTCCAAAGAAAAAACGCTACAAACTTAACCATAACACGAGCAACGTGTTTTGGTTTCGGCACCGCAGCCAATAATGAGATTTAGGAAGAGCCAGGCCACATGCCTAAACATTTTCAATTATAAGTGCACAAATGTCAGGCTTGACTTTTAAGTTGGTCGACATTTCTATTTGCATCATAACCTCAAAAAGTTATTTAATGACAATTATTGAAATTAATTGTAAGGATCGGCATCTCCGATCCTTTTTGTTATTATAATTAAAATGTTATCAAGTGACCTTTGTAATATGTTATTTGGGTTGCCTGCTCCACTCTATCTGTTCGGCGGCCCGAGTATAGTGATTTTAAAGAAATGGCGAACATTATAGACAAAGAATGGTGTGATGAGACCTACGCTGTAACGCAGCTTACACTTGGAAACCCAACAAAACTTAAAGAAGGATGTGACAGAATAATTTTCACTGTAACGGATAATGGGAACAATTTGATCCAAAGACTAAGTGAACAGACGCCAGGGATACAAATAGTGATGGTTGGGTTAAAAGAAAGAGAGCTTACCTGCATAACAGACAGACAGAGACATTGTAAATCATATAGATACGGAAAAACAAAGGTCATGGAGATCAAACCAAATGGGGAAAAAGAAATAACTTACGCCGGTTTACTGAAAACACTAAAAACAGGATTAGACATAGATGAGATGCGGATACAGATAGACAAGGCGACGAAAACCCTAAATGGGACCATGCAGCTAAAAACAAGGGAAGGCAGACAAAGAGCTGTGGACGAATTTAAAAACTCAGCCAAACAATTACTAAGCGACGACGCTGAAAGAACAGAAGTAATAGAACCCAAACGAAAAACCATCACCATCAGAAGCATAGATTGGTTACTAAAAATGGGGAAATTTCTACTGCGTTGAGTAATGCTTTGACAAGAGACCTAGACCCCCAGGTGAAGTTACACACTCAGAAAGGAACCCATAAATCCTATACACAAGTTGCAACTGCCAGTTTGGAGGTTAAATCGGCTAGGATCCTACTGGGAAGAGGAAAAATAAGAATTGGCTCGACCAACTGCGAAATCCATGATGTAACCATCGCGTTTCGCTGTTATAAATGGCTGAGATATGGCCACAAGGCAGATATTTGCGACCAAGAAAAAAGAACACTAAGAAAGACGTGCCTGAGGTGTGGGAAATTAGACGAACGGGTCAAAGAAGGCCAGAACGAGCCCCACTGCTCTGAATGTAATCTAGGTGATCACAGAGCGGGAACCATGGACTGCCCTGCATAGATGAAAGCAGTAAAAAAGAAGAAACTTAAAAGGAAGATAACCGTTATAGAAACCGCAAACAGACAAACAGAGAAGGAAAGTGTCCCACGGAAGATAGACGATGGAGCACCTCAATCTTCTGCAAAGCAACCTCAATAGAAGCAGACCGGCCATGGCCCTTCTCACCATAACCATTCAGGATAACAGGATCGACGTAACTGTTATCACAGAACCAAATAAGAATGGAGTAAAAAATGGGCCCTGGTGGACCAGCAAAAGAGAAAACGTTGCGATTAGGGTGTATGGCACTAAAAAGAAACTTGTACAGGAATACGGTATAGGAGAGGGATATGTGTGGATGAAGGTAAATGCCCTGATTATCTATGGCTGATACGTGTCACCAAATATCCAATTAACGGATTTCAAAAAGGGATTTACATAGGTTGAGACCAAGTTTGATAAAAAAGGCCAGAGTGCAAAATAGTGATTGCCGGCGACATTAACGCCAAGTCATGGGGATCGAAGCAGATGAATAGGGGAGGACACATTTTGACGGAAACGCTAGCGCAAGTCAAACTTGCAGTAGCCAACGTGGGAGATGAACCAACTTTTCGGAGAGGCGATTACGCATCACACATTGACAACGTTCAGCACGGAAAACATCGTGGAGAAAATAAGAAATTGGCGCTTAACAGAAAGAAAATCTCAGTGACAACAGCAATACAGAGTTTGAAATTCTCCTGGAAAACGATGGAGGAAACCTCAACAAAAAGGAAAAAATTTGGTTTGGCACGGGGTGGATTATTAAAGCAGAATAAATGAACTTCCTAACTACGAACATTAGAAACAAAATAAATAAAAAAGGGGCAGAAGGTCTAAGCTACACAGCCGAAGAATTTAAAAAAGTGATGGAAGCAGCTTGCAATAAAACGTTTAGAAGAAAGACGGAAGGGAATGACAGGACCTCATATTATTGGTGGAACGATGATATTGCCGAGATACGAAGTAACTGCATCAAAGCTAGAAGGGTACATCATATCGTTTTCCTCTTTCCCATTTTGTCATATTTTCCTAAAAAGATAAAATCATATATATATCAGGCTCCAAATTCCGTTCAGACATTGTTCTTTGGATTCCACTCAATACGTCGTTTTCGGTCTTTCTTTCTTCCTTCGTTCTAACGGTGTCCATTGTAGTATTTGTTTCAAAGCTCTCTCTTCGCCCATGCGTTGAATGTGGCCGTACTAGCAGAGTTGTCTTTGTTTTACGTCCTCTGCTATTGTTTTTTCAACGTCCATAATCAAGGGCGGATCCAGGATTTTTTTCTGGGAGGGGCACAAGGGTCAGACTGGCGAATAGTGTTCTGAAATGTGGTATTAACAAACAACATACAACAATAACTGTAAGAAATATACTTGTACTCAATTACTGCAGCGCGCTCATTGCCATTACAGTACCCGTAAATAAATAAATACAATATCACCAATCAGGTGCAGTGTAAATATTTGGCATGATTGTGATTAAAGTACGCAAAAGCACACTTAACATGTACTATAACTTCAATTAATCAATTCACTCAGAGAAATATCAAAGACTTCAAGGTTTGAGACACACTCTAGTTCGGAGGGGGTGCATTATTGGAAATAAATTTATAGATGAAAAAAATTCTTATTTTTACATGAAAAATCAGTCCTGAACGTTTGGGGGTTTAACTTAGAATCACCCTGTATAATAACGACAGTTTTCTTTTGTTTCCTGCTGAAAATATTCAGTACTTCGTTAATGTTAATTTTTGACACAATGTCTTGATGGATATACATTAAAACCAGTCCATTCAAACGATCTTCTGTCATTCTGCTGCGAAGATATGTTTTTAATCGGTGTAAGGTGGAGAAAGATCGCTCGGCAGTGCTAGTAGTCACAGGAAACGTGCACAACAATTGACACAGTGTTCTATTTGGCAGCGCCTCTTTTTATACTTACTTGACTTGTAATACTGTAAAATAACAAATACTGTGTAAATATGCGTACTACATGCTAAACATTTACAGTAAACATTAATATTTTATTGTTAATAGAAATTACATAATTTACAATTCAAAGAAAGTTTAAATTCATTTTTTTTACAAATTACAACTAGAGGAATATACAACACAAAATGTATGGCTCAGCAGGCTCTGGTTTGTTACATAACTTTAAGTTAAAGCCAGTCGCAAACGCATCACAAATAGCCGCATGTATGATTATATAGAAGTATATTTAAATTCTTAATCCTTAGCTCCAACACTGTAAAACCACATTTAAATATGATTATACAATCGCTGGTGAAGTTATTAGAAAAAATATGAGAACAGATAAGCCTGCCTTTTCTTTGACTCGCATTAATTTACTAATAGCTGGTGAGAACACATTGAGTGCTCTTGCAAGTGTGAGCACGATAAATCAGGCTACGCTACTAATAAAACTCCTTATTTGTGAATATTCACGATGTGTCAGAAGTACTTTTAAAACATTATTCAATTTTCGCACTGCGAATCAATTCTAATATTATTCCAAAGTTATCTTTTCTATTTTAACTTAATTTCAGTGCCTTTCATTCTCATACGTTTTACAAAAAACAAACATGGATGCAAACGTTTTTATGCAGACACAAAGAAAGCCTTTCTAAACGCTTATCACAATTGATAAAGGAAAGTCGAGCTCAGATTAATCATGAGACTATTAATAAATATTTTGATAACCTTTCCGAAGCCGTGAAAGATGTTCCTACCTCCTGAGGTAGTTGTGGACTACGATAAAACTAATTTCACAGATGATACCGGCCGAGTCAAAATAATTGTCTATAGGTCCGGTCCTGCAAAAGAGCGGAAAAGATAATCGATACTTCAAAAGCTGCAACATTTGTTATGTTTGCATGTGCTGCTTCCGGATTTCTATTGCTCGTCTCTATAGTTTACAAGTCGGATCATTTATGGTCCATATGGACCGAAGGAGCACCTGCAGGTGCTAGATTTTATCGTAGCCGCTGTGGTTGTTTCGACGGTAATATTTTTGCGGACTGGTTCATGAAGATTATCATTTCCTACAAAGATGCGAAAAAAATAATATTCGCTTTGTGCTCCTCCCACCTAATAGCACACTCATGACACAACCTTTGGATGTATGCGTTTTTCAACCCATCAAAAATTCCTGGTGTCAAATCCTTACAGAGTGGAAAAGGCACAATAAAGGGGTCGTTAGAAAAAATGTGTTTCCTAGACTCTTAAACAAAGCATTGCAAAAACTTGAACCAAAACATGAAAATAACATAAAATCCAGGTTTGTTGCAACGGGTATTATGCCTATCAATAGAAACAAGATTTTGGATAAGTTGCCTAAAACAGAAATAGAAGAAACTCAAAAAAACGGATCATTTGTCCCAATATTTTCAAGAGATGTTTGAAAACGCTCGCTTTAAATCACCTAATCAAAGCCTCGGTAGGAAACGTAAACTGACTGTCGGAGCGGGAACGAGCATTACAGTAACAGACTTACCTAGTGCCCGTGTACATCTCGTCGACCTCAAATCGTGGAAATCCACAAAAACCAAAAATTATTGATGCCCAAGTTCCAATAAATTTAGGAAAGAAAGCAAAAAAAAATCGAAAACAGCTAAAAACAAAGAATTGTATGATGACTCATTGTCTGATAGCTGTAAAGACGTGGAAGTTTCAACTATGGAAAGTGATAGGCCTAGAAACATTTTCCGACTTGGAATCAAAAAATTAAAATTTTGATGTTACCACGGATCCCTCTATTCAAGGTTTTTTAACTGATGAGTTTGTTTATGTCAAGATGAAAACCGAAACAGGAAACTTCAAAGAATATCTTGCACAAATTAAAAGCTGTGAAAGTGATAGCACATATCTTTGTACTTTCCTCAGAAAGAGCAATAAAATCTCTAACACTTATGTTCATCCACCCATACAAACCATTGGAATAGTAGAAAAAGACGAAATAGCTAAGAAACTAATAAAAGCTTCAATTTTAAGTCGAGGACAACTACAGTTTAAAGACCTTCAGTCGTGAGAACTTGTAACAAGCAACAAACTGAGATATTACTGTACAAGCACAGAATAAACACCTAACGGACTCAGAAGCGACACTCCGCGGCGGCGCCTTTGATGTTCTAGGTGCCGTATTTTGGTCAGGCGGCCATACTGTGAGCAGGTAGAAAAGGCGGGAAATTTAAAAAATTGAATTATAGGCGCACCACCGACAACGCCTGTTAAAACCAATCCATGGAAACACACGTCATGACGTCACAAATCTACTCGCTAGCGCTACGCATGCGGACTGATTTTTAGACCCCTGCCAAAGTCGCGAGTGTCGCTGCTGAGTCCGTTAGGTGTTTATTCTGTGGTATAAGGCTTCTATATTTTTGATTAGCTGTTTTATTTATTTAGAGTTGTTCATGTCGCCCCATAAATGAGTAGAAATGAATAAAACATTTAAAAAAGTGGAATTTTCAAGTCGCCTCAGTGAATATCCATAATTTTTTTTTTTTGTGAAAAGTTGGGACGCAGTTAAACTTTTGCTAGTTTAACTAGACAGGGAACACCGAAAAGTAAACAAAAAAAATTATAAAAGCCTCAAGTAAAATTTTTTTTACACTTTTTATATGGGTTGGTATACAATTTTGTTTATCAAGTTTTACGGTATGACATAATGCAAACGATTTTAACTTTTTTATCTATCTACTGCTTTATTGTTTTACATAGGACTTTACTTATATTTCTTTATCCATATACCTAACCAAATCATGTTTTTGTGCTGGTTTAAATTCACATACAACCAGCGAATAGGATTTTGCTCTTGTATACTTCCTCATACTTCTTCCCCTGTATTTGTCCTCTTATGTACTATGTCCCACTAAATGTCTCTGTATTGTTTTATGTTTACTCATAGAACACAAATAAAACTATTCATACGGCCAGTATCTTCGATAACTATCTAAATGCTGTTTTTAGATAACTTGAACGCATTCACTGTCAAGCTTTTGGTAAACGACGCCAGAGCTTCAGATTCTAAGGTATTTCTCTGGTGTCTCTTTATATGTTTAACTAAAGTAAGTTTTGCTGCTGCTTTGTAGTCGCAAATAAAACAGGCATACGGTTTTTCTCCTGTATGTGTTTTCATATGTGTAACTAAACAACTTTTACGAACTCCTTTATATTTGCACATAGAACATGCATAAGGTTTTTCTCCTGTATGCGTTTTCATGTGATTCACTAATACACATTTTTGTGCTGCTTTATATGTGCAAATAGAACATGAATAAGGTTTTTCTCCTGTATGCGTTTTCATGTGATTCACTAAAACACATTTGTGTGCTGCTTTATACTCACAACTAGAACATGCATAAGGTTTTTCTCCAGTATGTTTTTTCATGTGATTCACTAAACCACTTTTTTGTGCTGCTTTATACTCGCAAATAGAACAAGCATAAGGTTTTTCTCCTGTATGCGTTTTCATGTGATTCACTAAAACACATTTTTGTGCTGCTTTATACTCACAAATAGAACAAGCATAAGGTTTTTCTCCTGTATGCGTTTTCATGTGATTCACTAAAACACATTTTTGTGCTGCTTTATACTCGCAAATAGAACATGCATAAGATTTTTCTCGTGTATGCGTTTTGATGTGTTCAATTAAAGAACTTTTATAAACTGCTTCATATTTGCAAAAACAACATGAATAAGGTTTTTCCACTGTATGATTATGGTTCACTAAATCACCTAGAAAATAAATAAGATTTTTCCCTTGTATAGTTATACAAATGGTTACCAAACTTACATTTCCTTGCAGTATTATTTTCATAAATGGAAGATGTGTAAAATTGTTCCGTATGAGTTATCATATGTTCCAAGTAATTACTCGCGTCTTTTGCTTCATATTCACAAACCTCGCAAAGTAATTGTTGTTCTAAGAAACTTCCACTTGCTGCACACGAATCAAGCAATTCATCCTTTATCTCAACTTCCTCCTGTTTAATATCCAATTCGTGATAAGTCGTGTTGTCGATAATATCATGACCGATATGTTGCAGAACATTTAAGTTTGCGACTAGTTTAATTTCATTCTTTGTCAGGGGTTCAGATAACCTGCTGGCTACTGCATTAGGCAAATTATATTGAACTGATTCATGTTCCACGTCCATTATTATGAAGAATTTGGGTGTAAAAATGCAATATCTGAAAATGCAACGTACAATGATGTTAGGTGAACTTGGTTATGGTTATTTAAAAAATATTAACAAACCTATTCTGTGTCTTACATGGAATAACATGAAATTTCAAGAAGTAACTGGTTTAGAGGATGAGTTAGCAACAAAGATAACACTGAATTACTACACAACCACCTTTGACACCATCGCCGGCAGCAGACGTTAATAATTACACCGTGCCAGTGTTGCCAGATCGAATAAACATTATTATCGTACGACAGTAGTAAAAATTATCGTACATTATCGTACATTTTATCTTATTATAACATTTTGGATTATACATAGGGAAATATAACTACAAGAATTAAATAATTCTGAAATAAATCCGATTTTACTTGGTGCGTGTGGTAGAAGAACCGATCATAAATCGACGACAGGTGCTAATTACACCACAAATCGAAAATGACTGCAGAAAGAATTTTTAGTGAAAGACACAAGTCGAAAGTGGGCATGCGGAAAGTCGATTGGGAATCCCCTATAAGTACGGTGATGTAACGTGATCAGCTTGTCATCATAAATAATAGCAGTTCCGAATTAAATGTTAGCACCTTGTGATTAATACTGGTTAAGCAAAAATATCTGCACGTAACTGTCATATCGGTAATAGGTTCAATATTAGTACTTATTCGCCAAATTTCTGAGAATTTTCTATAAGAGCCAAATTATGGTACATTATGTCATTATCGTACATGTGCTAGCGTACATCGTATGACTGTTAAAATTATCGTACAAAAACGATAATTATCGTACGTCTGGCAACACTGCACCGTGCCGACCAATTATAAAAAGGAGGTAGAATTTAGTGATGGCGCCGAATTCAAAAAAAGATAATATGCGTTTAAGAGTAAACATACATTTAAATTATGTTCCGTTTGAAAGAAAAATCGCAGAAATTATCAAAGAGCTCGTAAAGCTTATAAATCCAATATTTAAAAATTATGAGTATAATATAAAAACATATATACATACATACCACAAATTGTTAATTCATTGATTACCAATTTTATCAATATAAGCATTCACGTGCTTATTATATGTTAACTCATTAATGCAATTAATGCAAAATGGGAATGCATTTCAGTTTCTAAGGGGAATCTTATAATTATTTAGAATTTTATGATGTCAGTTTATCTGTTTAAGTTTTTATGATTATCACAAATGTTAATCTATATAACAATATGTAGTAGATGTTCAATTTGTCAGAATTCAGTTTAAAAGATAAACTTATTTTAGTGTAATTTTTTGTTTATTTGTAGTTTATGGGACGACAAAACTATCATTTAACTGAAATTTTAGATTTTGCCGTGCAATCATAATAACTTAAATTTTATAGTAAACACTAACAATTAGACTTGTATATTTACCCAATTTTAACCTCTTGTTATGAATTTTAAAATATTGGAATATGAAATCGTAATAATATAAAAGCTGAACAGTGTCAATCATCTTAAGAAAATAGATTTGTTATTATATTAACAGTGAAACATTTGTAGGATAATTTAGATAAGCACTATACATTGGAAATGTTTACAACATTTATGAAGATAACACTGGAAGCTAGGCAACCCAAAAAACGTCTAAGCACGATAATACTGGTATAGTATTTCAACTTAAAATTGGAAATCTATTTAAAATCAAGTAAGTACATCATGGAAAGTATAAGTCATGTCTGATGGTTTCATACAATCAATACATAATTTTTTCTACGATCGTGTCAATATGACAACTTTTTGCACTGTTTCTAGTGTCAAAAGCGACGTTTGTAGCACTCTCAATATTAGCGCCCGAAATACGTCTTATTCGCACATTGCCATTGCCTTTGCTATAGTTTGAATGTCAACATAACCTAGAATATGTAACACAATGTGACGGAAAAATGTCACCGAACTAAGTTTTTATATTTCTGTTAAGATCGTAGAAAAAATAGCGTCTGATACACGTGTATAAGAGCCATTAAAGCACTAGCGACGTTAAAAGCACGACGCTCGTCACACGTGCATTAAAGGCGTACTTATGCACTAGTATCATAATATACTGTTCTAAAGTCAAACAGCTTTCAGGTAACGACAGTTCATCTATAAATTAAACATGTAACTGTTTTGTTAATGCATTGCAACATTTTCCATGATTTAAGTACTTATGTAGTTGTTTAACCTCAGTTTTTAAAACCGTATACTAGCATAGAAAATGTTGAAAAAAGTATATCAATTTGAAGGTTAATTACAAAGTTTCACTGAATGACAATCAGTAGTCTGGCCTAATTTTAAATAGCTTTCCAATTTCTAGTTGGAATACTCTTTTTATAAGCAAGCTATTTTTGTAATTCGGCGCTATCACTAAACACCACCACCTTTTTATAATTGGTTGGCACGGTGTAATTATTAAAGGCTGCTATCGCCGGCCATTACATTATGGCAAGCTCGTGTAGATCGAATGTAATATTTAATTCAAAAGAACTACCTTGGTATACAGTGTGTCAGACAACACTAACGCCATTACAACACATATTTGAAGATTGCCCAAAAAATAACAAAAAATTAGTCACTTCGCAGTTAGATTATTTAAGCTGTCAAAACTGACACTGTGCGCGTTCAGATGACCGCAGCAGCTGAGTTGCTGACTTAGCGGTGTGTATTGAACAGTTCCGCTGTTTATGCGCTGACTTCCAGCAATGCTCATTATTCCCAGCGGAAATTATTTGTGCTGACTTGCCCAGCTGTTCGGACGATAGTGGTGGTGGCAACGTATTTTGGATATTTATAACCTAAAATCTATCACGTTCAATATTTTTGGAATTCTTGAATTTTATGGCAGTAGTGCTATCTAAAAGTGAGGTTAAGCAGGACCCTCCACAAAAGTAGATTTCACTCATTTTTATGTGGTTTTATGATACATCACAGCGGTTTGTTCAGAAAATCGGTAACCGCTTACTTTCAGTGTAGTCAGCATTTATTACTGCTGTTTTACACTGTCACTAAGCAACGAGGTTAGCAAGTTAGGGTTTGCGTCAATTTGTGTCAAAACTGACGCAAAACATAACCTGCTAATTTCAAATTTGACATAGACCTACAGTGGCATCAATGACATGTACACAGTGTATGTCAAATTCGAGGTGCTAATGAAGTAGGGATCCAGATAGCTTTATAAATCGTATTTTGGGTTGCATTTTTACCCAGAGCCAGTAGATATAGGAGAGTACCGCCATTCTTTGATCCGTTCCAATCAGCAATGATGTGACCAGTTATTTGTTTCTCATATATTTAGCATTTTTACGAGCGAAAGCGCCTAATTTGCAGGCAATTTTTGTTGTTTTTCGAACAATACAGATCGCTACTTGAAACATTTCTAGTGGAAATACAGGTTTCTATTTTCTATTTGAAATATTTGTATTTGAAATACAGGCTTCTATATTATCGGCACAAACTTCCGCCGCTGTCGTGAGATGGCGTGATGGGGAAGCGTCGCTTTTGTGAGTTTTGTTAAAACATGTTGAAAGATTAAGTTTGGTCGTTGGAAAGATTTCAAGGTGCATCGGCTCCTATAACGAAGGTAGAACTGGTTTAAGGGTTCGTAAAGATGGCCCATAGAGCCTATCGTTTGTGGCAGAGGCTATTTGACCATCTCGTCGGCTACAGGCCATGCAAATTTTGAGGTTTTACCACCACATGTTCTTGGTGTAATGAGGCAGGCATTTTCGCTGCCTTCAAAGTATGGACTAAACTTACCCCGAAGCAGTAGCACACGGCATCTGCGAGTGACCTGAATGCGAGCTTTTGTTTGTCGTAGCCTGCGACTTCGTTGAGGACAGCCTGCTACCTTGGTAGTAACATCGTGATGCCGAATCTGGTTTGAAATATATGGATATGCTATTTTGGTGATACCACCTATGATTGATACCGAACTTTCAAACGACGTCGCTGTGTTCGTTAGGTAGCATTTAAGATGAATTAGATAACGGCTTTTGTACATTGTACTTCTTAACGGCTTTGCCGTATTTGTTTAGCAATTCATTTATGGTTTTAGTAGCGGCTTTACCGCAGTTAATTTATTTGTACTCAGGTGTTAAACGAACTGCCAGCTCTAGCTGTGCTATTTTCAATTATTTTTATCGAAGCTCATGTTGCTTGAGAATTAACTGAGCGAGTGGTAACTTCAAGGTGCATCTGTTCCATACCCTTCGAGTAACGATTAGAATGCCCTGGAACAGTGACCAGCAGAGTATTTAAAACCCTATTTACATACAGATCTGAATGAATAGTTGGGTGCTCGTGGAATAACAATTTAATTACATATAAATAGTGGAACGCAGCACCGAACTGTCATTCCCTTAGCATCCGGGTTGTTGTTAAACCACTTGTTTCGGCCAGCTTACTGTGGAAAGTAATCCACTTAGAAATTAGCTTAAAATGCCATCAGCATAGCTGCGATTTCGAATGTACCCTGTCGAGCTTGTAAACTAATTAACACTGTGATATTTGCTAATGTGATATATTTATTTTTTGTGTTAGTCTTGTCTGTGTACGTTTATGCCAGTAATTACAAATCGATTTTATGCCTCCCTGTTACCTGATTTAATATCTATTGGAAATATACGATTTATCACTCTGTGGGTTTTTCATTGTTTATTTGGTGTTGCTACCTTGAGCGAATTTATTGGTTTGTTGCTTAAATGAACGAGTGGGACATCGGCTGTAAACCTCTTGGCGCCATATGAGTTCGATCGTTTAGTTTGGAAAGTAAGTCACTCACGCCCTTCTCCTGAGCTTAGTGCGGTTGCATGTTTCGAATTACTATCGGCAATTGATAATGTAACAAATGGCGCCCCTGTTGTTTAATTTATGAGGACAACACTGGAAGCTAGGCAACCCAAAAGACGTCTAAGCACGATAATACTAGTATGGTATTATAATCAAAAATTGTAAATCTATTTAAAATTAAGTAAGTACGTCATGGAAAGTGTCAGTCATGTCTAAGTTCGTTTCATACATTCAATACATGATTTTCTAAAGTCAAGCAGCTTTCAAATAATGACAGTTCATCTATAAATTGAACATTTAACTGTTTTGTTAAGGTATTGTAACATTTTCCATGATTTAAGTACCTATGTACTAGTTGAAAAACGTATGTCTTCCTTAATTCCCAAATGCATATGTCAAATTTGAAGGTTATTTACAAAGTGTCACTGGATGAGAATCAAGCAGTCTGGCCTGATTTTAAATAGCTTTCCGATTTCTGGTTGGAGTACTCTTTTTAAGCTATCTTTTGAATTTGGCGCTATCACTAAACCCCACCTCCTTTTTATAATTGGTCGGCACGGTGTACTTATTAACGGCTGCTAGCTGTATTGTCTGCTCGGGCTGTCTTGCGTTGATATGTGGTAATCTGCATTACCGGGAGCTTCATCAGGTGTTCTATGCTGTTGGTTTTGTCTTATCTGTAATCGCTTATCTGGCCATGCAGACGTCCTTTGGTTCGCCGTTTGAGATAAGAATCGTCTTGTTACGATCCGAATAGCGTTTCATTTTCCTTTTCGGGTTTAAAACCAAATAGACCAAGAAAACAGCAGGAGGATCGACGAGATATTAGAAATGATGGACGAAAGAAGAAAGCATACGAAAAGATACAGATCAATACAAGGCCATTAACAATAACATAAAAAAAGCAATAACAATAGTAAAGGAAAGGTGGATAGAAGAACAATGCGGAGAAATTGAGACGCTAGAAAAAAACATGATAACTTTAACCCACATAAAAAAGTTAAAGAGGCTGCAGGAACTTATAAAAACAAAACCGTTGCAAGTTTGAAGGATGCAGGAAATATTATTATCTCAAAGGAGCGAGATTGGAAACATGGAAAAATTATATTAAAAGTATCTTTGAAGACAGCCAAAGGACTTCCCTGAAACCAACGACATGCGTTAGTGAACCACCCATTACAAAAGTGGAAGTACATACCACAATAAAGCAAATAAAAGATGGAAAAGCAACAAGTCCTGACTGAATTAATTCTGTATTTCTCAAACTGTTCTAGGACAAAACTATAAAATGAATAACCAGCTTTTTTAATACTATCTACGACTGCGAACAAATACCAAAAGAATGGTTAAAATCAACCTTACCAAAGAAAAAAAAACTAAATACTGCACCGACTATCGTACGCTTACCCACACGAGTCATTTTCTCAAACTGCTTTTAAAACCAACCCAATTCGGTTTCAGCAATGCTCTGGGCACAAGGGAAGCACTATTTGCGGTTTAAGTCTTGTTCCAGCGCTGCATATGTGTCAATGCCAACATTTCTACTTGTTTTATAAATTACCACAATGCTTATGATAGCGTCAGACACGATGTAATATTCTGACTTTTACGGTATTTTGAACTTCCCAAATGAATGCTCACTTATAATTTTGACAAGAGGTAAAAGCCAGATTACTCGCCCTTTTTTAATGGGTAGCTGCAGTGGGTCAGGGTCTGTTTAAACGTTCGAGTACACACAAATAAGCAAGAGAGAAACCATAAAATAATTCTATTGTTCTTGTATATACATCAATTAAAATTCTGTAAACTTTATACAATTTGTATATACATTTCTAAATAAATTGCTTCTTTGGTTATGGCAAGTAGGCAACCAATTCGTCAGTACGGTGGCGTTTGCTACCTGCGACCAAGGTCCGTAAATCACGTTTGCTTTGTCCAGATCACAAAGCAAACGTGATTTACAGACCTTGCCTGCGACGGGTTTCTCGGATTTTCTTTTGCGGAGGAAATGTCCGGGCTGTGACAGAATGCTGTCTAACAAATCTTTTCGTCAAGGTTTAAGTTTGACAGGTGAGAATTGGTTGCGATCCGAAACATGGAAAATAAGTTCGTAACAACGGAGATGGCGGCGGTCTGAGAAAGCTTGAGTTCGCCTTTCAGCAAGCTGGAGGCACTCAGGCCAAGATGCTGGGTGAAATTCTGTGTATCAGTCCCCTATAGCAGAGAAACTGCTGGTATTTACACTCGGTGTTCTCTTGTAGGTTGACATTGAGTGGGGGAATGAATTCATGAGATAAGCAGCGCTGGAATACGGGCACTATCAACATTTTTGGACAGGAATGTTGCCTCGACCTTAAGGCTATCAAAGGTTTTGCATTGCTGTAACATCTTATCAAGAAAGTGAGCTTCGAAAACACCAAATGTGACAGGAAGTTAGCTATACACACATTTTAAATGCAGGATAACGTCACAGCGAAAAACTTAGAAGTATACTTGAACACATTGGGATAGATGATAAGAGTCTCCGAATTATAACCAATCTATACTGGAACCAGTCTGCAAACATTAAAATAAGGAGCTAATATCAGATGCGATGGAGATAAGGCGCTGTGTTCGGCAGGGTTGCGTTTTAATAACTACAAGATCTCATGGTAAAAATTGCAATAACCAATTAGCGGTACATTTTGGAATTTAATGTAAAGAAAACCAAATATATGGTCATAAGTGGGAACACAATCCCTCCGCAATACTTAATACTAATAGTCAAATAATTGAGAGTAACTTCAATAACGTACCTAGGCACCTCAATCAATGACCAGTGGGATCACTATAGAAATAAAATGTAAATTGAAAAAGTGCAACTTTTATGAGAATGCACAAAGTATTGGAGAACCAAGATCTAAACATAAATACAAAAATCAGACTATTAAAGTGTTCCGTGTTTTCTGTCTTGTTATATAGGGTCTGGGCGCTGACAGAAGCAACAACGAAAACACTAGAGGATTTCAAGATGTGGCTGTATAGGCGTTTACTAAGAATCTCCTAAGTTGATTATGTGACAAATACAGAAGTTCTACAAAGACTGAATAAAACCACGAATATGACTAACACCATCAAACGTACAACGCTGCGGCCTACTCGAGCTGATATTACAGGGCAAAGTATTCGGAAAGAGAGGCCCTGCTCGAAGCCGCATCTCATGGTTAAAGAACCTAGGATATTCGTTCTCTATGACAACAACGGATCTTTTCCTGGCGGCAGTAACTAAGAGGAACATTTTGAGGCTGATCGCAAACATTCGGAACGGATAACACTGATAGAAGAAGATTTTCGGTGGGAGAATTAAGCTAATAAATTGTGGGAAAACGTCAAGGTATATGTCAAATTTTAGATTTGTCAGAATGACAAACAACGAGGTAGCGGCAAGAAAAGTATAGTGCTCCAACCAAAAATTGAAAAGCTATTTAAAATCAAGTAACCCAAGAAAAGTGTAAGTCAGAAATCAAGCTTGGCTTGGAAAACTGAAACATATGTCGTTATTAATTCACATTATGTTGATGTTCTATAATGAAATACACATACATAACCTAAACCATTGCATAACTGTCACCGACTCATATCAAAATTTTATTTGAAAATTAACATAACAATCAACACTTAAACAATGTTACATCTGCTACATCAATCATTTCGATGTGTAATTTAACATTTTATAATTTAAACAACTTGAAATTTCTTCTATTATAATAACTGTCATATTTAAATTTAAAACATCAGAAGTAATACAGCACGTGATTTAATTTTTTCTAAGCCAAACTTGTTTTCGTTTGCATTTGCTCACATGTTAGTATATTACAGGGGTGGCCAAACAATCGAACCTAGAAATTTTTAGATCGATTGCAGAATTATTCTATAGATAAAACGATGTTACATTTTTTACTGATCTATTATTTATTGTTTATATTGCCATGCTCTAAAGTTGCGCATGATTTATTTGTATTGTAAATAATAAATTGTTTTGTCACATTAATATAATTTTAACAATGACCACGAAATTTTTATATAACTGTATTCGTCTGGCTAACCAAAAATGATCATTTGAATTGAATAAAATGTTAATGTCAGATATGCTGCCTTTTAATTATTTATTTATCGCAGTTTTCATACTTTTGCATCAACTAGCTCTTCGGTTCGAAATATCGTATCTCAGGGTTGAGTTTCTACATAATTGAAATATTACTCAGTTGTATGATAACTGCACTATTATGGAAAATGCTCTTTCTTATATTCTAACTTCAAATAAATGGTTACAAAACGACACAAAATCTGCAAAACAAGTTTACTTTCAAAGCTAGCTATTAATAATTACGTCACAGGTAAATAACGTATCTATGCAATATCTGTTTATGAGTAACTAAGCCAGGAAACCGGCGCCGTTTCAATTCAAGGATGACGCCAGAAGGACGCCGACTGGTTCTAAAATCAAGCTTGGACCCCACAAATGCTGGTATTTACATGACTGCCTCCGGTTGGGCCTCCTTTGCCCTGTAGTGTTGCTCGCTGGTACTGCTGTGGTCCACTATGCAGGTTTCTCCTTCAACCTCGATGCTTGAGTAACTCACCTTACTGCTCGCTGCCTCTGCTGAGCCTCAACGTTGCTGCTAGTCCTCGTATCTGCTCCCAGGCCCCCTATGCTGGTCCAAATCGTTGTAGTGCTGCAATTCGGGCTTCGCTGCTCCAACATCGGCTACTAAACTGATCACCGGAAACACTGCTTTTACACACAACTAGTCCCATACCTGGATTTGAATAATACGACCAGTTGGAACTCAAATTATTTAGTTTATTCAAGATTTACAGCATTTTTTTAATACGAAGCCAGTCCCACCAATTTTGCTTGGCTTCACTTGCTATTTTCTTTTTTTTTATTCACAAGTATTACTAAGTAGTTGTAGTAGTATTTATGGGGAGACTGATGTCAAGCAAGTAGACCTTCATAGGCCCTCTTCAACAACCCCGTAGACAAAGTCTAGCCATGCAGAGTACCAGGTACCTTAGTGCTATTTAGAATTTTGCCGACACTAAGGAGTTCCAACCCTAGCAAGGGATCTTTTACATGCTACACATCGTAGTAACCTGATACCCACGGCTTTACATCACTTTCGAATGATGGCATTCTGTAGAGGTTTTCATCCGCATTTTTTTATTTTTAAAAACCTCATTGGGATCGGGGATCGATTTCTCGACCCTTAGATCAGTTACCAGAACGCTACCACTGAGCTATGGAGCCCGGCATTTACTAAGTAACCTACTACATATTGTTCTTTGTAATTACACAGGCTATGATCTTAGAATTTATGTTTGTTTTTCGAAATGTTAGATATCGTAACGCTAACCTCACTTTCGCACGATCGAAAGAACTTTTCACTTATTTTTACACTTTTACAGGCTTTAAGCATTATCACTTTATTTTGTAGAAACTTACAGGTTGCTTTATGCTCTTAGGCATGTTGCGGAACTTCTTATCACTGTATTATTGCCCTCAAACTCATTATCAATAACATGGCATGTAAACTCATTGCACATTGTCTCTGTGAAGCTTCGCCACCCCTTTTTAATAATACAAACTCATTAGCATATTACGTTATTACGTCGTTACTAGCGTTACTTCAAATATCCGAACATTTTTCAAAATCATAGTTGCACTTATAATTTGAATCAACATTAATAGTAATTTATTATACAAGACGATAAAGTTAAATTTTATCCACGAGTGAATCGTTTAACGTCGAGACGAAGTCGAGACGTTAATGATTCAAGAGTGGATAGAAATAACTTTATCGTCGTGTATAATACAATATTTTTTTCTATAGCAAGAACTTTAACAATTTCAAAATAAAATAATGACAGTCAATCACATTTCAAAATGTCAGTAGCTAGATTGGGTTGCTACGATAATACGAAGCTGTCATATTTAATTTAAACAAAAGTTAGAAAATTAAATTACTTTATCTATCCTTGATGTTAAAGTGCTACTTTATCTACCCTTGCTGTTAAAGTAAAACTTGACCTTTTGTTTTGAGTTGATAAAAGCACACTTTAACATGTGCTATAGAAAAAATGAAATTATTCGAAACCCTGCCGATATCATCTCGGAACCGACTTGCTATTTTTGGTTTAATTAAATTATAAATTACTTATTAATCACGGTTTATAAATCCATCAATGTTCATGTTCGATTTTTAATAATTAGCATTTATTGAATAACAATAATGGAGCCAGAATTGTTATAGGTAGCATACCTACCATTCCAATATCTGTGATACGAGGTATATAAAGCAGTCCATAACGCCCTAGAGCGTAAACAGCGGGAGTAATGTGTCGATCGCCGATTTTTTAAAAGTTTATTGGTAGATCTTTATAGACAAAAGTATTGGCACCACTGGCATACTATGATATTAGTGTATAAGTAAGCCTTTAAATCACGTACAACGAACTTAAGAGCACGACCCAAAATGTGGTGCTTTAACGCCGTATTTAAGCCAAATCCTTGTGGGGTATTATCAGAATTCGCCGATATATTGTTACCCTTTTATATACTAACAATAGCCATAACAGTAAATTTACCTCTGCGTTGAACAATGCTGCGTACCTGTAACAAGAATTCTCCTTTGTCGACATCGGTCAGAGCTGGTCACGAGTTCGAAACTCGGTCCCAACATAGGTTTGGATGCAAATTTATATCAGTTGACACGTTTGAATCTGAAATGCCACATTAATTGCTTTCAACGCTTGCAATTCCAGCTAACATAAACACTAAAGCACCAGTAGCAATTCTAGTATAATTCGGCAGAGTAATCTGTCCAAAAAATTTATCAGGTTGACGGACAGTGGAAAACTTGTGGGTAACCTCAAAAACACACACCTGTAACTTCTAAACGGCTCAATGGATTTTTATGAAATTTGAACAGGAGTAATTGTTCGTTTTCATAACGTGATTCGTGTAAAAAAAGCACTACTGCTATAGAAGTACTGTCCCCCCGCATAGATCTTTTTAACGTGATGGAACAGCGTACTGCTCTAGATCAGTGCTGCTATAGAAGTACTGTCCCCCCGCATAGATTTTTTTTTAACGTGATGGGACAGCGTACTGCTAGAGCAGTGCTGCTATAGCAGTAAAAAAACAAAATAAAACTGATATGATTCAAAACAAGCGGGTACAACGGTATGGTTGCTGAACATCCTTAGCATCTAAATGATGTTTGGGTAACTATAAACTAACTATAAAGAGGTAATTTGTGTAAAATGCCGCATAGCAAATATTTTAGAGATAATTCTAACCTGTTTCCCTTCCGGGGGACACTAAACAACTGACACGTGCAACTTAAATGCACACGTTACTGCTTTAGCAGTAATGACGCAGGCTGGTCCTCCCTCTAAAATCACAACATGTGATCATAGCACCGCCTTTTTTTGACTTAATGCGACAGTGCCCCAAATGGGGCGTATATGCCGTGGGACAGTACAGTATAAACTAGCATGTAATGTAGTGCAAAACCCTACTGCTATAACAGATGTGTCAATTTGAGGACGAATCATAACTACTGCTAATGCAAAAGTGTCCCAGTAGATCAATTGAAATTTACTGCTGTGGCAGTTGTGTCCGTCAACGTGCTATGCACCCTTTCAAATTAATTTCGTCTACGGTAATTATAAGTATAGGTATAATGCGCTTTTGTAGGAGTAGCATAACCATTTCTAGAGTCCCTGTATGTAGTTGGATAAGAATTGGGGCAATGTAATTGTCAGCGGCCATTTTTAGATACAAAAATAAATGATTGCGCTCAGGGCAAGACTTGTCTTTCTTAATGTGTCACCTAAATAAATTTAATGATTTAAACTATTACTGAAGTTGTGTGTTGTTGATTTGCGTATAGTTAAACATGTCAAACAGCACTAAAAGACATGGCAGTAATGTTAAGTAACAAAAATGAAGAATAAAAATACAGAAAAAACAAAAATGGCTTCTTGTTAAAAAGTAGGTATTTGTAATACAAATACAAAGTAATTCATAAATATAACAACGTACGTATGCAATGCTAAAACACTTAACACATACAAAAGTATCTTGAACAAGAAAAAAATTAAGTAGAACGAAATAATCAACCCTAATAAGTCAACTAACAAGATAACCTTTTCATTCTACAATTTTTTGCTTTGGATAACATTATTTTTCTTCAAAGTATTATTTTATGTTTGCATGCGTTCAATTAATTTTCAATGAACACAATTTTTGCCTTGGTCCAGGAACTCATATTACTAGCTGGTTTGAGTTGTAGCTTTTCGTTTACTGCTGTTATTGCCTTGCTCAGGTTCAACCGACATTTCACTTTTAGCTATTTTGATATTGTTGCTTCAATTTGCAGCAATATTTAGTTCTACATGCACGCAAAATAGATACAGCATTAGATTTTAGTGTTTTTTTTTGCTGCCCACAAGTCATTTTCCCCACTGATTGTTATCAAAGGTTACTCGTCAAATGTGTTTGAAAAATCAAAGAGCATTCAAAGAACACCGGTTAACGGAGAAACCTCGACGGAAAAGGGTTTGGATGAATTTAAACAAATGTTAGGCCAAGTGATAAATGAGGTAAAAATGATAAGACAGGAGCAGGGTGAATGCAGGTACGAAATACGAAAGGTAAAGGAGGAAAACAGAGAATTGAAACAAAATCTGGAAAAATTAGAGAACAAGTTTGAAGAAAGAGAGAAAATGGAGAGAAAAAAAACATAACCATTAAAGGGATCGAGTTTGAAAAGGAAAACGTCATTGCGGGCGTCGAAAATTTCTTATAACAAGATATGAGATGAGGCCAAAATCAAGGAAGCATATAGTATTAGGCAGAGGCAGCTTAACTATTGCAGAATTAGATAAATGGGAGGACAAAACTCAGATAATGTAAAATAAGAAGAAACTAAAGGGAAGAAAGATATACATAGACAACGATTTAACGGAAAAGGAAAGAGAAATCCAGAGTAAAATTAGAGCAATGTCTAGGGCGGAAAACGAAAAAAGAAAATGTCATAAAAGTAGCTTATCAGAAGTTAACGGTAGGAGATACGATTTGGATTTGGGACAAGGACACCCAAAAGTTATGGAGATCAGAAAATGCAGAAAGAACACAACATAGAAAAAAACTAGGGAACGTGGAAGGTGAGACGGATCGATACAAACAACAAGGCCTGTCAACGAATACGAATAAAAGAACCACGAAACGAGAAGGAAAAAACAAAGATGCATAAAAGGCTCCGGAGAATAAGAAAAGCATTACACTGCAGTGTAAACCAAACGTCCTACTAGCTACATGTAATGTAGGGGCACTTACGCAGAAGGGGCTATGAAGAATTTAATAAAGGAAGTAAAACGGTACCAACTCGATGTATTAGTTCTACAGAAAACCAAGCAGAAAGGGAACGAGGTCATAGATATGGGAGATTACACTTTCTTTAAAAGTGGAGGAGAGAAGCGTAGGTTTGGAACTGGTTTTCTTGTAAGTAAATACATCAAGAAAAAAGCAATTAATTTTAGGCCATTAAGCGACAGAATGTGTACAATAAGGTTCAAAGGAAAATATAAAAAAGTAACGATAATAAACGTGTATGCCCGCACCGAAAAAAAAGATCTGGAAGAGAAGAAACATTTCTATGAAGCGTTAGAAGAAGAAGTAGGAAGAGTAGCAAGCTATAATCTAATGATTATTATGGGCGATTTTAATCTCAAAGTAGGAAGGGAAGAAATATATAAACCAGTGATTGGAAATCAAAGCTTGCACGTCAAAAGTAATGAAAATGAGGAGGAACTAGTAGATTTTGCCACCAAAAATAATTTACAAATAAGGAGTACTTATTTTACGCACTGGGATGTTCACAAGGAAACATGGAGGGCACCAAATGGTAGAACAACAAACCTAATTGACCAGGTGCTAATAAACAAAAATAAAGCCACACAAATTACAGACGTGCGAAGTTACAGGGCAGCAGACGTAGATACAGACCACTATCTGGTTAGAGTAAAGGTGAAATAAGCCAAACCCATCATAGAAGAAAAGAAAAAGAAAACCAGGAAAGTATATAAATTAAACTTGCTATAGCAACAAGATGTAAAGGAGAAATATAATAACAAATTGGATGAATACATTAACACGAAGGAAGACCATTGAAATATAGAACAACAGTGGAAGATTGAGGAAACAATACATGCTGCAGCGGAGGAAATAGTAGGTAGAAAGCAGAAATGTATAGAACACAATTGGTTCGACCAGGAATGCAGTGACGCAGTGGATATGAGAGCACAGGCAAGACTTAATGCTGCAAAAAGGTACCGAAGGAAGTAAAGAGGAGTATGAGTGACAGAGAAAGAATGCTAAGCAAATATGTAAACGTAAAAAAGGGAGTACTACGCAAAGAAAATGGAGAAAATGGAAGAAAACTATAGAAACAAAAACGTGAGAAATCTATTCAAAGAAGTGAAAGCGGTTAAGCAGGGTTTCCATGGAACCACTACCTTATGTAAAGACAAGAAGGAAAATTTAGTGGGTGGAGAAATGGAGGTACTAGAGAGAGGGAAAGAGTATTTTACAAAGGAATTAAAAGATACAGAAGACGAGATAGAACAAGAAGAGGCAATCCAAGTAGATGAACAAGTACAATCACCAGAGTTCAAAGAAGTACAAGAAGCAATAAAGTCTTTAAAGAACAATAAACGCCCAGGAAACGACGAGTTGCCATTGGAATTGATCAAATACGGGAGATTACAAGTGCATAAAAAATACATCTGCTAATAAAAGAAATTTGGGAAGAAGAACAAATGCCGCAAGATTGGACTAAAGCAATTATATGCCCTATTTTAAAAAAAGGGGACAAAACGCAATGTAGTAATTTTAGAGTTATTGCACTGCTCGGAACTATCTATAAGGTTTTAGCAAGAGTTATCACTAACCGGATAAGAATTTATACGGAGAAAATAGTAGGAGAGTACCAGGCCGGTTTCTTACAAAATCGATCAGTTGTAGACCATATTTTCTGAATAAAACAAATACAATCCAAGTTTCATGAACATAACACCGACCTCTTTATTTAAATTTGTAGATTTTCGAAAGGTATAAGACAGTGTAATAAGGAAACGGCTATACAGAGCAATGTCAAAATTAGGGATACGAAATAAAATAGTCAACTTGGCAAGGATGACACTAAATAATACACAAAACCAAGTCAGAATACAGGGAATTTTATCAGACTGCTTTAATGTTAACAGCGATTTGAGACAAGGAGACCCTTTTTCTGCATTATTGTTCAATCTACTTTTAGAACAAGTAATTAGAGAGGCACATATAAATACAAGGGGCACCATATACAATAAGTTACACCAGCACAAATAAAAAAGGAACTTAGTGAAATTGTTAGCAGACTACAAGAAACATCAAGAAAATTTGGATTGACGATAAACAAGGAAAAGTTTCAATACTGAGATGGTTTTAAGCTCACAATTTAGCTCTGTATGCAGTGAGAAAAATTGAACAAGATCAATTAAAGCACAGAGTTGAAATACTTTATTTAATTGTAATCTGAACAGTAGTTGAAGTTACTAAGTGCATTGGAAATGAGATGCAAGAAGCATAATTTCAGAAGGATTGAATTTGAAGTTTGAGTAAAAGAAAGATTTAAGATGGATAATATAAAACAAGTAATATAATAGGTTTGAGCATAATTGAAGCCGGACCAAATAAAAGTAAATAATACCAAAGGTTGGTTTTGTGCATAATGACTGAGCGTAGAGTTAGTAATAAACGGACAGGCCAGTGAAAAGCAAGCAATCTGAAAGGTAGATGGAAATCGAAACAAGATAAGATAAAATTTGCAAAGAGCAATAGAGAACGAGGGCAACTGAATTGAAGAAAATCCAGTGACGTGTTTAAAATTGAACCCAAGTGCCACTGCATTTTAAAAATTAAGTGATTATAGCAGAGCAGTTATTAAAAAAGGTTTTATGTAACGAGAAAGAACAATTTTTAGGTATAAGAAATAAAGACAATTTTAGATTTAAGAAACATGTTATCAAATTTTATTCCTTGATGTAAAATTGAAACTAAAACTAATTTCCTAAACAAATTCAGATCGGGGTTACTAAGCAACGCGATGCTGTTTTGTCAAATAATAACAAATAATTGCTGGTTTGGGCAAAATTGTACTCCATTAAATTTAATGTTTTTATATAAATAAAGTGTTTACCAAGAAAAGAGTATACCATCTTATTATACCAGTCACCAGGCATCTGTGGGAACGTTTGTGAAGGTTTTCCCAGCATAAAAACGATAAATTTACCAAACGATAGGCTTGAGTTGCGGCTCCGACAGCTGAGAATTTCACCCTTCGATACCGTGCCATTTGAGCTGCAGAAGCCAGAGGTCTGCATTCCAACAGGCCAAGGGGGTGTGTACCAGCATCCCAGAACAACATTTGGGGCCAGGGAAGCGACCTCAAGCGCGTAAAGCCGTCGGCGTCACCTTGGACCAGCTCCGAAGCGAAAATTGGTCAGATTTGAAAGGTAGGAGTTGGCATGTTTTTGAGTGTTTGGAGTTTCGGAAAGCGAGTGTACGTCAACAGTACAATTTGCAAAAGTGGTGCATCGTATTTCCAAGCGCCCACATTCGTCTCAGTTTGAGTAATTTGAATGGCGTCAGTAGAAAATGCGGTTTCTCCAGAATATTAAAGCGATCACAGGAAGTGGAACAAAAAAGCAGCTGGCATCGTTCTACGTCACATCTAAACAAAAGCAAGTTATGTGTTGCTAGGCGGAGGTTTTAATCAATTTACCTATTGGTTCCTTGCAGAATTTTCACTTTTGAATATAAAATAAACGCTATATGCGCCGACGACCTTCTGTAGTATGTCAAGTTTGTGAGGTTATGAGTAACCGAATCCAGTAGAGCAGTTGTACTAAAATAAATTGCGTATATGAGCTACGCTGAGTCAAATAATCTTAACATTAATTTCAAATAATACTCAGATTTGAACCCAACTTGAGAGAGTAGTTTTGTGTTTTTGCCGGAGCTAGCCCAGAATATTATTGCAGTTCGATAAAATATAGCAAGGGGCAATTAACCATTTTATGGAAGTATAAGAAATACATTTCATTTTGATTAGCCTAATATACTGACAGGCAAAGTTTTACACAATAAAAGTACTTTGAGCATGGTAGTGATTTGCCCTAATTAATTTATTTATATTACCACATAAAAATATAAAGGAAGTCACTGCAATACATGATTTTTAGAAGAGATAAAGAAGGGAAAAATTATTTAGCAACGAAGAACGAAAAAGGCAAGGAACACGTTTATAAAAATGTACAGTCTTTTAGTTACCTTGGAACTATATTGAACAGTGAAACCAATAACAGCAGTGCGGAAATGAAAGCGCGTATAGTGGCAGGAGCCGGAGGTGCAGCGAGCTTGCGGAAGTTACTATCATATAAAAGCTTATCTCGGAATATGAAACTGAGAGTGTACAAAACTGTAATACGACCAGCTGTGATATATGCAAGAGAGGTGTGGGTCTTAACCAAGGGTGATCAACAAAAATTGTGTATCTGGAAAATGAGAATACTGCAAGGAATCTTTGGCGGCAAAAAGGTGGGAGAAGTATGGATACGAAGAACAAATAAGGAAATCCAGGAGTTATATGGGAAACCGGATATAATAGGTGTGGTAAAATCGAAAAGGTTACAATGGCTGGGACATGTGGAACGGATGGAGCAGGACAGAGTGCCAAAGAAAACACTTACGTCAGAACTACCAAGTAGCAGAGGAAGAGGAAGACCTAAAAGGAGATGGCTCGACGACGTGGAAGAGGATCTCAGAAAGATGGGAAGGAGAAATTGGAGACACACAGCAAGAAATAGAAATGAATGGCAAAACGTTATCAAAGAAACCATATGCTGTTTATAGAGCTGAGACCAAGTATAAATAAATCAAATAGAAGTTAATAAACTTACATCAATAAATGTTAGGCCTACATTTAAATAAAAAATTTTCAAATGTGACACTATTAGTTATGATTTCTATAGCATCTAGGACTTGAATCTGGGCCAAATTTGGAAGAAACTGAGCATGCGCACTGGATCCCAACCAATCACAATTGATTCCTTCGTTGTCCCAACTCAAACAACGTATATACAGAAACTCTTAACTATTTCTGTTGGATGCACGATGTATAGTGTCAAACAGTTATAAAAAAACAACTTTATCGACGTAGATGCATTCTGGCTCCACCCAATATCCGCGATCGTTATTGTTAATTTAGTGCATCAAGTTGTTTTCGTGGAATTTTTTTAAGGTATGTATTTTTTTTATATTATGGGAAAGCACAAGAAGTGGCCAATGAGTGTTTTATACGAGTAAATCTATTTCCTGTACTATAAAACACCTCTAAAAACAAAGCTCAAAATTAATACGCTTACAAAAGAGTACTAATATTGAATTATGAATGATTTCAGAATCAGATTTTATTAGCAAAAAATCATCAAACGATTAGTTGGAGTTGATAGACTGGAAGCAGATTCTTTGGGGGTTTGTTCATAGAAGCTTCGATAGTTTTTGGTGCATTAGGTATTGATTGAGCGGAATTGCTAGCGTTCGAGGTTTGAACCACAGGTTATGCGAATTTCGTTTAGTTGCAACTTCCTAGCTTTGGAATAGGCTCACGGTTGGAACAGGGATGATTGCTGTGGAAGTCGTAGGAGGCCTTCCTCAAGAAATTTGATATCTGTGGTCGTTCGGACTGTCTTTCTAAAGAAACTGAGTAGCATCCTTTAAAGCAGTTATGGGCGAATGGGGGCCTTACGTGGGACAGTCCATTGAGCCGACCTTTGTGGCGACATAGTACAGGTATTTTCGGCTGATTAGACCAGTACTCGGTGTATACACTTCCGTACATCATGTTCTAGTAGTATAAATATAGGCCTTAACTATAATAAGGGTTTTTTAAATAAAAATTAAGAAATAGGGCAAATCACCACAAATTACAATTGATTTTAATAAAAGAATTCAATATTGTGTCAATATCAAGGCTGATTAAAATGATGTTGTAATTAATATTTGCAAAATGAATGGTTTATTGCTCTCTGTATTTTATTTATTGGCAATTAAAGTAAAGCTCCGGTCTAGCATGAGAAAAACAAACTCTTTTCACGGGGTTAGGTTCAACAACTTGTATTACAAATACTTTTATGTAGGATAAATTAACTAGTATGACAATTGCTTAAATTCGTATTTGACAGATCTAACCTTAAATTGACTGTGAACACAAATGGTTCGCTTATACAAGAAAATAGCGTAATTGAATTCCAAACACCAAAAATGACAAAAATCACATCAGGTAAATACAATGTAATTGGTCTGGCGTAATTTCCGGCTAACCTGGTTTTGTTTCAGTGACGTAAAGACGCCAATATCTGCCTTTGTTTAGCTTCTTGTAATTCTCAAAATCTCTGCATTTCCTGGGGACGCCACCTGGATTACCCGAATCTGGATAAATCTATGCAGCTATCCAAAATTTATGGGCTTGCTGCAACGGCTTCCCTGTGAATTTTACCTTGTAAAGGGGCTTCGTAGGCTGGCTTCACACAATCAAGGGACGCCACGGCAATTACGAACTTGGTGATGACTTTCTCTTCCAAAAAACACGTTGCACATAAGATTTTAGCTGACCGATTCTACTAACTAATCAAAAAGCGGTCCCGATGTCGGACGCACTTGGATAATACTTCGCAGAGCTGGATGTGATACCACGATGAAAATTACACTCAAAGATGCTCTGCGCACTGGTGAATATGAAAAAACACTTTTTGGCTGACACAAATAACTTCTTTATTGTTGAATTTACATGAAACTGGGAGCAGCTCTTGCAGCCAACACAAATTTTACAAGGCTAGTTTTAATATTATTAACAATTGACTGCCTCGTATCCTAGCAACAATTGTTTCATAAAATAAGTTTTGATTTAATGTTTTAATTTATGAACTACGGTTTTGATATACCGGGAACTGTCTTCTTGAAAATTGTCAAACGTAACACTTTTATTCTGCTTTTAATCACTTCAGTTTTAAATATACTGTTTCACATGTTTATTTTAGCACTGCACATATCTGTGTCCTTTGATAGGTAGCCTTATCGCTCTTTGCAATCTTTACGTCTTCTCTGCTTTGCACCATTTATTTACCCTTCAGTTGGCTTGCCGTTTGCTGGTGATACAATTTTTAATCATAACGCTCATATAATTTTGTAACTACACAAACCATCTCTGTATTATAATCAAATTTATATTATTGTATTGATTTTACCAAACTCAAATCTGTCAGTTAGATAAATTAAGCTGCGCTTGCGATTTCGAACATCAATTTTATGAATAAAACGCTGAACGTAACCCTTTTGATTCTGCCTTATCTAATGCTAACCTATCTCAACCAAATTATAGTTACTTCTACTCATATCACGTGCATTTATTTGTGTAAAATACTGACTTTATCTTGCAATAAATAAAATATTAATTCTGTGCTCATCTTGAATTCTTTCATTTTCGTGTTAGTTAGTCAACCAGAATTGCTGTGGACAGCAAACCATTGCAATACATGGTATATTAAAATGTTCGGGAAATATTTACATCATGGACTTCTGTGTCAAAAACCAAGCGAGAAACTCTAGTATCAATGTGTTGTTAACCCCTGTGGTTATTGAGTTATTAATGGTCTTAGTTTCAGTTCTCAAATGCTCATGGTTGAGAATTACAGTTAAATATTGTCAGTAACTTACAGTTCAACAAGTAAGATAAATATGCAGGTATAACTTTTGTTCTTTCGGTAATTAGTTTACTTATAGTTTTCAAGACATTGCAACACTGGACGGAATGGAGCTATTTTCGCATTGTAATAATAAAAATTGGAAAGCTACGTAAAACTGACATAGTTATTGTTATTAATGACCTTTTGTAATATTTTCCTAAAACTTCTCCTTGAATCCTTTCGTATTAGTAATTCAGTGTTGTCATTGTTCTAAGTTGCATTTATCATTGCGTGTTTCTTCAGTTTTCTGTTTCTGGTTTTAGATAAAAGTTATGGCATAGTGTTCCAGAATACGCAGATTTGTATCTGATACCAGGGAAATGTGGCGGTAACTTTCTTCAAGCTGCAGATTTTTACACTGAACATTATGCAAATAGGAGGCATCGCAATGCTAACGACATTCAAAGATTAGATTAGAGCTTAAAAGAACCGGAAGACTTGAAGCTTTGCAGGGAGTCGGTGGAGGCCGTTCACGATAGGTATTAGTAACAGAAATGGAAGAGAATATCTTAATTGTATTTGAAGACGAACTTCTCCAAATTACCCTATCTGTAGCTGGAACACTTGATATTAGCCATACTTCTGTACAGCGATTGTTAAGAGAAAATCTTTTACATCTTTTCCACTTTTGGCGAGTCCATGGGTGGCTTCCGGAAGATTATCCGCGACGGATCAAGTTTTGCAGATGGTTAAAACAACAAGGGGCCAACCCGGCTATCACTGCAAACATTTTATGGACGGATGAAGCAACATTTATCCGTAACGGAATGTTCAATATACACAAAATGCACCACTGGGCCAAAAAAAGGCCTCGTGTCTTCCACAAAACTAATCACCAATTTAGATTTAGTGTCAATGTATACGCTGCAATTATCTGAAACAGAGAAAGTGCCGTTAATTTTCAGGAGAGACATGTGGTTTCAGTTGGATGGAGCTTCAGCCCACTGGGGGATTCAAACAAGAGAATGGTTAAACCAAAACTTTCCTGAGAGGTGGATCGGTTATAGTGGTCCAATATAATGGCCCACAAGAAGTCCCGGCTTAAATGTGCTAGATTTTTTCTTTTGGGGCATTTTAAAAGCTCTTCTATATGCAACAGAAATTGAAACCAAGAACAACTTAACGAACTCCAATATAATGGCCCACAAGAAGTCTCGGCTTAAATGTGCTAAATTTTTTCTTTTGGGATATTTTAAAAGCTCTTTTATATGCAACAGAAATTGAAACCAAGAACAACTTATCGAACGGATAAATAATGCAGTTTGAGAAATAAATAATAATCGTAACCTGCTGTAAAATCTAATAGGAAACATTATTATCCGATATATGTTTAGAAGTTGCTCACTTTCATCAGCTTTTGTAAAAAAAACAATAAGAAAGATTCGGTCTTTACTTGTAAAATTTCTTGATCATTATTTGTGACATTAAGGCATATTGCATACTTTATCGAATTTCAGAATTAGAGAATACGACCAAGGGTAACCAGATTCATAGTCCGCTTGTGTTCCATATGCAGAATGTTTAAAAACTTAATCTTTAAAAAACATTTCTTCTAAGACCAAATCTTTGGGTTGTAGTTTTTGACATAGAATGGCGTGCTGTAATCATTCTCCGCACGTTTTAATACACCGTATATACTGTAGTACAATTTAATCGCAGTACGATCAAGTTCCGTAAATACAGAAAGATTGGAAATGTAGGTCAACACGTGTATTTCCACTGTGCAGTGGACACGAAAATGGCGCTAAATGGCGGGAAATTTAAATCTTGCAGTGTACTAATAAATGACCGCAATTTTGAACCTAAATTATTCGCCTTTTTTGGTCAGCGGGAAAACCAAATCAACGAAGACCACGCCTTGAATGGTTAGTGCAGTTCAAAGATTCACATCTTGGCATTTTTAAACCATCTAACCTCAACCTTTTACTAGAAAGCTGTGACTTTTTCAGTCTAATTGCGACGGCTTTACCACGAATTTATTGTCAGTGGACACGAAAATGCCGGTTATTGAGATGACCTATATTTTCAAGCTTGTTACATTTACAGTACTTTCAGTATGGTCATCTGCCTTTGGACGTTATATTCAGCTATTGTTACGACGTGGAAACTAGTCCATTCCGTTTGTATAAATCCAGATTTTGTATTGGCATACAATTCCGATCTCGCTTTTTTAAGTTGTATGTATCCAGGCTTCACGTTTTTAATTTTAATTGCTTGATTAAGTTCTTTAATGTATTTAACAAGTTACTTGCCAGGAGTGATTCCTTTGATGAGAAATTATTTTATATTGTTTTGAAGCTAGCTTATATTTCAGCTAAACTATGTAGCTGATAGGCTTATCTAATTTTTACGCTGGCAACTAAACAGTTTTGAACTTAACGATTTCATGCTTGATTGCTGCCACAACATTGGCATAATTTTTAATTTAGTGTGGGAAAACATGCAGACGCATGAATGAAATACACCCCTTATCAACAATCTTACATTTGATTTGGAGGAAGTGTAAATTATATTCAGTCAGTGGCCCGTTTGAGTGAATTCGATCCCTCAACAGCAATTACTTCTCAGTACAATGTAAGAAGTCACTTATTACAATTGAAGCTTCCTACAGGTTGTATATTTATATTTCAGATAGATTTAACTATTTATGTGTTAGTTATTAGTCCTTATACATTTAAATGTCTATGATTGCACATAGGTTTATATTACCTGTTATTATCCAAATTCTCTTAGCTGCTATTATATGATATGAGTTAACTCTTTAGGGTTTATTTGATTTTTGGCTTCGTTACCTTTTGGTTTGACATCTCAAGAATCAAGGAGTAGACGTGCCAGATAGAACCACTTGGCAGTCTTTAATTATTTCTTCACCTATTAAGCTAAGTCGTACTCGACCCATCCTCCTGAGTTAGTCGTTGGCATGTTTACCATTTGAGATAAGTAAAAATCTTAGAACAAGAGATAGAATGTCTGAATATTACAATAAAATTTCAGATAGAAAAATATATATTGGAAAAATAATATGTACAATTCTACAATATGACTGTTATTGATATATTTACAATCGTTACCTGTTAACCTAAATACCTAAATACACGAAACTCTTCTTCCAACTACTACTAAAATATATAAATACTTAAAAGTTTAAATTCTATTAATTATTTTATTCCTTTATCTTTGTACAATATCAAAGTTATTACAACATTGCAAGTTTACATATTTGAAGTACTTCTCTGGGCTGTTCTATATTCACAATTAATAATAAGTCGCTTCTTGATCGAGATGTAATAAAACTATTTTTACTTAGAAGTCTGCGCTTCTGTATGGATCCGCATATATGCAATTAAACTATTTCTGCATATTTGTAGTTGCACTCAGAGCAACTGTACGGTTTTTCTTCCGCATAAGTTCTAATACACGTAAGAAAGTGATATTGCTATTCAATCAAAAATAAAAGATCTATAAGGTTTTTCTACAGCATATAACCACATACAAGAGTTACAGATTTCATTACCTGTTAAAGTTTAATGTAACTCTTTCTGATAGCAGGAAATCCATGGAGATATTCTTCAATTCTTAACTGAACCTACATATGAAAAAAAACATTGTCCCAAATTTATTTGAACACGACTACTTCAAGACAAAAGTTACAAATAAAAGTAAGTTATGAAATGGTAACTTGGAAAAATTTTGTAAAAACATATTTACATTAAAAAACTAGTTATAAAATACAAATAACATTTTTCAAAATCAATAAAGATAGATATTTAAGTGAACTAAATTAGTCAACTATCCTAACATAAAGGAATCCATATTTTAATCTGCTTCAGGTTCTGAAACTAATGCAAAATCAGAATCTTCATTATCTGATTCTGCTAATAATATCATCACAGGAGAAATATTAGCTACACTGCAAGTGCCCATATATTTTGCCGAATCACTCCCGATAAGTGTTTCGCAATGATCAATACTGTTGTTCCATATTTGTTCTATAAATTGACTTAAAGCCATATGCCATACATTTTCAATCCTGTTTTTGAAGGATGGTAGTGATATCATATCTAAGTTGTAGTAATTTTTATGATATGGTTGGATTGCATTGTATTTGCACTGGTAAAGAGGCAGTTGAAGAACACCATATCCATATTGACTGATCAATACCATATTTTTTACTACATATTTTCTGATGCGTTTATAATACCCAAAAGCTGTTTTTTTATACTATTTTTAACTAGTGTATCATTTCAGATTTTAATGAAGAAAAAGTAGATAGCTTATTGAGTAGTACGGAGCGGTATGGAGCATTATAGATGGTTACAACACCTTTTTTTAGTAAATCTGATTAATGCCGGAAGTAATTGATCAACAACCCAACCCTTGAATGTGTCGCTATTCATTGTTTTGTGATAATCTGTTCTCGTATCTTAGGGCCTAAAAGAAAATTATACCCCTTCAAAAATACCTTATAAGTATTCGGCATGTGAACCGCTTGCCCTTATTTCTCACTTTTTTGGATTTGCTTTCATATCTTCATCATGGAACCATGTAGACTTGGACGTCATTTTGGTAGATCCATCTTTCATATAAGTAAATGAATTTAAATTTTTCTGGACCTCGAAATATTGTTGGTATTTCTGTACCTATAACCCATGGGCTTAATAATGTAGTGTAGGGTGATCAAATAAATTTCATGTCTAGAGTGCTGTGGCTTCATATACTTGAAATGGAGCCACAGCACTCTAGACGTAAATTTTTCTTATCACTTGATATAATGTAGTGCGTCCCGTAAGTCATTACTAGAGAATGGAATATATCCAGTGCATTATTACCAAAATATACACATGTACATTTACCCTATTTTGTAAAAATATACAGAAAATGTTAGAAATATGCATATGCATATGCCATCTAATTAACATCCTGCAGAATTTACAAACGCTATAATTAATAGTCGATCAATCATAAACATACAATAAACATTTTGAAAAGCAAGAGAATACGTACTGACTTAGATAATAATTTTGTTTTACAGTAATCCCTTGTCGAACAAAGAGCTTTTCACGTTTATGGTTTACATTACCAGAAAGGTTTTAAAATTTTGAGCATTTTAACACTATAAATACGCATGATTGGTTGAATTTTGAAAAATCATGGGATTTGATTGGATAAGATATGAAGGAAATAGTCACAAAAAGTACTGAATTTATGCTATAATGTGCATGCATAGTGCTTCGGTTCCACGAGACTTGTTAAAATTTTCGAGACCGAGACCAAGACAGCTCAAGTCTCTCTCGTGGAGAGTCTCAATTTTTTTTAACATTTTATTCTTAAAAAATCACTTATTCTAAGTTATACGGAAAAATGCAGTACTATATGTGTACTATTTGCATACCGAGGGAAGTATTCGCAGGCGCGAGAAATACATTAAAAATGCTGCACTGACTTGATTTAAAAATCGAATTAGGGGAAGTACCGACTAATGAATCACCTCATTTGCACACAATATGTTCTATTTTAAGATTTGCGATTAGTAGAACGTCATCTACATCGGTATACGAAGCAAGGTCGAATGTTGTAACATCAAATTTTAGTTTGCATATTAAAATTTGTTAAGACTCTCGTTGATACCGAGACCTAGAAAATTTTTCGAGACGGAGACCGAGACTGAGACTTGGCATTTGAACCGAGATCGAGATCGAAGCACTATGCATGCAACTGCTAGCATATGCAAGAAATGCTTAAATATGCAAAATATGCATTAATTAGTGTGAATTAACTGTAAAAGTTTCAATTCGTGCACATTTTTAATCGTATCCTATGATATGCATAAATGATAGAATATACAGTTTGCATAGATCCGTTCTCGAGTCATTACTACTATTTCTTTTCTTTCCACCCCCTTTGCAGGTGTTTTCAACTTAAGAGCTGTATGACAATTGCACGCGTTTTGTGAATACATTATAACTAGTGTTTCTGTGTTGCTTTAAATTCACAATTAGAATCACTGTATGAAAGCTCACAGGCATAACAATTACATTATTTTTACGTTTTACAGTGCGTTCGCAAAGTAGTGGATAAATTCGGTTAAAAATTGAAAGAATAACTTTTGGAAAAAACGCTGGGTTCTGTCGATTTTTATTTTTATTTTCACATTTTTTCAAATAAGATCTATACATACAGGGAGGTATGACATTAACGATGTTTTTTTTAATGGCAACCTCTTTTTTATTATTTGAAAGAAAACATTTTTTTTTACTTACACTAACCTAATTATTGAGTATATTTCACATGACAAAAAATACAGAAACAATTTTATAATTGCAAAATACTAGATTTAATAGCACGAAATAGAACGTATACATCCTGTAGAATATATTCATCGTCCTGGCTATCTTCAGGCAGCCAATGGTGAAAATTTGAACATTTAATTTAGTTGTTTTTAAAGTTATCATTGCAATTAAATTTAAAATTGTTTTCTTAATTTTTGGTCATGTCACCTATACTGAATAATCAGTTTAGCATAAATAAAAAAATGTGTTCTTTCAAATTCCGTAATAAAAAAGGGGTTGCCATTTAAAAAAAACATTGATGACGTCATACCTCCTACGCGTGGGTCACCCTGTATGTCTAGATTTTATTTAAAAAGAATGCGCAAATAAAAATAAAAATAAAAATCGACCGGTCTCATCGTTTTTTCCAAAAGTTATTCTTTGAATTTTTAACGAATTAATCCACTATTTTACGAAAGCACTGTACATTCCCAAAGCACCTTTTCACGTTTCCTCCTTCATGACACCTCACATTTGTAATTAAATTCCTTTTCTCTCTTGCTCTGTAGAACATAGAACAACTGTAAGCTATTTCCTCATATGCGTAACTAAATCTTGTTTCTGTGTTGCTTTCTATTCAGAATTAGAGCAACTGTATAGTTATTATGCTGCATGAGACCTCATGTGCTTAACAAAATCTTGCTTTTGTATTGCTTTGTAATCACAAACAGATGAACTCTATGGTTTTTCTCCTGTATGAGACCTCATATGCCCAACTAAATGATGTTTCTGTGTTGCTTTATACTCACAAACAGAGCAGCCATACGGCTTTGCTCCTTTATGAGTTTTTATATGTGTAATTAATCTATGTTTCTGCGTTGCTTTATAGTCACAAATATTGCAGCTGTATGGTTTTTCTCCTGTATGAAATCTCATATGTGTAACTAAATTAGTTTTATATGCTGTTTTGTATTCACAAACAGAACAACTGTATGGTTTTTCTCCTTTATGAGATTTTATATGTCTAATTAAACTACGCTTCTGTGTTGCTTTATAGTCACAAATATTGCAACTGTATGGTTTTTCTCCTGTATGTGAGCTCATATGTGTAATTAAACTACGCTTCTGTGTTGCTTTATAGTCACAAATATTGCAACTGTATGGTTTTTCTCCTGTATGAAATCTCATATGTGTAAAAAAATGAGTTTGATATGCTGTTTTGTAATCACAAACTGAGCAACTGTATGGCATTGCTTCTGTATGAGATCTTATATGTGGAGCTAATTGATCTTTCTGTATTGTTTTGTAATCACAAACAGAGCAACTGTAAGATGTTTCTCCTGTATGAGATCTCATGTATGTTATTAAACCACTTTTTAATATTACTTTGTATTTACGAATAGAGCAGCTATAAGGCTTTTCTCCTTTTTGTGAGTTTCTGTTTATAACTGAATGGCGTTTTAATGCTGCACTGTATTCAGAAGTAGAATAACTATAAGGTTTTTCTCTGCTACAACTCTTCATAGCAGTACTTACATTACTTTTGTCAAATGCTTTGCATTCACAACCATCATTGTTTAATTTTAAGTCTGCATCTTTAATATCCACCTCTTCAGAGATACTGATGTTATTAAAACTTTCCATGCTTTCTTCTTTGATATACAACTTATTCAAATTACCATTGTTACCAATGTTCTGTGATATACAGGATGCAGATGGCTTAATATCCAAGATTTCTTGTTTTATCTCCATTATGTTTGGTTACATACCAGTTTCTTTCAATGATGCACGAGCCAATGGGAGTAGGATATCTTCACACCTACAACAAAAGTCAATTGGTATTAATCCTTCGAAATTCAACAATACTGGGACAATATGCACACAAAGTAATAGGGTACTTGCAATGATTAATAGTTTTAAAGGAAAACTTGTTTAATCAAAGCCAAATTGGATACATTTCAAGTTAAAACAAAAGAATGATATGAGTAAATCATCCAGTATTCAACATTTGTCATGTGACATGAAACGTGGTTTACCATGAGGCACGAGTAAATGGGGGAAGAATTACACAAGTCCACTGCCTCAACCAAGCTACAATCGCCCATAACAAAACGGGTTGCCGGATTCACTAAGGGAGATGGGGGGGGGGGGGGGAGGGAGTTCCATTACGAGACCAATCTGGGCAACGGTCTATTAAAAAAAAAGCAGATGTTAGATGACAGCGTCACCATTTTCATAATAAAGAAAATACACAGTTGAGCCTACTGAGAAAAGTGGAAGCAAATGGGTGCACCTTTTAACTTCAACCTTGGTAGTGCTTGATCGACGGATATACGTACAACAGTGTTGAATTTAACTTAGGGGAAAACTCTTTTACATCTTTCTAAATCCCTTTAACAAAAGAAAACACACACAAGTTCGCATGCAAATGTCATCAACATCGAAGAGAAAAACAAAAGTTTTGTGATAATCACTACAATAACATGTGCAAAATAACTAGATGTAAATAGAAAAACATAAATATATTAAACATTCTATAAATTTTTCACGTGGTTTTTAAATGAAGAAAAGCTCTTATTCCGTAGTTTGATTGATGAAAAAAAAATACGAAATAGTGGTGGGTTACGTACTGTGACATTGGTATTAAAATCAATCAGATTTAGTAATATAGGAGAATCAATCATTCCAGTAACTAATTTAAATAAGAAACATAAGTCTATTATTATTATTATTGGTAGTAGAAAGATAGCTTAAGCTGATATATCCACTTATAGTATTACATGATAGTTTACATTATGTTGTATGATGTTTGTTAGTAGGTAGTTGTGTTATTACTGACTCGCAAACGGTGACAACTAGGGATGTCGTACCCGGTCTAAAACGAAACCCGGGTATCCGAAAGCAATATCCGGGTAAACCCAGGTACCCGAAATATATAACAAAAAAGTGAGTGTACATCTGAACATCTGAAGTAACTACAATTTCGTTCTTTTACGCCGCGAGTTTTAAACTGAACTAAATTGAAATAGTACCTACTCACCAATTCAAACAGCAAGTCGTCTGTTATTCGTAAATATTTTCACACTTCCAAGTGCTATCAAATTCAAGTACGTGACTTTTTGTCCGAAATTGGTAGCAGCATCAACATCACACAGAGGATGTTTATTTTACTTCGCCCATGCTGACGCGATTTAATGGTACTATTGACGGGATTCTTGTTATTACTACATGTTTTTCCACAGCTTATACCTATTGTTTTTAAGGTTTTATAATTTTCTCCGAAAAAGGCTGACTTTCTGGAAATTATATAATTTATTAGTCGGGTACCCGGGTTTTAAAAATATACCCGGGTCGACCCGGGTACCCGGGTACCCGCCGACATCCCTAGTGACAACTTTAATTATTATTCAAGAAAATTACTCATAAACAATGAATCTTGATGGAAAACAATCAAATGTGACTCAAAGGCGGTAATTACTTTAATCGCAACAACGTTAGGCTAAGTATAAACATTAAAACCGATGGTAAATGTTCAATTGAGCATACTGACAGCTACAACAGTTTAAACGATCAATTCTAAATTGACAGCAACATTACTCAAAATGCCGACCCTTCAATAATCACTTCTTTCACTGTAATCTATGCGCTCTAAAACTATTACAAAGAGACGGTACTTTATAAGGGTCCAGGTTGTTGTAAATCGATGTTCAACAAAGCTGCAGGTGGTTGTCTCCAAGCTACTGCTCCAAAGACGCTTGAAGAAGCTGCGGAACAGCCCAGGAGTGCTGTCGATGAAGGGGTCTGGATGACGTTAAAGCCCCCGAGTGTAGCACGAAGCACGTAAAAACATGGCAAGCATTTGAGACGATAACCGAAACTTCATTACATCAAATTAGCCCCAACAGAGATTCCCAATTAGTTAATCCGCCCACGAGGCGTTAATCGGAGCTGCCAACTCCGCGGTACTGGAATTTCTTGGCTAACACCGGCACCACAAACGTCACTTATTACCACAAGTCCGACCGCCAACACCCACATGCAGTTCATTTACTTACGACCTAACGCTGCCCGATTCCAAACACGAGAAAAGTCACCCGTTTACCTGTGCCAAAACGTCAAAACGCGGGACACGCACACAGGCACTTTATGGTGAACTTTGGGAATGCACCACTGCGTAAACGTCATCCACCTATAGTTTAATTACGACACTACGTGAAAACCATTAACAACACCCAGGCGAAAGCCCAAAGGCCTAGCGCTGGAGCGAAAAACAGCACGAAAACCACTTGTTGCCTTGTTCAAAGCTCGTATTCCAATCCCTCCAAAACGATCGTCCAGCCTCCGAAATTAAAGGAGGGAGCCGTATAAGTCAGCACTCGTGTGCTTCCTTCGACTTACGTGCGGACCTATCTCCTGTCGCACTCCGGGAGAAGAACATTCATAATCATGGCTAAAACAATCGCGTCTCGTTAATACCAACCGAGTCTTGGCCAAAATCCGTTAAAGTTTTAAGCGGCAAAACTGACGGCCTCACGAATCGAGCCGTCATGCATACGTTACTTAAGGCGAGTGTCTCATCAAAATTACGCTGCTTGGAAACAACGGCTGAAACCACGTGTTAGTCTGTCTCGCTTGCACTCAAAGCGACCGATTCCTTCTAGCGCTGTATTTTGCGTCCAAAAACGGATAGTCGTGACGGACTGTGTTCTACTTAAGCTACCACAGACAGGCACATATTTAGAAATGCTCTTTTAGAGGCGGGATTTTAAATTCAGAAACGAGAAAGCTCATCAAATTAGAACTAAGGTCGTAAAATAGGTAAATGTCCTCACATGGCGTTACCACTGAGAGGCGGTTAACTAGAGGACTGTAAGATTTATTTAGACTTGCCGGAGACTCGAAACACTATTGTCTCACTCTAACACGATATGTCGCAATTATATCGTGCACTGTACCACTCATTGCATTTGAAATTTCAAAGCCCCTTGCTGTTATTTTTACAGTTTGGAACTATGCACCAATGATAGTAAGAATATTTGTTCTTCCGACGTCTTTACCCTATGGAGCAGTCACACAACGGGAGTTTCCATAGTTTGCAGTAGGTCCGCTAATGGAAGCGAGCTTCTTTAGTGATATGTGACGTCACGGAGCGACAAATTTTAGTAGGCTTAATTAAATATGCAATAACTTCTTAATATTCCTTTAAGGAAAAATTGGTATGATGCCTCATTCATACGGCTTTGAAGAACACATTTACGCTGGTTATTTCTTAATAGCACAAGAACCCTATTATGCCCAAATGGGGTACTAACATTATCTATAAGAAATCTGGCATCATTTGCCTGTAATGCTTATTTCCATACGTTTAAAGTTACAGCCAAGTTGTATTTTTCATGTTTTATTCTTGTAAATTATACTTGAGCATTGTATTTAATATAAGCAAATGTGCACCAAGTCGACCTGCGTATGTAGCGGGAATGCACGTCCGAGCCTATTCGCGGGATGCCGAGAGATTCACCACATGCAGATGTGAAAAAGAAGAAGTAAGTCGTTTGCGTGCTTGACCTGAAAGCGCATGCTGACGACGAACGACTCCAGAAGTGCATTGTGTGAAGATCACCTTAAGGTGAACTAAATAAAAGCCTCCCTTACCACTTGGCCTTGATTTTAAGGCCAATGCCTTGGCTTTGGACACCGCTCGGCCTAGATTTCAAAGTTAGCAAATAATATTTTCCTTATTGAATATTCGTTGTATTTAACTAGAACTACATTTCAAGCTTCATAGATTTAGAAAAATAATAAACACGAGATAAGCGCACTCCGCCTAAGATACCTCATGTCTAGACCTAGACCTCCCTGTGGGAGCCGCAGATGCACGTCTTCACCGTTAGACCACAGTTTTATAAAAATATTAGGATACTCAACCTTGGGCACCTTAGACCACTTGATCAACGTGACGGTTCAATAAGTAGAAAAACGTAAATACAGTAAGGTGCGCAAACAAAGAGTAATAAAATAACAACAGGCTAGACTAAATGATTATACTATCAATATTGTAATAATATGAATACATGGGTATAAAAATCAATTTTAAAATAGGATTAAAAGCTTACAGTAATTAAATATTATAAAGATCAATTTGAATATGAATTGGGTATTTGAATAATTGGTATGTAATTAGAAAATAGAATTTATGATTGAATAATATGAGGCTAATTGAGAAACAGAAGGATTCGAATTTAATGTAATATCTAAATATGAAATTGGAAAATAGTGACAAATTCTTAATCGAGATAGATTATTGCCCATAGTGGGTAGAAATCAAAATAAAGCTTATATAGTGTGTTGGAAGGAGAAAATATGATATCGTTAAGGACTTTGTTTTGATTATTAAGATAACAAAATTGAAAATAAAAAACTGTGATTCATTTTTGTTACTTGAAATTATGAAATAAACCCTATTTAAAAAGTAAATTGTTTGGAAAATAAAAGGGTTACAAGTAAGACAAAATTCGTGTGGTAAAATAAAAATGAAATTTTAAAATAAGATGAGTATATCAAAATGGAGGAAGACAAAGAAAATGGTGAGAATATTTAACTAAAGCAGTGCTAATCTACAGAAGAAAGTAAGTAGAAAGAAATATTGAATTAAGTTTATTGTGGAATTACATTTGACATTGTGCTTCGATTGAGTTGGATTACAACGAGCTATTTACACAGAAGGAGAATCGCAGGAAAGTTGTTGGAAGAGTGAACATGTCTATGAGGCTTAGCAATTGAGGTCTGGTATCTTGTCCTTGTTTGTGATCCTTGGTGCTGAGCTGTAGTGTGCTTCATGAGGGTGGTTTAGATTCGGTTTTGAAGTGAGACAACTACAACTGAAGTTTGTTTGGATCCATGCTGTGAGGGAGCTTCTGTTCCTGATTCTAGGCAGTTTTGACATTTTGGTTGTCAATAGAGGCCTTCACCGTGTTTATTGAATGGAGCAGTTGTGATCAGTAGCAGAGTGGGACGAGTTGGTTACTGTCGAGGACATTGGTAAGTGTAAATGAAAGGTAAATGAGTTTTGGGTATTTATATAAGCACTGAAAGAAAATAAAGATTAAAAGTGAATTAATTATTAAGGAATTAATTACTGTTTGGGATTGTTGTATAACAAATGTAACGATCCGGTATTTCTCATTGAATTTTCAAAGTTGTTTGAAGTACCATTTGACAGAAGTTATTTTGAGTCGTCAAAATTAAAATCAGAACATCAAATTTTGGAATAAGCAATCTAGATACAATGAATCCACCATGATTTTCAGGAGCTAGCCAAATAAAATAAACAGGGCAAATTGAATTGACTAAAAGATAATTATAAACATATACGCATAGGTAACACAAAGAAATATATTAAAAAATACGTCACACAAATACACAATACAAAGAATAAAATAGTGCTTAAAACAATTATAGAAATACAACAGGAATTGTCTGATGGTGTAAGAAGCTTCTTTAATACAGTAAGGCAGGCTTTTTTTTTGCAAAATAGTTTGTCGATTAGTGTCTATCGCATATGTAAGAAATAGTATATTGTATACCTAGGCCAGGGGTGGCGAACCTTTATTCATCTACGTGTCATTTTTTCTAAAGAAATGTTTAATAAGGCCATGACGTGCCATCAAACAATCTTGACTTAGTGATTAATGGGGAAAAAATAAAACTAAATACTATCAACTTAAAACTCTTTATTTGCAACAAAAAATATACATTTTGTACAGCAATAGTGACGTTATGTTTATTTAAATGAAAGAAAAAATTCGTGCGACTTCTGCTGTTGCAAATTAGATGCTAAATAACTTATATTAGCTCCATACTTTATTACTTTTAGCAGAATGCAAGCTGGACTGGATTCATCTGAGAAACGGCTTCTAAGCGAGCCTTTAATGTTATTCATTTCTGAAAATAATGACTCACAAGCATAGGTAGATGAAAATATTGTTAAGATAGCAAAAGCCAGCTTCTTCAGACTGCTAAATGTGTCTGGAATTGAATTCCACGTTTCCATAATTTTGATATTGGCATTTTTACTTATATTACGTGATAAATATAGTCTTTCTATTTCATTTAATTCCAACTCTTTCCTTGTTTCGAAAAATTTTTGAATCTATATTGAACTAGACTGGAAATCAATCAGCTGCATTTCAATTTCTTCAATTTCCAACCAATCAAATTTGGCCAAGTTCAGTTTATCAAGTGAAGTTACATCAGGATATATAATAAATTTCAGTGTTTCCGATAATTCTTTGAACTGAGAAAATCTCGTTGAAAATTCTTTGAAGAATTAATTACGGTATAAAACTCTTCAGTGACTTTTGCTTGGTCTGGTTTTTCATGTAAATCCAAATGTCTGGAGATTTTTTTCAAGTTTGGGAAATACTTGTAGTTTTTGGTAACAATATCGTTACTGAAAACTTGCAGTTTAGCTTCGAAAGCATGAATGAGATTTATCATAACAATAATTGTTTTATTTGCGCCTTGAAACTTCATGTTCAATCCATTGTTAAATATAAATTGTTTCGATTAGGTACCTAAATTCCTTAATTACTGCCGTGCCCAAATTATTTTGTGGCGTGCCATCAATGGCACGCGTGCCAATGGTTCGCCACCCCTGACCTAGGCGATAAAGTGGCTACTTTTCAGGATGAAAGAAGATATGGGAAGGCGAGGCGCAGCCGAGCCTGGCCACTTTTGAGGCCTGGAAAACCACTTTTATTCATAACCATATATGTAATAAGATCATTAGTGACTTAAAAAGTTGGAAAACTTGTAACTTTCTAACCGGTCGGAAAAGTAATTGCCGTCGCAGCGGTTGGAAATAAATCCATTCCCGACCGCTGTGTAGGTAGGGACACTGGGAATCTCGTTCATCCATTCATGCGCGTCACAACCTGTCGTATCATAATATAACAATTTTTCCAATTATTGTTTAGAATAAAGTGGTTGCGAATAAAATAGTATACATACCACGGTGAAAAGTTTCATTCCTGTCTCGAGATAAAGTTGACCTTGACGCTACGCGTCTCGGTTAACTACTTAATCTCTCGACAGGAATGAAACACTTTCCACCTCGCTATGTAATATACTATACCGCCATGGTTTACATATTATTTTTATCCTACACTATGAGTAAAAAAAAACGTAGTTATATTTAATAAGTAATACAAACATATAAATACATAAGGGGCGGCTGTGGAAATTCAAACGTATGAATAATATGTTGGTGGCACTGTAAGTCTATGTCAAATTCGAGGTTATCAGGTTAGGTTTTGCGTCAGTTTTGACACAGACTGACACAAAACCTAACTTTCTAATCTCGAATTTGACATAGACTTACAGTGCCATATCATTGCAAGGCTAACTGTGTCTATATAAATCTGCTTATATTCCTGGTTAGCCAACAAAATTTTGTTTCTTGGTTAGCTGGGAAAAAAAGCGAGTTGTAAATTGACTCAAATAAATAAATGGTTGTATGCCCCTACTGTTATTTTATTTACCTGCAATTCGAATTATTAGCAAGAGATCTCATTAATCTTCAGGGTGGATTCATCGTGTTGTTAATAGTGAAATTTCTGTTACGCCACTGGGCGGAGTTCAATGCCAAAATAAAATGCGCAAACTCGAACTGATCTGTCAAACTACGTATCACTGAAAGTTACTAAATGCAGGTCGTGGAGTGTTTTAAAATTTGAATTACAGCAATTTATGAGCAAATTAACCAGGTAATTTGAATTCTCGCGCTTTATTATAGCGTCAGTAATTATCTTTTGTTTTTGATCTTATGCGGGAACGCTGTGCCTTCATTTGTCTTGGACCGCGTCGATTTTAAGAAAAACATAACCTCAACCTTATTTTAAGAATTTCAAGAACTAAGGCTTTTCCTGGAAGTTATATAAGCCTGGAAACGGCTTCGTCACGACGTTCTCTTGCTGGCTGGTAATTTTCAGGCCTCTAGTGCGAATGTTTTCCGCATAAATTAACCTGCACAAATCTGCAGGCTGCGGCAGCTCCTCGGAGACGTTGTAAGCAGGCAGATCTTCCCTTGGGTTACTGGAATCGCTGTGTCGGGCTCGCAGGCGCTGGACGGGCGTGCAGCAGATGTCACCTCGTCCTCAGGACCCTCTTCTTGCCTCTGGGTATGGATCGTGGGCTGGACTCGGGTTGCGGAAGCTCTCTCGCAGGCGTCGACGAAGAAAATATTTTTATATGGGGAAATTCAAAACCCACATTTCCCCTAGTGCTGTGGTAATTTGTGAGCACTTTGATGCACTTTTTATGATTAAACTCCACTTATTTCTGTATAAAAACTTTATTTTTCTGGACATACAAAAACGCCTGTCATTCAAATAATTTATTCATTTGTTAATTCATCGCGTCGTTTTTAAACAATTGAACATCTGGATTATAAAAACGGAAATTGACCTTATTCAAAACACTTACTTTACAATTAAATATTCTTAAAACTAAATAATTTACAGTAAAACCTTATTCATAAAAATTGTCCTTTCAATTTTGCATTTTATGTCTCTTAGTGTACTCACATCGCACTGTTTAATTGTCTGTTCACTTATTAATTACACCGACTAGCAGTTCACTCATTCAGTTCCTTTTACAAACTTGGTGTTCTGTGTCTGTTTTTCTTGCATTTTCCAAATCACTGTTTGAATTTCACCAAATTTTCAAATCTGGTCTTCCATGTTATAATAGCCTTATTAGATCTGGTCTCGTGCTCTTTGCACATTATTCCATGCATTCTGCTTTTCTTTATCTTTGTATAATAAGCTCAAAAAACATATTTTAATAATTATTGTGACTTATAATTTTACTTGACACGCATTTAATGTAGATCTTTCTGTGATAGATTTGTTTAACTGGATTGGCTTTTACTTTTCACCAACCTTGATTATTTTAAGCTAATTAAAATTAGGTGACTCCACTCTAGAAAATTTGAGCTCTGCCTTATGCCTTCTGTTCCCAATCATTTTATTTACTAGAAGCATTGCTTTGCAAATGTAATTACTGATTAAAGTTTTTATTATACTTCTTGCAGTTATATAAAATATCTCACTCTGAGCTTTTGTGAAAAATTCATTAATTTGCCAATGCTAACAGAGTTGAGTTCGTAGGGCTTAAAACCATAGCAATATATATATATATATATTTTTCATTTAAAACATTTTGAATTAAATAAACAAGAACAGCATAGCAGTGCAATAGCTATTACATAAATATTGGCGTGCAATGTAGAGTGAATACTATAACAATATCTTGGGATTGTTACGTTTCAAAACGTATAATACTACTGCCAACATTAAGTCTCCCAACAATAAATTTCATCTTGTTGAACAACGTCCTATTACTACATCTCAGAGTGGATATGAAATTTCAGACATCGCCGACTATCTACAATACCTCCTCGACTCTGATAAAAAGGTAAACAGGTACTGATACGCGGAAACATCACTTTAGAATCCGAAATAAAATCGACTATATAAGTGAGATATACTATCCGGGACATGTTAGAATTTAATAGAAAAGTTTATACCACTGATGCGTAGCACGCAGCTGAACATTTTGAACATCAACTCCATTTTTGAAATAAAACACCTATAAAAATGGTAAGCCTGGCCACATCCTGCATCAATTTTTCCTTACAGCACAGCCTGTTTACAAAATAGTGGAAACTCCTAAACCAGTCATTTACCTAAAATCAGCACGAGAAAGATCACTGACCTAGCGGTTAAACACTGAACCAGTCAGATTTCCCCGTCAGTTTTAGTAAGGAAACCGTCACGATAGCATTACATTTAAAGAAATCATAATGGGCATCCTTAGCGGTAGGGATACATCGGGTACCCGGTTGTACCCAGTATTGGGCGTTAGTTAAAATATTGACTATTTCGTAGCCATATACCATTTGTACTTCTACCATTCAACAGCAAAATTTACTTGGTGCAAAATATAAAACAGAAACTGTAAACCATGCTCATTGAGCTATTTCTGATGAATACTTTTTGTAATGTAAATGAATTAAAATTTGTCTTGTTAATTTGCATTTTTCTAGTTTTCACAATTTCTTTATGGAAATAAGCTTCTTCTAAAGGGTAGTATAAACGACCCACAGAGTTGCAGCATCCCTCCTATATTACTGGCTCTAGGAATGCTAGTTCAAAATGGGAGCCGTAAACAGCAGGATTACTGATAATTCGTTTACATACCTACACATATCTGAAGCAGGTGACAAAACAGAAGTCAGGCAAAAGGTGGCTATTCCATCACGTGTTGAATTTGAAGATTTATCAAGTTTCTGAAAAAAGATATTGTCCACATAAAGGATGCTGCTCGTCAGTCATTTACTTACCGAAAGGTTTTAGGTATTTACGAATACTGTATAGGTACATACAATACACATTGGATGCACAGAAACTATCACATCTACACAGCCGGTTTATAAATTCTTGATGAATGAATCCCACCTATAATCCCCAATTTTTTAACACTTAGGACACTTAGGTTATGTTAAAGATGATGTACGTTATAAAATTACTTAACGGGATTCCTGTAACGATCATGCACCATACTGTGTAAATTAATGATTTACTTTTCGTAAATACCGATCACCAACACAGAACACAGCGATTAACATTTTTAAGCCAAAGCCGCCATATTCGCAACGTAAAATTACCTAATTCTCCTTATTGATTTACTCCTGTACAAAAGACCTACTTTGTAATAGTACGAGGGGCACTAAATTAATAATCTATTTAGCCATAATATTAACGGAAAAAAGTTACAACAAGCGTTATTATATCCTAATACACTACGTTTTTGCACTTGCGAGACTAAAGTAGCTCATTTAATCTCTAGGGACAGAAGTAATTACTTTAGCCCCTAGGGACTAAAGTAAAAAATGTTACCGTATCTATGGTAATCTATGGTAAATTCGGGGTTATCAGGTTAGGTTTCGCGTCAGTTTTGACATAAACTGACTCAAAACCTAAGCTACTAACCTCGAATTTGACATAATTGTGAGCTCTTGTCATAATGACTTACAGTGCCACCAACTTTAAAATTTACCAAAGGCTACTAATTTTAAAATAATTGTAACTAAAATGTCAATAAATGACGTTTAAAAAAACGGGTTTTTGTTTAAATCTTCCTGCAACGTGAAAAAAATAGTATATGCAACTCGGAGAGAATGCTATTTTGCTTCAGTGCAATTTCTGACTCTCGGGCCAGTGTGTCCAGATTTGGCGATTTATCGCAATTTTGGCGATTTGAGGTGGCACTTTTGCGCGGAAATATTTGATTTGGCGATTGGCGACATTTTTGGCGATATTTACATTTACTATTGGCGATAAAAATTTTGTCAGATGAGTTAAAACACACACGGTAATTTAAAGACAACTAAAAATTTTTGTTGAGGTTCTACAAGAAAATTACTGCGCTGACAATCATGGCTCATGGTCAACGGTATTGTAAATATCGCAACGTTGTAGGTATGAACAACTTGCTGCGCGCACGCTCGCCCGCTCGCTGATGTCGATGTGGTGACGCAAGAAGTTTCTCAATCACAAACATTGTTAAATATAAAAATAAGCAACAGAATGAAATTGGGAACCTTAGACGCAATTATCAGAACGAAAGTATATTGTTACAACAGGAATATTTGTTGTAAAGGTTTTTCGCCTACCGAGGAAATGTTTGCTTTATTTCATAATTTTTCCGCAGCCTTGGAGATTGGAATCGGACTCGGTGAGACCATTCACAGTTGGGCACCAAATTAACTGTGCTCTACTCAGAACCACAGACCTAAGGGATAGAGTAACAAAGTCAACACATCAACATGACACACACTTCACACAATGGTTGCTGTGCAAGCACAAAAGGCGCACTCCAACTTTGCATCCCGAATTCGGAGCAAGTTGAACATTGTACCGCCAGCACATAAAGCACCAGCCTCGACACCGCAAGGTAAAAACGAGGTTAACGATAATACATACAAATACAATACCATGTATTCATCTGAAATTAACAATAATGAAACTCAATCTATTGAAATTATGTTAGATGTAGTAAATTCATGCAATAACATATAAGAATTTTAAGTGAAAATGTATGTTTTTTTGTAATAAAAAATTGTTTTATGCGTTGATTTGTTTGTATCATTTGAATGAGAAAGGTGATACAAATTCAAATATTCCGCGGTTGGCGATTTTGGCGATTTCAGAGCCCTCTACTGGCGATCAAACGAAAATATCATCTGGACACCCTGTCTCGGGCTTCGCCCTCGAGTCAGAAATTGTACCTTAGCAAAATAACGCATTTCTCTCCCTCATTGCATAATCTACTATTTAATAGTTATTGAGCAAAATTTCATCCCTCTGCGGCATATCCTTGCTTTCTTGTGTGCTAGTTGATCATTAAAGATGAGTTTAGCTAAATTAGAGTACCGAAACATAATACAATTTTTTTCTTTGGAAGACCACGGATCGAAAACTATACATGAAAGCTGCTGGCAGTGTATGATAATAATTGGACAAACATGTACTCATCCAATAAAGTATGGACAAAAACAGTGAGTTAGTAGTAGATAACGTAAGAAAGAAAAATCGTCATTGAGCGATTTCTTCAAGAAATTTGCATTTACTGAACAAATCCACACGTTTTGCAAAATACACTACTCAAAAGAAAAAAGTAGTCACGTATTCAAAGTGGCGTAAATTTAATGCAAGTTTAGGAATTTTGTTGAAACTTGGTATAAGTGAACACTTGTCCTTTATCTTTAATAATTTCCACATAATACAAAAATATCATCAAGTGTGTTTATGTCAAATAAAAATAAGTTAGATAAATTAAGTAACAAAAAACAGAGTAGGGTGAACATTATTATTACATGCATACAAGCTAGTGTATTTGTTAAAACTGCTTCTTAACATTATGGGTGAACAGATTCAAGATGCACCACAAAGAAGACAGCAACTAACGCCAATACAGGTTATGCGAACGGTAACTTTACTACAAGAAGGGCGATCTCAGCGGTACGTGGCTCAACAATTGGGAATTGTACAGGGAACTGTGTGGAAGCTCTGGCGACGTTACAGGGAGACCGGGCTTGTTACTAGACGTCCTGGTAGTGGTCGAAACCGAAAAACTACTGTAGGTGAGGACCGTTTTCTTCGTAGTCGTACACCTACAGCACGAGACCTTCAAGCAGACGTTCGACAAGCTTCTGGGTGCATAATTAGTGACCAAACTGTTAGAAATAGACTGCATGAGGTTAACCTAAGGTCCAGAAGACCAGTTAAAGTGCCCAAATTGTCCAGAAATCATCGTAGAATGCGAGTGCAATTCGGCCGAGAACACGTAAACTGGAAACTGAGGCACTGGCGACGTATCATGTTTACAGATGAGTCTAGGTTCCTTCTATCAGGTAATGATGGACGTTTACGTGTATGGAGAAAACCAGGAGAACGTTACCTTTCCAATACAATGCATGAAACTATTCGTTTTGCTGGAGGATCGATCATGGTATGGGGCGGCTTCACATTAGATACTCGTAATGAGCTTGTCATTGTTCGAAATGTTGCTCTAAATGCACAACGATACATAAATGAAATCCTACATGTACATGTTCGTCCGTATGCCCAAAATATTGGTCGGGAATTCGTGTATATGCATGATAATGCTAGCCCACGCGTCGCAAACATAGTGATTAATTATCTTCAAGATCAAGACATTCAAACAATGAATTGGCCAGCATGTAGTCCGGACATGATTCCCATAGAGCACATGTGGGATATGCTGGGAAGAGCTGTTCACATTCGTCCAAATCCCCCACAAACCCTTGCTCAGTTAGAACACGCTCTGATAGAAGAATGGCAGCGCATCCCACAGGATGTGATTCGTAGGCTAATTCGAAGCATGCCAAGACGCTGTCAAGCAGTAAGTCGAGCAAGAGGAGGCAATATTTCATATTGAATTTATTGTCATCATAATTAATGAAGTAAAACTGACTCATAAATTTCCTAGATTACTCTAGTTTTTGTTACTGATAAGCTCGAAGCAATACAAAGATTGCAAATTTAATTAAATTTTTTAAAAACATGTAGCATTATCAAAAAAAAATAGTTTATCTACATGTATACCAAGTTTCAACAAGATTCCTAAACTCGCATTAAATTTAAGCCGTAAAAATACCTGACTACTTTTTTCTTTTGAGTAGTGTAGTAACAGAAGATTGGAATCTCTAAACAAAGTAGAAGTTAATGCAGTGTTTGCCCCATCTAAAAAAAATCGAAGACAGGCGTCTGCAAGCAAGCTTATGACAACGGTTCTTGAAACCACCAGGAAATTCTTTTAATTGAGTACTTGGAGAAAGTTAAAGCGATCACCGCCAGTGCCTATTCTATCACACTTGATAAACTACATCGTACTATACAAGTAAAGCGTCAAAATGTGTTGAAGAAAGATGTTCCGATTCTTCACGACATTGTAAAAGTATATAACGCGCAACCTGTTCAAACTTTAATGTAAAAATTAGGATATCTCGAGCTAGGTTATCCACCCTATAGCTCCGATATGACCCCTAGCGTCTATTACTTATTCATAAACTTAAAGGAAAACCTATTAGGTCGTCGGTTTTCTTCTAACAAAGAACTTCAAACACTAGGTACCACTTAGCTACTTAGCTTGACATAAATTATGTAACTGGCACTTACGAAGTTCTAGTTACAATACTATAGAAATAATATGACATGAATTTCGAAAAAATCATGTTGATTAGTACACACAACTGTCACATGACTGATATCATCCAATAAGAACCATGCATATTTTGAAAATCGACCAATCCCGAACTGATTACCTGATAAGCGCCCTAGGGATGATTATCAAGCGATAAGCTCCCTAGTGCTTATTATCGGCCCCGTAGATGGTGTCATAATTATTAGAAATGGAAATGTAAGAAACAAGCAATTATAGTTTTTTGGAATTATTATACAATTTTAGATCATAATTTGTATACGGGTTTTGTGTAATAATCTTCTTAATATGAACACGGGTAACACACATATAATTTTGTCATCATGCTGGTTGCCCTGAGAAAACTGCCCTCGGGACAGTTTTCATTGCAACCAGCACTCGACCCTTGGCGTGTGCAAAATTATCGATAAGTATAGATAAGCCTTTGTGATATTGCTATTGATACTTCCACAAATCTGTGAAATAACCTACAATTATTTCATGCTCTGATTACTATATTACATTTCAAAGTGGAACTAAATTTATAACTAGATTCTAGTGATGGCAACCCAAGAACAAGAAATTATTCTATATTCTAAAAACTAGTGTCTCGTCTATTTATAAACCGACTAAATGCTTTGTTCAAAAATTAAGAATCTGGTGTGATACACCCACACAACTTCCTTTTATAGTAATCTTATAATTATCCAAAAATTTGATTTTTAATTTTTAAGTATTTGTCAAAAATTACAAATTTTACAGAAACCGTACAAAATAAAGAATTAGTTGAAGGGAGACATTTTCACATATAATCTCATAAGAGCTTTAATTCTTTCCGGATTTTTTTTTGAGTGCGTTCCAACAACGCCGTTTTAATTAGGACATTGTTGGAAAGCACGAAAAATAATTTCCGGATATGAATTAATGCTCGAATGCAGATTCGGTAAGAAAATCGTAACGACACAAACCCTAAAAAGAAGTAATGTCTACCTACAAAAAATTTCCAAAAAATTTTGTTGTCTTGGTTACAGGTCGTGTCTAATTTTTCTATTGGTCATTAATGAGTGTCGTACGATTTGCGCTATAATTTTAAGCTGAATTCAAAAACGTAATAATATACTGGGAGTTTTATTTAAAATAGGAGCTAACAAAGAAAGGAAGAAAACAAAAGAAAACCATTTCAGAGGTATTCAACTGGAAAATCACCTATTTCACATCAATACACATTAAAAATGTAAAGTTTGAAAAAAATCGTTAGACTTTTTTGAAAAAATGAAAAAAACTGAAAAATACCAAGAATAAACACCATACTTCTGGTTATGCGATTTTCCTCAAAATTTTGCTGCCACATCTACATAGTACACAAAACTTATATATAAAGTTTTAATGTCATACCTCTTTTCGTTTTTGGGATATTCTGTTCACAGACAGACAGACAGACGCACAGACAGAGAGATACACAGACAGACAGACACACAGCCAGACCAATGAACAAAAACTTGTGTTTTGTCAAAGAATATAGATAGGGGAAGAAGGACAGCGTTATGGGCTATAACGTATATGCTGTGATTTGGGTTGCATAACTATTTACTTGGTTAAATATATCATTTTTTGTTCGAAAATGCCGCTGGGAGCTCCTAGCGTCAAAGTGCTTACCTTATCCGTGGCACTCAGCATGTAAATGCGTCATTAGCATTCTTGAGCTATAACAGTGTTGCAAGAACTTTCTCTCTACAATTCCAATAGTTTTACAATGGTTGTACCTACCCGAACTAAACTTGTATTCTGCCAAAGAATATTTAACTAGTTTGATTCTGCTTACATCTAAGTTAAGTTAGTTACAAAGAATATTAAATATAGGTGTATATTCTTTGGTTTGTTTTGTTATTATTTAAAACATTTGTTGTCAATCGGATGAACTGGTACCAAGTAAAATAAAGGTTTTATAAGTATCACATGCAACACTTTTAAACATTTAATAGGTAGCTAGGTACCTATAAAAATTACATAAGAGGTTTCTAATATAATTTCAACAAAAAGTTCACCGATGAGCGCAAGATTATACGGAATACGGATTGTCCCCACTTTATTCTCACAAAATTCTATAATGAATATAGAATTAGCTATGTACAAATAATGAAAAAAAAAACATTAATAAACAATATACGGATTTTATTTAAAAATTTTAATACGAGAGGAAATTATTGTTCAAGTAATGTTGACGATTAATATAGTTTACAGTGATCTATTTTAAAAAGCAAATAAAAACAAAAATAATATTGTATCTTGTGAAGTTGATAGGTATAGAGTACAGTACGGCTACTAAAACAGTACGCCTTGAATATCTCATTTACTTGATGCATTAAAAAATATCTATTTAGGCACATTTAAGTTGACGATCTCTCTATGTATAGTCTCAGCAAAGAATAAGACAATATTATTCGAACATTTATTATCGACATTAAATTATCTTTCAGAAATGTATGCAAAAATTTAATTTGGTGATTAGGGATCTGACCCAAGTCCTGTACAATCTGTTATTAAAAAAAATGAATCGGGGCGGTTTTCACAGAAAACTCACAATTATTTAATAATTTATACTCTAGTTTAAATTACTGCACTTTAAACGTAAATTAGAGTAGAAACGAAAAAGAACTTATGTGGTTAAGAAGCTGCAAACTAATCGAGGGTTGGGGTTCAATACCCAACAATATACCTTTTTTTAACAAATTATCTGTTTTCTTTATTTACCTTGGGGTTAAGTGGTAGAACAGTATGCTAATTCGATTAGCACGCCTGAACTTTGCCCCTTTGAGCAACTTATGTATTCATAATTCAAGTATATTGTAAAATAACAATTTCATTTATTTTTGCTCAATAAACGACATTTATTATTATTATTATTATACTTAAGTCGCTCAAAAATTATGCCAGATAGCTATTTTTAAATAAATTATTATTACTTGCATTTGACATAATTTTTGGGCGATATAAATAATAATTTGTTAATAAAGAGTTAGGTACCTATTGTTAGGGATTGAACCCCAATTTGCCCCAACCTTTTACGGGTTTAATTACTTTTTTTAAAGGCAGATTATAGGAAATTTGAGTCAGATCCATTAACGCCAGTTTAAATTAAAATATTTTGAAATAAAGATATACATTTCTTACTCTCGCCAATTTCAATGATCTATTAAATAAATGAGATTTTCAAGGTGTAAATATTACATACAATAAAACAATATAATATACAAAGTTACAAAGAATAGGAAGTACGCAAATATATCTGTAAGCATATAAACGTACATTTTTTAAGCTTTAAACATTACTTAAATGTTGTATTTTTTTGTTGCGTGTACCAGACTGGTTTGTAGTCCTTAAATCTTGCGATAGCCATTTCAACGTTTTATGGAGTTTGCACGTAATTAAATGATTAATTAAAAACAGTTTATGAGAGTAACATGTGTCTTGCTCGTTAAGCCACCCTGGTACTAAAATTTTCACTTTATTTACACTATATGCTAATAATGTTTTCTTAAAACTTACACACGACTTACTATTTTTAAAATAATATTCAAAATGTTCAAGTAACATTGTAACTATTTTTATTAAAATACTTGAAGGTTTTTTTAGGTAAATAACACAGTCGCCCGCACCATAGTCTTCATCAACTTCGCAGTTGGAGCTCTCTGTAGGATGCTGCAATTTAACCAGCATGTTGAACCGTAGTGCTTGGCGGAAAGATTTTACTGTGGGGTTCGAAGAATTGCCTCCCCTATACCTCAGGACTGCGAAAAGATTTTCTAGAGGATCTTGGTTTAGTCTGCTGGTCAGGAGGAAATGATACCCTTCTTGTTTTAAGTCTTCCCATAGCTCCATAACTGACTGCATGGTTAAAATAAGTCCCTTAAAACAATAAACACCTTGGTTCACCTTGTTATTAGATGTATATGTTTGCCAAGTCTTAACCCACTGCAAATACTCTTTCAAATTATTTTCAGTACGCGGTACGTTGACGGATAGAGCACATGCATATGGGTTACGGTCTTTCAGCATTCGACTGTTTAAGCAATCAAATAAATAGTTAATTTTCTGTACGAATTCTGCAGTATCCAGAGCGCTGGTGCTTTTTAACTCGCCCGTTCCAACAGCAGTTCTTATCGTAGCACTCATGGTGTTGGAAAACACTTGCGTTGCAAATTTAACCCTCATTCGCTGAAAAGTATTGGGGTAGATGTGGGCATCCGTGATTTTTACAGCTGCTCGAACAGTACAAGAAGATTTATCTATTTTGTATGCCTCTTCGATATCTTTCCAAGAAACTTTCTTGCCCTCCACGTAAAAATCCTTTGATAGAAGATTATTCCGTACGCTTTTTATCAAGTGCGGTACGTCATATATTGCAAAAATTTTTGCGTCGCAGACAAAAAAATACGGCTGTTCTGCAGTAACTCCTAGATTTAAAAATGCAGCTCTATTTGTAGCAGCTTGGTCACTAGTAACAGCACGCACTTTAAGTCCTATTCTTTGTAACTCTTCGATGTTTTTAATAATGAGGGAAGATAGCTCTCCATGTTTAATGGTACCTGAAGAAACATAAAAGCTGACAGGAATCTTCCATTTGTGAATAAGTCCTCTTGCCATAAACACTAGTGCATGACTAGCGATTTTGCTTTTCCGTCCAAGATGTCCTAAATCTTCGAAACCTTCAATCATATCTTGGCGTGGATTATATTCTAGACCTTTCTTTAAATGCATTTCGTCAAGTAATACGACACACTGTTTTTCATCATCGGTCATGCTGTTAACTTTAACAGCCAGTTTTTTCATTAGTTCCGTACTGGTGCCTGTATTAAGTTGGTTTAACCGTAACCATGAAACTATTGTAGATTTGGAGGGCATAGTAAATTTTAATTTTTCTCTCATAAAAAAATAGAGGGCTGGAGATTTGTGGTACATATTTAAGGTCAATTCTTTTTCAGCTTCTGTCCAAGGTTGTTTAGAATTGTGAGAAAGTTGCATATTTACAAAGACGCGAACGGTTTTTGGTTTCAAGCCCAGTGCATCTAAATTAGCCCCCTTTCGTGCACATTGCTTCTTCATACGGTAAATTTGTGAATTTTTTGCCGCCACTTGTCTGCGCAGTTTTGCAATTTTTTGATGTAGCACAGCAGAACTACGGTGCTTTCTTGTTTTGGTAGGTTTTGGCATTTCTAACATGGCCTGTTGAAATATGGTTTTTAAAAATAAAACATACTAATAACAGAAAAGATTTTCATGCTGTAGGCTCCATTAAAATGCTTTACAAGCTCATTGTTTTGCCTACATATTTCTACACAATTTATCAGAGAATTCAAAACGTCAATAATTTTTCTGTATTTTATGAAACTGCCAACTTTTGTTCATTTTGTGTTATTGAATAAAAACTCCTAAAGAAGTGAAAATTGATCACCCTGTATACTTACTGCTTGGGATTTAGTTTTGATTTAATTAATAAAACTTTAAAAGAAATTTTAACTAATTATACCTTATTTAATTAGTACCTACACGAAGATCGAGCAACAAATTTGGGGAAACTATAAGATTTAAGCTTCTATAATCGGACATCGTGTTAACCTACTATCGATGGAAAATTTAAAAATTTTATTATACAGTGTGGTGATAAAGTTCTACACAAAATTAATAATTTTGTTATTTAATGTTTTTTGGGAAAACCCTGACACGTCAATTTTATTCTTTAAAAAGTGGACATGGCACCGTCCATAGACTTTCCCATACTGGAAATTGTTCATATTTTCTTTTGCATTTAACAGTATAGTTGTTTTCCTCAAAACGGCTGCTTGAGCGCTATCGTAAAACCCCGCCTGCTAACATGGTTAGGTGAAATTTTCGAAGTCCCTGAAAATCATATTTTGTATGGCATAAAAATTCGATTTTTTTATTTTCTGATTCTTTGAAGCAAAATAGTAACGACAATTAGAATAAACAATAAATTTTTCAAAAATAGAAGGGTGAGGGAGGCTTTTGTTTCTGCGCTATGACGTCATTATTAATTTTTTCAAATGGAAATCTCATTTTCCCCCCTTATGTTGATAGATCTCGCCAGTTAAATGGTGATATAAAAAATTAGTACCCCACATAAAAATTTTTTGAGAAAAATACACATAAATTTAAAAAAATTCAGATTTTTTTTTAATTAAAATAAAGCACCACATCTGTTTCCTTAGAAACGTTAAATTGTTGACTTTGACACATTTGTGAAACAGTGGTAAATGTTTTAAAATCAAAATTAGGTAGTTTTTGTCATAGCTCTTATTTTCATTAAAAATAAATTCTGAATTGTTTGAACTTCATGTGTATTTTTCTCAAAACAATTGTTACCTACGAGGGGCACTAATTTTTTTACATCATCATTTAACTGGTGAGGAGATCTATCAAAATAAGGGGGAAAATTGAGTCTTTTTAAAAAATAAAATGACGTGTTTCGAGGTTTTCCCAAAAAACATTAAATAAGAAAATAATGAATTTTGTGCGGGACGTTATCACCACACTGTATACAGAACGGGCATTTTTAAAGGAACTAACCTGTATCATACACGAATCCGGTATGGTATCTGCATCTAATTGCATAGGCGAAGCAATATGATCTTCATCCAAATGAAAAGAGCCCGAACTAGACGTCGCTTTACCATAGACCCTTGGCATGATCTCTTTTTTAAATGCGAGTTCTTTGGGCGACACTGGCGATGTTGGGTGGTCAGGTTGCATGGCAGTTTTGTAATTTAAGGAAACAGCATTATGACTCAGCCTATTTTTTCTTGAATTCATAAACTGCTTTTCGGAAAAATGCATGGCACACACAGTTCTTTCACGTAATTGTTCTTCAGATAACGTGAAAAGCTGTGGATTGCCACAATTAATCAACCACAAATCGCGTCTTTCTTTTTCTATAGGAAAACGAAAAAAGCTTAAATCGCAGTCGGTTCTGCGATTTCGCTTACATTCAAAATATACGCACGAATTAACCATGATTAAGATTAAGCGTTCGAGTGATCAATTTCGGAAAAGGAAACGTCAAAAGAGTATACGACAACACTGAAGACAAACTTCAGCACAACTGAATGTGAATTTCCAGAAGAAATTCTTATAAGCTGTTCTGTTAATTAGCCTAAGGAATGGGACACGTCTTATCAGGAAAGCACATCAGTAAGGAACGATGCTAATGAAGAATTAATCGAAAGTAGGTAACGACCTATGACTATTGACTTATTTACGATAGAACTGACCGAAAAACCTATTTTCATAAAACGTAAAACATTTGCCAAACTTTAATATTTGTGGAAAAAATATCAAATAAAAGTCACTAATAATAACTTTTGAGCATATGATTAAACTTTGAGTAGTTAGTAGCTTATTATTTCTTATTGCAGTATGTTTAGAAAGTTTTCACTGCAAATTGTCTTTTGTTTTGTTACATAGCAACCAGAGCACACTATTCATTTGTTTTTACAACTAACACAGTCAAGGCACACTAGATTAAAAAGTGTTTCATAAAATATTTTAAAAGTTTGTGAAAATAAGTATGTAAAACCATACATGAATGAAAAGGGAAAAAAATAAGCTTTCCAATGATGCAAAATTTTGATATCCATTCCATTTAAAAAAATGTAAGTTTGGGCTGTACCTCGAAAATTACGAATCAGAAAAATATTAAAGTAGGCCTATTCTGTAGAGCCTACAATTCCCTACAAGCTCTTTTTTGAAAATTGAAATTATATGAAATAATAAAAAAGTTATGCATGGTTGAAAAAATCGACCAGTTTCAGTTTTTCGATTATAACAAGTAGGCTATGCGTTTTTTTCGGAAAAACAGAAGTGTCAATAAATTGGCCTCATAAATGTGCACCTTTTTCCCCATTTGACCGAAGTTGTATCTCTTACCGTTTCCGAGATGCCAATGGTGGCACCTCGAAAATTACTCCACTCTGTATAAAATCTTGTGTATATTTTGAGCGCAAAATCAAATTGCCAATTTCGCTCTTATACAAATAGCTGTTAAAATCATAACTCTGTAACTTCCTTGCAATCTGGCAACGCTGAGACGCGTTCTTGGGAAAAATGCGACAGGGATCTGTAAATGCGTCCCCGACCGTAGCCGTGAACGAGTTCATTAGTACTGGCGGCGGCTGCTTGAGGGCCAGGCAAGAACTGAGGAGCTTTTAAATAATACGCTAATAACCCATAAGGCTGTCCTTCTTCCCCTATCTATATTCTTTGGTTTTGTTCAGGGGACTTTAAAACGTAAAGATTTGTTGAAAACTCAATTTCGAATTATATGGGTGAATCCAATACTTCCTTTACTGTAACAGGAATTAAGAAACTAATAACGTCACATTCTCCTCGGTCAAAATTTGTTGAGAATTGTAATTTTAAGATTAAGTGTTTGTTAAGTGCCAAGTCTGTCTGTTCGTGTGAATTCTATGTCATTGTAAAGTATGTCTAATAAGAAAAGAGTGGGTATGAAAATAGAAGTTCTTATTACATTATAAACTCTATTTTTAAATTTGAAATAAAAACAACAAGAAACAGAAACAGAAGTAACTCACTGCAATGCAAGATTTACTATTATTGCTTACATCATTCATCTTCATCCTCATCACTACCTTAGTCACTGTCAGAAAAGTCTAAATCTGATGCCTTGTCTTCAAAATCTGCAAGATTTATAATCACTAGTGGTATATTATTAATAATTAAGTTGCCCATGTCTTTTATCCAATCGCCAACCTTTAACAAAAGATTACTAGTTTTTGTTAGGGTGCCTTGATGTCAATTTGACGTATTTGTCCTTTATCAGGGTAGGGACAGATCGTTCTCATCTTTCAGTCTAAAATACTTTAAAGTGAGACGGGACCACCATTTGTCCGTACCCTAATCGTTGTCCCGTCTCACTCTAAAAATGCTTTAGAGTGAGAGGGGGAACAACGATATATCCGTAACCTGGTAAAGAAAAATTAATAGAAATACGTCAAATTGACATCAAGCCACCCTAGTTTTGGTCACTAAATGGAAAATCTGTCAGTGCACATCACTTCACCGTAATACTCCATTTAAAAACAATGTCTAATGAATAGGTAAAGTCTACATATTACCTGTTTTCTGTGACGTCAGAAATAACAAAACATAGCGTTAAAAATTAAATTATACATTGCAGATAGTTGACATCAGAAGCAAAATCAGTGAACTCAATCGCAACTGGAAACGACCAGTCACGTGCGCAAAGCACGCTAAACTGTGTCAGGGGCGACAGACTGAGATGGAACGATCGTGTAGGATCAATATCTCTCTCAATTGTGTGGTTTATTTCCCATTTATTAAAATTTGTTAATATTTTGAGGAGCTTGTATCTCTGAAAAGGTTTTTAGTTGTCGAATTACTTTTACATCAAGCAGTTCGTGTATTTTGTTGAAAGCAAATTGCAGCAAAATAGTGCCAAAACCATTTTCCAAGTGTTGTGTTTACAAACTGAACAATCATGGTACTTAATTGTATAGCTTATAGTTGCAATAATGTACAGGATGCAACAAAACCAATTTCATTTCATACGTAAGTTTACAGTTTTTTATAGCCTAAAGTCTATAAAATCTTTATTGTATGTTAAAATTTAAAATGCTCATAAAATGTAGTTAATCTATAGAAGTTAAAAAAGTATATAATAAATTTTATTATTAATTAAGTATATGTTTATTTTAGTTTTCCATTCAAACGTCCAGAGATTCTGGAACTTTGGGTGAAAACAATAAGAAGAGAGAATTGGTAGCCTTCCAAGACGAGTAGACTGTGCGGGGAACATTTTTTATCTGTGGATTACCAAATTAGGCCAGGATGTAATACTAAATTAGGTACTCAAACTTGATGCTGTGCCAAGTATTTTTTCATTTCCAAAACATCTATTAAGAAAGGCAACACCTCGCAGGAAATTAATTCGACATGATGTGAGTTATTAAAATAGCCTTCGTATTATGCAAAAAATTATTGTTTTTTTATGGCAGATGATAGGGTTAAAGAAGAACCTATGTGTATTGATTTTGGTGTTACTACACCAGAATCGATAAATTTGCCATCGCCGTCTGTTACAGGATCAAAACTGCTCAGGAACCAAAAAACGCAGACTGCGGCAATAGATGATAAACTATTCCGCTTGAAAAGACAAGTAAAAACATTAAAACAAAAAGTCAAGATGAGAAATTTAAAGTGTCTACTATGAAACATCTCATTAAGGAAATTTCAAGAAGTGGCTAAGCAATGAAAATTTAAATACTGTCCTGAAAAATTATTTTGAAGGTTAATAATAAATGCTTGTGCTAAACCATGGGACTTTAAAATTAATAATGCATTTTTGTAGGTCTGCCTTTAGAGCTTGTGCTTCTGCAGAAAACAGACTCTGAAATTAAAGATCGTTGCCAAAGACGTTTGCATTTTGCAATTAATATATTATATAAAAGCATTTATTCTTTATAATTTATTGCTAACTAGCCGAAACCCGCGGCATATGCCGCATTTAAAATGTATAACGAATTTAATAACTTTTTCCCGCTGCTGATCATGTAAGTCAGTGATACATCCTTAGTAACAAAACGTGTAAGTCGGTGATTATATTTGTTTGCTGCTTTCCGTTGACAACGGAACTTAATATTATTATTAAGTTCCTAGGATAATAAAATTAGCAACGCAAGATGCAGACTTAAGACGTTTTGTTTATAATTGCAAGTGTTTATGTGACATGTGACACTCACAGGTAACACGACTCACGAAAATTAATCCTGGTGACCGGTGACAAACCAAACGATTTTTTCAAAAATCTAGGAAAATTTAGATAAGCAGCGGGAAAAATATAATAAGATAACTCGGAATGTATCGCCTATTAACATTTTCGGCAGGCAACAAGCCGCAGCTTTGCCTTGGCTTGTACTTGCCTACCTCAAATGTTAATAGGTCCGTACATTCCTGGTTACTTAAATAGCTATTGTTAGCTTCTTTTAATAGCTATTTAAGTAACAAGGAATGTTAAGGACCTATTAACATTAACACAAGTACAACCCAAGGCGAAGTCGCGGCTTGTTGTCTGCCGAAAATGTTAATAGGCGATACATTCCGAGTTATCTTCTTATATTTTTCCCGCTGCTTATCTAAACTTTCCTAGATTTTTGAAAAAATCGTTTGGTTTGTCACCTGTCATCAGGATTAATATTCGTGAGTCGTGTTACCTGTAACAACTTTCTCGTCTTTAAAATGCCACTTTTCGTTCTTGATCAATAAACTACTATTACAGTACTGCAATTAAATGATAAATAAATCGATTAAAACATTTATTTGCTTTTATTTTATATTCCAATACCAATATAATACAAAATACGATCACTTTCACTTATACTACATAAAGGGCAATACCATTCAGTATTAGGTACAAATGTTAAACCAACACAAATCAGATTAAACCATTCCACGGAACAGTGCAAATTACAGCAAGCAATCATAGGCGTTCCATTATCTTTGTTTCCGTATTAGACGTTTCGAGAGATCCAAAAAAACTCATCCTCAGCGGGCTGTGAAATTCAAACGTTTGAATAACATGTTGGTAGCACTGTAAGTCTATGTCAAATTCGAGGTTAGCAGGTTAGGTTTTGCGTCAGTTTTGACACAGACTGACGCAAAACCTAACCTACTAACATCGAATTTGACATAGACTTACAGTGCTACCAACATGTTATTCAAACGTTTGAATTTCACAGCCCGCTGAGGATGAGTTTTTTTGGATCTCTCGATACTACTTTTATTACAAAACATTAAATTTGTACCATTATTAACATTTAATGACTCTTTGAATACATTCCAATCGGTATTAGCTGCAGCATCCGTAACTGCTTTATTTGTGAAATATTTACCGAGAAGTTCTGGCATAATCACATTGTTAAAAAACTTCATAGCAATAGTGCTTTCTTTTTCCCAAAATACCTCATTCTTTCAAGGAAAAAATTTTTACTACTCCATACCATGGTGTAAAAATACAAGGTGTAACGTTCCGCAGAATGTGGGCGGACCTCAAATTCAACCAATAGGACATGGTCCGACAAATGGCACGATTGGTAGTACTGAAGTGCATTGTCGAAGACGCTGTCGATGTCAAATTCGAGGTTAGGTTTTGCGTCAGTTGGTGTCAGATTGACGCAAAATGTAACCTGCTAACCCCGAATTTGACATCGACTGACAGTGCCAGCAACATATACGATCGCAACCATGGTTACACCATGATCGCGGCCGTGATGGATTTCCTGAGCAGGACCATCGGGGATTGGTTGACATCTCCCCTCTATTTTCTGAACGACTGCCCATCCCGGGAGCGTTTCACCTTGTATTCTTTACACCATGCTCCATACCACAAAATCACAGTAATTAACTCCCATAGACTGACAATACACTTCAGTACTGCCAAACGTATAACACATATCAAGGCCTGCTCAGAGTAATTTTTTTTTTGATCTCATGGTAGCGAGTTGCTTTTGTATCTGTTAGTAGTAGCCATGGTTATGATCTAATTTAAATTCTTCATCCTTTTTTTGTACACCTGCACGTTTTAGAACATTTAGGTCATCTATGCCAATGTCCTTTGCGCAATAAGGGCACTTAATTTCGACAACCCGCATTTCACAACAATCGCAAAACACCAATCCATCAGGAGATGCCCCAAACTGTGGGTACTTTCGGTTTAGACATAGACATATTGTTTTGCTACCAACATTTATGTGGGTTTTCTCCATCTTATTAGTGTAAGCTTGGAGGGCTTTCTTTTCATGTTCACAACCATAAATTGTAGCCGTTGTCTTAAAGCAAGTTGCTAAGGGATAACATACTGAGGGCCGGTTGCAGAAAGCAATTTTAAGTCTGGTGTTAGCTAACGCGACGTCAAAGTGAACAAAAACAAATCAAATCTCAAATGCTTATGATAACTAATACATTAGTAAACAAAATTTGATGCGATTTTGTTCACTTTGACGTGACGTTAGCTAACACCAGACTTTCATTGCTTTCTGCAACCGGCCCTGAACGTATCAAAGACAGAGATGGTTTTTCCAATTTTGTTCTGCAAAGCCTTTAAATTTTGAAGTCGTAATTCAACCAGCTCTGCATTGGTACCACGCAGCAGAATTTTCTTGCTTATTAGTATCATTTTCGAGTTTGCGGCATTCCTCGATGGATATGCTCATATCTAACTCTGAACCTAAAATACAACATTTTTAGGTAGCATCATTCTTCCGGGATTCGCAGGAGCGCACCGTAATTTGATTATTTTCTAGGAATTTCTTAACATCTTCATTACTAACTGTAGGTTAAAATTGAGTTAGAAATATAAAAGAACAACGCTCAATGCACACTATACTTGCGTTTTTGTTTATTCCAAGTACGAGGTACTTCTTTCGCCTACTTGCATTCATCGATGGCTTTTTCTGAATGAAGTTTTTTGATATGCTGCTGTCGTCGTTTATCACATCGGTCATAAGTTGTCGCTTCCATAATAGCATGATTCACCTGCTCGTTATTTGGGTTTAAGGATTCGCAGAAGTGCACCGTGATTCGATTATTTTCTAGGAATTTCTTAACATCTTCATTACTAACTGTAGGTTAAAATTGAGTTAGAAATATAAAAGAACAACGCTTCCAAGTACGAGGTACTTCTTTCGCCTACTTACATTCATCGATGGCTTCTTCTGAATGAAGTTTTTTGATATGCTGCTGTCGTCATTTATCACATCGGTCATAAGTTGTCGCTTCCATAATAGCATGATTCACCTGCTCGTTATTTGGGTTTAAGGATTTGCAGGAGTGCACCGTGATTCGATTATTTTCTAGGAATTTCTTAACATCTTCATTACTAACTGTAGGTTAAAATTGAGTTAGAAATATAAAAGAACAACGCTTCCAAGTACGAGGTACTTCTTTCGCCTACTTACATTCATCGATGGCTTTTTCTGAATGAAGTTTTTTGATATGCTGCTGTCGTCGTTTATCACATCGGTCATAAGTTGTCGCTTCCATAATAGCATGATTCACCTGCTCGTTATTTGGGTTTAAGGATTCGCAGGAGTGCACCGTGATTCGATTATTTTCTAGGAATTTCTTAACATCTTCATTACTAACTGTAGGTTAAAATTGAGTTAGAAATATAAAAGAACAACGCTTCCAAGTACGAGGTACTTCTTTCGCCTACTTACATTCATCGATGGCTTTTTCTGAATGAAGTTTTTTGATATGCTGCTGTCGTCGTTTATCACATCGGTCATAAGTTGTCGCTTCCATAATAGCATGATTCACCTGCTCGTTATTTGGGTTTAAGGATTCGCAGGAGTGCACCGTGATTCGATTATTTTCTAGGAATTTCTTAACATCTTCATTACTAACTGTAGGTTAAAATTGAGTTAGAAATATAAAAGAACAACGCTTCCAAGTACGAGGTACTTCTTTCGCCTACTTACATTCATCGATGGCTTTTTCTGAATGAAGTTTTTTGATATGCTGCTGTCGTCGTTTATCACATCGGTCATAAGTTGTCGCTTCCATAATAGCATGATTCACCTGCTCGTTATTTGGGTTTAAGGATTAGCAGGAGTGCACCGTGATTCGATTATTTTCTAGGAATTTCTTAACATCTTCATTACTAACTGTAGGTTAAAATTGAGTTAGAAATATAAAAGAACAACGCTCAATGCACACTATACTTGCGTTTTTGTTTATTCCAAGTACGAGGTACTTCTTTCGCCTACTTGCATTCATCGATGGCTTTTTCTGCATGAAGTTTTTTGATTATTGCTGTCGTCGTTCATCACATGTCATAAGTTGCCGCTTAATCACTTCCATAACAGTATGATAAACCAGCTTGTTGTTTGATTTTACCATAATAAATGGATTCTACTGGGCGAAGAGGCCATGCATAAAAATTTGCAGAAATATAGGTTATGTAGCGTCTGTTCTTGTCCAGTGTTGCCAGTATTTCACGTTGCCGAATCGCCTTTTCTATATGTCTCGGTAGCCCAAAAATAGCCAACTAAATTAGATACATTTTTTTAAATTCATTATTTCCTGAAATAATTCAATAACGAAAACGGTAAATTAATGTAATAGTTATTTATTTTAAAAAAATGAGTCTTACAACTTATGCAATAAAACTATACCTACTACCACAGAGCATATAACATGTTATATGTTCTTTGCTACTATCTAATAAGGAAAACATTATGGTAAACAGTATTAAATTATTCCTTGAATTTCTTCTGTTAATGTATTTAAGAGTTCTTCCTCATTTGTATCATCTTCTGATTTGCATATATCGGGTGATTATAAATGCTTTTCCATTAAGTTGCCTTTGAAATATTTGTTGTATGAATATGTTGCTGGCACTTAAATCTATGTCAAATTCGAGGTTAGCAGGTTAGGTTTAGCTAACCTTGAATTTGACATAGCCTTACAGTGCCACTAACATAACGGGTGTTCATAAACAGTCGTCATCCCAGTAGGTTTTGACTTCAGAAACGTATGTCTATTAAAATTGAGAAAAAATGCGCTATGACAGTACTCAATGACGTTTCATTGTGTTGCATGAATTAATCAAAGACATACCATTTTGTTTTTCAAAGCAACTGGGATGACGACTGTTTATGAACACCCGTTATTATTCATAAAACAAATATTTCAAAGACAACTTGATGGAAAAGCATTTGTAATCACCCGGTAGAATATGCAAAAGGTCGTCTGAAGGATTAAAATTTTTACAACAAATATTTTCATTACCAAAAATTTGCTCTAAGTCGAAATATTGCGTCTGGCAATTCTGTCTTCATTCAATTTCGCAATTTGCATTTTACCACGGTCATCACAAAAAATACGCGTTCGACCACAGCATTACTTAATGGTATTAATTTTTAAATTTCTTTAAATATGAATGTTCCACCAACATTTGTAAAATTCATTGAACGGCACACAGTACAAAAGGCATGGTCATCTACACCCCGTTTTATCCAACCTAAAAAAATCAAGCTTATATACAGAAGTTTGTTTTAGGTAGTATCATGTCATACTTTTAAATTCATGAAATTTTTCCCACTCATCTCGGTATTTTTTTGTAGGAATTACGAAATATAGAATTGAAATCAGGTGTGCCCAATAGTTAGCCCAATTATCGCCAATATTTTTCAGAAAATAGCCCAGATTTCGCTTTGTCGCAAAATCATAAATTTTTTAGCAAACAGAACTATCCGAGTAGCCCAAATGGCGAAAAATCACCCATGCTGGCAACACTGTTCTTGTCTTTGATTTAGCGTAAGCATTGGAGACGCTTTTACACTATGGTTTGGATTGGTTGCTTGGCAGAGTTCAATAAGCAGATGTGAGTATTAAACAAAATGTACTTACCTTCGAAGCTGAGTCAGTAGTTTTACAAAACACAAGTAGTAGCCGTAATAAGTAATTGTTTTCTGTGATAATATCGCTATTAAAAGTTAAGGGAAGTTTGTTTACAAAAACCCGAAAATAGAAATAAACGAATGCAACCGTGGTACTTTTAGTTGTGTAAACACGGCTTTTAGTCTTCTGCATTATTATAAGTGATGATGATGATGATGATGATGATGATGATGATGATGATGATTACAACTGCTGAAATGCTTAATAATCACTATTTCTTTATATTGCTCTTGTAAGTGTTCATAATAATGTTTACAAACAATTATCGATATTAAGCGTTTCACCATTTGCATTAGCCGTGATATTTTGAATTGAAATAAAATCATTGTTGAAATAAAAGTGTTATGAAATCCAGTTACTTATTGAATTTTGTACCTTTTCTCATTTGTAATTTTTTTCCAATGATTTATTTTGTTCCCTATATGTGTATCTATAATTTTGTCTAGAAAAATACAATATAGATTTTAAATATTGTTTTATCAGGAAAATAAGGGTTTTAAAAAATTTTAATGACTGCTAAATTTGTACGGTCACCTATCCAGAATTTTATTAAATATTTGACAAATACTAGAAACAGTTATATAATTCTTTTACCTCTCAAAAGATTAAAGATTAATCAAATAATCTGTATAAATTTTAATAAATTATTTAAAAAAAGATAGGATAGGAAATAAAAAAAAACCTTCAAATTTGCGCATTTCTGCCATTTATTCAATACAAGCAAATTGCGCGCTACGCGCACGTGAAGTAGGATACGCAAAAGGTTAAGCTCCGATCCGAGCGCTAAGATAAGAAAAACAAAACCTAAACAAATATAAACATCTGTGAAGTCGGAACGTGAGATTTTATTTTGTGCCACAGACACACAGACACACATTAAGGAAAATTATATTATAGATGTTAAACAGAGAGAGAGATACTACACACTTGCGGGTTGCCTAAAAATCAAGTTTCCCCACTTTCAAAGCATTTAGGGTCCCTTCCAGTTGTGATTGAGTTCACTGAGCAACATTGACATATTTGACATTCCCATTGTCAAATCAGGGATAAGTTCTCACTAAGTAATTTTTAGTTTATCGTATTGGTGCTATTTGCAAGCTCTTATCTGTCATACATTTAAAATTAATTATTGTCGATTTATTTTCAATTTTCTTGTAATGAAGTATGTAGAAGAGTGGAGAAGCACAACACTTACAATTAAACTTACTTGATTGTCCGATTCACTCACTAACTATTTTGATTTAAACAAATATTTAAACCATAAGCTTAATTTTCTTCTTCGACATTTTCGTAACTTAACTGATGTAGCTACAACCTTCAAAACACGTTATTTTACAAGTACAGTCAGGAACAAGTTACTTAATTCACTAGAAGATTTAAAATCGAATACGTCTGATGAATCGTTGCCACTAGTACTTATTTGGTCAATATTAGAAGCGTCGCAAACTTTCATAGTATACATTAGTGATGGGCATAACAGGAAAATTTTCATAACCGAATTATTTGCATTCGAATCATATTAATAACCGATTGATTATTTGAATAATCATTCGAATTAATTTTGGCTCTCGATTCGTTTCTATTAAGTCAGCCGGTTTGCCGGTTGGCGGTTCACCGTCATCTGCATCGGCATCGTAACTTGCAGATAGCAGAGGAACTCAGTTAATCGTTAATTATAATAATTGTATAAATGCTTTTTATTTGATTTCTAAGGAGTTTAAACCATTGAGAATAGCTACATCAATACTAATAATAAAGAAAATCTAAATATGCGAATACAAAGTAACTATTGAATCTATTTTTATTTCCTAAAATTCTCCAGTAGTCACCCTTCCCTTTTCGCTTGCACATCATACCGGTATATTTTAGAATCCATTATTTATCTACGTTCAGCCTTCCGCGGTTCTAAAGGACGCACACTTAAAATTTTCAACATCGAAATTCACTTCTTGTCCCGACTGCTCCGTTATTAAAAATTAAATATAAATCTTTTACGATATTGGAAAATCTTATTTCGCTTTCTGTTTATCCCTTATTAGGCATAATCAACCGCGTTTCGAAGCTAAAATTTAAGCCATTATAAATTAATACCAACCTTCGGCAAATCTCATACTCAGCAGAACGTTATCTTTCAAAGGAACGGCCCCATAAATTTAACTCGTCGACTGGGAGTATCAAATGTCTTAATAACATCAACAAGCAGCCGCGGCCTCACTTGGGTCAATCAAGTACATACGTAGAAAAAGTTGTATGAGTTATGAATGCCGTATTATTTACAGAATTTCGATCACTCGCAGGTCGCTGAGACGCGGCACGTAGTACGTATCAGGATGAGGTTATTTTTCATCCGAATACTTGGAACGAAAAGCGAGTTACACAGGTTATTTCAATAACCGGATAACCGGTTATTTTTTATTCGAATAAGCTCATCATTAGTATCCATGCTTCTCCAATTGTTTTCCTAACATGATTGACATAATTCCTTCAGTGGTCAGTAAGTACAAGTAAGTCCAAAGGTGAATAGTTAATTCTGGTTTTGAATATGAGAAAATTATTAACTAATCATATTTTTCTTTGCACTACGACTTTTTACTGAGAATATCCCGTATGAATATTTATTTGGAAATTTTCCGTAACAATGGAGATTATTAATAACCGGAAATTTACCAGGACATTTTCATTTATGTGACTGTCATCGCAAAAATATTTTAGTATTTATATATTAGTTTTGTTATTATGTTTAATAAAAATGATCTCTTTACTGTTTTTTTTCGCGTGCATAAAAAATTCCCTATGAAAATATTTGCAAAAAAGATTCCGCAGCTATTTTTATCTAACCAAAGCATTCGTGCAGGCCTCCAAAAAAACATCGCTCGTCCGGAGTCGGAATTTTTTCAGTTGCCATGCACTAATGCTCTTATTGAAAAAATAGCTGCGGAACATTTTTCCAAATATTTTTAGAACTGAAAATTATGTTGCTGAAATGTAGATTAAGAATGAGATCCGTTCAAGATAAAATTTTCTTTTATTAGCCAATATTGCATGCCTCTTAATTATCTGCAATTATATTTGCAAGTAGTAAAAATCATAGCAATAGGGGAAAGAGGTGATACTTCGGACACATTCAAATTTCGGGGTTCCATTTACGTCTGACATGCGGAAACTTGGCAACATGGCAACAGGGAACATGTTTGGATCTAAATCAGACGAGATGTTTATTCGGTAAGTTGTACAACTACCATTAAGCATTGCATAAAATTGATTTTATTGCCACGTACTGACACTCATATTACCTATTTATAAACGCATAAGCAAATTATCTTTCTAACCTAACTTCCCTGGTGTGGCCACTTTTATGATTTTTGAACCTTCAGGGATACTTTGGACAAAGTGTCCAAGAGTATCTCGTAGTAAATTAAAACACATATTACTTTGTTTTAAGACTCCTATTAATGGAGGTAACTGGTTACGAATATATTTCACTTAAAGCTTCTACATTGCAAAAGGCTGTAAAATAAAGTAGTGTGTTTTAATTACCATTGTGCATGCACATGATGTTGTTTAACTTTTTTCAGATTATAATTAATAATGGCTCCTAAGGCTTACCAAAAACGTACTGATCACATATTCTCAGAAGAGGCCATGAAACAAGCGTTATCGTCAGTATTGAAAGATAATATGTCAATCAGAAAAGTGCACAACTTCATGGCGTGACAAAATCACGACTTTGTGACTTTGTTAAGAAAGCTAAAGAACAGGGGGTGGATAATATTTTGCTCGTTCCTACTTTCCGGGTAATACAGGTATTTACCGAAGATATGGAAAAAAACTTAGCATCGTACCTCATTAAATGTTCTAACATGTTTTATGGACTTCCACCAAATGAAGTTAGAAAACTAGCTTCTCAATTTGCTATGCAAAATAAACTTGATGTTCCGAAAACATGGACCGAAAAAAAATGGCGGGCCGTGATTGGTTTTCAGATTTCTTATACCGAAATTCAAATTTGTCCATAAGGAGGCCAGAAGCAACTAGTTTAGCTAGAATGACTAGTTTCAATAGAACAAATAATAATGCATTTTTTGATAAGTTAGAGAGCCGGTTCAATTTCACTGCCACAGAAATTTATAATCTAGACGAGGTAAACTCGCAATGCCTACAAGGTTTTTTCTTGACTTCTTTGATATAAATTATACTTTTTCATACCGGCGTAACCACTGTTCAGAGGGATCAAAGGGTAGTTGGCAAGAAAGGGCAACACCAAATCGGTCAAGTCACATCAAGGGAACGAGGATAGTTGGTAACACAAGTAGAAATAATATGTGCCAGCGGTGCAGCACTGCCTCATGTCTGGGTTTTCCCACGTAACAGATATGACGAAAACCAGATGATGAAGGTCCTAACACAAATAGGTGCTCTGGGTCTTGTGAACAAGTCAGATTGGATGACCTGTGAAAATTTTATTTTAGTTCTTCGACATTTGGTAAAACACAGTCATTCTAGTCAACAAAATAAAATTTTGATGATGCTCGACAACCACGAATCCCATATTTCCATTGATGCTATCGACTTCTGTAGAAATAACGGCAAGTGTTTGTTGACTCTTCCACCTTACACATCCAATAAAACACAGCAGTTGGATCGTACAGTCTTTGGACCCTTCAAAACATTTTTTAATCAAAATGCTGATGGTTGGATGATGGCAAATTCTGGTCAAACACTGTCAATCTTTGATCTTCCACCATTATGTGCTCTTGCGTGGGATAGGGCAGCTACACCTGTTGATGTGAAGTCTGGATTTCGCTGCACCGGAATTTGGCCGTACGATCGGAATGTTTTTTCAGAGGAATATTTTTTGACATCTTATGTTACCGACAGGCCAATGAATGACGAAGATAAGCAAAGCAATGATAATGGTAGGTCAGTGAGTAATGAAGCAAACCCAGACATTGCAGGCTCATTCCAGAATCATCTTGAAATAGAAACTCCTGAACAGGCAGCACTACCACCTTCGAATAATAATTCAGGGTTTGTTTCTCCTGAAATTATTCCACCTTTTCCAAAGACTGGCTTAAGAAAACAAACCAGGGAGGGGAGAAAGAAAAAGGAATCAATAATTGCAATCGACACTCCAGAAAAAGAAGCACTTCTTGCAGTGAAGATGAAAAGAAGAAAAAACTTGCCAGCAGTAGAGAAAGTGAAGAAAAAAGTGTTGGAATCTTCATCTGAAGGTGAAACTTAAGCAGAACTAGCAGATGATAGCAGTGATTACGTAGAGTTTGAAGAATTAAATGAAAGTGAAGAACTAGAAGATGGGAGTCATATTATAGCAAGGGTTTATATAGAAATAAAACAAAAAACGGAAGAAATTTTGTGACAAGGGTTTGCAACATATCTGAGAAAGGTTATGAAGTAAACTTCTTCAAGAGGCTTTTTCCTGCAAACCGTTTCTCAGTAACAGAGGTGAAAGTATTCGTTCTTAAACAATACGTTGTAGCAAAACTCCCAAATCCAATCACGGCCACGATTTAAGGATAGTATATACTTCAATGTAGACCTGGTTGTATATAGTTTATTGTAAGTTTGATGGTTCCTTTTGGTTTATCCAAAGTATTTCTCTGTGTGCTATATTCTGGTCAATCCACATTTTTTGTGTTTTGCAATAAAAAAACAAAAAGTATTACTGGTTTTTAATTTGGGCAATACATTGGTAAATAGTCACAATTTAATATAAATTTTAAAAAAATTGACAATAAAGTTCCTATTTTGACTACAACTATGTTGATAAAAAAGGTGTCCGAAGTATCCCCACTTTTCCCTATATTATTATTATTATAATTCAGTAATATACACTACTAGTACTACTATTTACATGTAGATACGATACTAAAAGAAGTTGCTTTGCTATATCAGCATGACCAGAAAGATCTTCTGTTTTAAACATGGGTGGGTTGCAGGTATACTAAGAATACATTATAACATCACTTTTCTATGAAGGCTATTAATCGAAATACTTATCGCATTTTGTTTTGATGAAAAATTCCATTATCTCCATTAATCTATATACAGTTCGTAAATTAAGTATGGAAACGGTAGTATTATTTGAATACGGCCATAGATAGAACTCTAAAATTTGATATAGAAGTAAAACATACGGTTTTCTACTAATATTCGTGGTTTCAATTTTTTTATCCATCGTTACGACTGCAGCACTGCCAACTTGATTATTTTTTAAAATTGAAATGGGAAGTTGAAAGTACCCTCATTAGAAAGCTGTTTTTGTGTAGAATCCAAAGATGTAGCACTTGATATTGCAGTTTTGAAAAATATCTTCACTATACCAAATTAAACTTTGGGAATATTACTTTCAACGGCTTGCTAGATATGCTAAAAATTGAGTTGGCGGTAAATGCTTTGTTTTGTTTTTTAACTTTATACAGTACATCATAAATGTACTGTTTAAAGTTAAAAAACAACCATAAATGTACTGTTTAAAGTTGAAAAACAAAACAAATAACCTCTGCCTCGGGATGCTTCCTTTTATCGGGAAAGAAGCTGGAAAATATCAGTTGAAACGGCTGCCGATTGCCTCGGAATGCGTTCGTAGAATTTTCAAATTTATTTGCGGTGTAAAGCTTCACAAACACTCTCATATGAACACTGACACATTAATAATAAAATGCAGCAGTTTTTACTAGTTAATATGCTCGTTTGTTGTGATTTGTAATTAAGAGTGGAGCAAATTTATTACAAACTTCAAGTCAAATTAATTTCAATTGTTCTCCTTTATTTTTAAACAAACTAGCATCAGGTTGCTAAGTTACAGAAATAAGTTTTGATACAAAAAAGTTACAAAAGGAATAAAGTTTGATACATAACATTAAAATTAACATTTCTTAAATCTACAATATTGTCTTTACCCTTTTAATTAAAATTGTCTCTTTGCGATTGCACACACAAACGCTATTTTAAAAGTCACTGTTCTGCTCTGTTTTACTTTGTTTTTAAAATGCACTAATTATTGAGTTCCGCACTTTCATGTCCCTCGCCACAATCTGTTGCCAATATTTAGCAATTGCTCTCTTGCAAATTCTTTCTATTCTGCTTCATATCGGTTTACCTTTCTGCTATGCTCACAATTTTCACCATCTTATGCTTTGAGTTAATAATAAACTTACGTTCTGTTAAAATTGCAGCCAACAAACCATTTGTATTAAATAAATTTTATGCGGTTTGGCTTTACATGTGCACAAGCCTTTTATTTTAAATTATTGATTCACGAGCCAATTCAAAACCCCCTGAACATGCCTTGTCTTAGCGTGCCTTTCTCTACTAATTATTGGTTCTCGCATCTCATTATCAAATGCATTTACTATTATACTCTTGTTTAATTTTGCAGTTATTTAATATACCTCAACTCTGTGCTTATTTGAATCAGTCGATTATCCTGCACTGCAGTCAGAGCCAAGTCGTGGGCTTAATACCACTTCAATATATGTCCGACCTCCACGGTTTGAACCTCCCAGTGAGATAGAGCTCCATCCAACACTGAAGTCACAGATCTCTCCTGACAAATAACGGTAGTTCCTACAATAATTTCGGTAAAGTATTATTTAATAATTTTGGGCATTTAATCGGTAACGTTACGCAATTTTCTACGTCCCTGCGAAGGGCGTTCTGGATTAACACCTCGGGTAAACTCAGATCGGAGGCAAGGTTCCCTCAAATTCAAATATATATATATACTCAGGAAAACATCAGATAATTACCACAGATAGATATATTTTGTTTAACTATATGTACAAAATAGATAATCATTTCATGAACTGTATATTACGGAAATAACAGTTTTGCCTGAGGCGTCGCTTTTGTTATTTCCTGGGGGAGCGGCAACCTTCCTGGCACTGGTGTACGGCAGGCGGGCTCGACGGGTTATTGAACAAGTTTCTCGGACAGTTTGCGGAACGCACCGGTTTAGCGGCAGCTGACCGAATTGATAGTTCTAATGGCCCGGCGGACTAACCTCTAATTCTCAGTTTTTGTTGTTGTTGATGGTGCTAGAATCGCATGTACAATTACGCCGATGTATGAGATAACTAAAGGTAATCTTGTATTGTACGACACTACCGATGAACTACTGTTCCTAGAGTCAGTAATCTTGTAGGGAGGGAGCGCTAACAGGTCAAATACTTTACACTGTTGCCAGACCTTTGTTTGTTTACTTCTGTGCAGTTTAGGTCACCGAGAGGTAAACAAACCGATCGGCACGACTCGGGTCAGAATATGCGTACTACGTTATCACGCTACCAGACATTATTATCCGCGTGTACGGGTTTGCAGTAAAATTATTTAAAAATTGCAGTAATAACTGATAACCCCTAATATATCTTATTATTTCTAAACAATTCAAAAAGGCAAAATTCTTTCGTAACTCCTTAGATGCTCGACTTTTAATAAACTTCCATCTTCATTTAAAAATCTTAACGACAGAAAATTTAAATCAATAATAAAACAGCTACTAATTCATAATTGTTTCTACTCTGTGGATATTTTTAGACTCTATAATCTTGGATGTAACATCATAAACTTTGTGTTTATGGACTGTGATATTTTGTATTATTTATTGCAATCTAGGATTAAGTTTACTTAAATGGATTATGTGTTTTATGTACTTACTCTTGTTATTGTACTGTTATGACTTGCTAGTAACATATTATATGTAACGTAGTCAAATAAATGTATTGTTATTATTATTATTATTATAACTGAAATAAAATTACATCTGTTGGAAAATGGAAGAGGAAGATACAGAGGTGTGTAGGGTAGAAATAAAATCTACTGTATTTGTAACTAAACCTTCAAACAGTGCAAAGTTTATTATTGAATATAAAAAAGTGGCCGACATGTAACTACAAAACTTAAAGTAAATTGTTTATAAAAAAGCGTAGATTTACAAAAAATAAATTGAATTGTTAATAAAACTGTGCATACATGTAACTTCAAAAATTAAAGTAAATTGTTTATAAAAAAACGTGATGTATTTAAAATCTATTCACCAGCTATTTACATGAATTTCTATGGGGTAATAAGAACAATTTTACCAATCTCTTTTCTAAATTGTTATTATGTATTCGCGAACAGTATCCTATTTAATTTTTACTTCCTTTTACGATAAAGGAAGTATTGGATTCACAACAAAAATTCTAAATTGAGTTTTCAACAGATCTTCACGTTTTAGAATTCCCTGAACCCAAAAAATATGTTTTTGTTCATTGGTCTGTCTGTCTGTGAACAGAATATCTCAAAAACGAAAAGAAGTATGGCGTTGAAACTTCATATACATACAACTTTTGTGTATTATCTAGATGCGACAGCAAGCTTTTTAAGAAAATAACATAACCGGAAGTATGGTGTTTACTTTGTGATTTTTCAGTTTTTTCGATTTTTTCAAAAACGGCTTAAACGATTTTTTTCAAACTTTACGTTTTTATTACATTTTTAATGTAAATTGATGTGAGATAAGTGAGTTTCCAGTTGAATACCTTTAAAATGGGTTTCTTTTGTTTGTTTCCTATTTTTTTATTAACTTTTTTTAACTCGTATTTTAAATAGAACACCCGGTATATTATTACATTTTTTGAATTCAGCTTAAAATTTTAGAGAAAATTTGTCTGCTCAAATAACGCTCTATTTTGTACAGCTTCTGTAGAATTTGTAATTTTTGACAATTTTACACAAATGCTTCAAAATTAAAACAAAATGTTTGGCGAATTATAAAATGCCTGTAAAAGAAAGTTGTGTGCGTATATCACACCAGATTTTTATACAAGAAATGTTAGTTGCATGAAAAACCCAAGAAAATAAAGTCTAAATAAATATGGCTTTTCATTAAGTACATATTTTTTTATAATCAAATTTATGTCCGTTACAAAATTTTAATAAAATAATTTATAGGGGTTGCTAATATCACTTATCAGCTTATTTTAAGTACTACTTAATTATTAAGAATTAAAAACTTTTATTTATTGATCATATCTGTCAGAAGCATGTTAATCTGGTCACCAATATTTAATAAATGGTCTAACGTTTTCATGACATTTTCTGGTCAAAAAGATGTAAAAAGTAATGTAAAACCTACAAAATAAACACACGTCTCTACGTTTTGGAATGCTCTATCCTCCCTTTATGTATAGAAACAGCAGCTGTTCTCTCACTTGTTTTACAGAGAACTGTTGAAATGGTATGTCACCATCTGTGGGTGACTGATTATCTTCACAGTCAACTGTGATTAAATATCCAGTAGATGTACAGATTTAAGAGAAGTTATTATCAGATGGTAAGATGCCATAGTAATGGCGTTTAAATCGATTTGGACGTCGCTCAAGGCTTGCGGCCAATCGTATTCAAAAAAGTAGTACAGCTGTGTATCATCAGTATACAAGACGAACTGATGTTTATTCAAGACTAACGATTTTTTTTGTACAAAATCATGATTAGAATGTAGAAATGCTTATAGGCGATACAAACTGTAACATTTAGATAATGAGAACCCGATGGCAATACACATAAATAACTACATATCTACTCTAGCCCTCCATGGATATAGACCATATATAAACGGAGACACACGATTAGATACCTTAACATGTATTGATCATATATTTATTAAAAAAACGTTAAAAATAAATAAATATATATATATATATATATATATATATATATATAATTAGAACCTTTTCTACTGTTAAGTGTAAAGGTGTATAGCCTCTAGTCTGTATTGTACACAAGCTTTTTCCATTGCCTTTTGTTCTTCGCCAGTTTTGCAGCTTCTTTCCACTTAATGCTTCTTTTCTTTAGTAACTCTGCTATTGCTCCATCCCATGTTTTCTTGGGCCTACCTCTACCTTTCTTTCCTTGTGTCTTCGCTTCTCATATGCGTCTCACTTGCCTTTCTTCGCTCAGCCTTATTAGATGGCCAAAATAAAAGACTTAATATACAGTACTTTCATAATAAATGATGACCTTACATATCATCATCCTGTTATGCTAAATATTACAGATAAAGAAAACAAACTTCAGAATGACTATTTTGAAAATACAGCCACCAGACTACAAAAAATTAAATCAAATTTTATCTCAAACGGACTGGCAAAATTTGTTACACACTAATGACCCAGAGCTAGCAACAAAAATTGTTATAGATGAGTTACTATTAATAATAGAAAAGTCAAAAATTATATCGACAAATAAGTGTATAAAAATAAAAAAATTAAAACCTTGGATTACACTAGGAATAATTACGTCAATTAAACATCGTGACAAAATTTAAAAAGAAACTTAATAAAAAAACATAATGTAACTAAGGAAATAGAATATAAGACTTACAGAAATAACTTAAACAAAATTATAACAAATACCAAAAATCATTATTACAAAACTAAAATTAATAAGAATTACAATAGTAATTTTTGTATTAAGTGCGCGAAATGAGTGTTATTTTATGGCGCGTGAGGATGTCAATTTTCGCCGAGACCGTTAGGTCGAGGCAGAAAAGTCATTCAAACGCGCCATAAAAACACGAATTTTGCCACGAAATACAAACAACGTTTTTTCTACAGTCGTCAAAAAAAGAATAAAAGATTCTCTGCAACAAAATCATACGTAGTATATAGCAAATAAGTAGATTAATATTATTATGTACGTAACGTTTTATATGTGTTGTAACTAAGGAAATGGTGTTCCAAAACCGGTTTTTCACTGCTAGCCGTGAAGAAATATTATTTTTTATTATACCTGCATCAGAATCGCCGTTTAAAGCACGCCTGAGCGTGCAGAAACAGGCGATTAAAAATCGCCGAGCTTTAAAGGTTGTCAAGGAAACGACTGAATGCAACAACGGACATGGACACGACAAAAACGTAAATAATTCTCGTAACTATAGTCGCAATATTATTATGCCCTCTCGATTTATCACGACAAAAATTATTTCTAAGTTTTTAGTGCGTAATTTATTTCCAGTATTGGAGGTATAATAAAAAATAGCGTAAAGTATTCGTGGATAACTGGTCTTTAAAACACTTGCTCAATTTCGAGCACTCCGGCTACGCCGTCGTGCTCGAAAACTCGCGCGTGTTTTAAAGACCTTGTTATCCACTCATACTTTAATATACTATTTTCACATGTTAAAAAAAGTTAAACTTTGCGTATCTATAGCGATGCATAAATGTCACGTTTTTTTGACGGCTGTAGAAAAAAATCTTTTCAAAATTTATGAAATCACATCAGATCCTACCAATGGAAATAATTGTAATAACAATAACGACATACAGATAGAAAATGGAAATAAAGAATCCTTCAATGATGATAAACAGATGGGGAACGATTGCAATATTATGCAACCTAACGAATTACACAAAATACTATTTTCATGTAATTCATCAATGTACTTAGAGCCGATATATAAGAATGAGTTAATAAAACATATCAATAGTCAAAAGAATAAACATAGAATTTTTACGTGGACGAGATTAACTTCGCTAACTACACGGGATACTGCTCGCGCAAGCACCCGATAAATTCTGCAAAAATGTTGGATTGGCGAAACTGGTTCCTCCAGATGAATTCATGGAGGTATGACTGGAAAAGATCCTCCGAAGTCCCAAACTGGCGACGGATTTTGCGTTTGGCACGCATCCACAGATTTTCGATATTCTGTGTATGAGTCTCCCGGTCATCCGGGTCCACAAAATTATCTTCGTGGACGACAACCTTGTGCTCATACATACCTCCGCCAATTTGGTTAACCCGGTTGTAGGCCCTCCAGCCATCATATACAATTATAGATCCGGGAAGAATATACCTAAATATGGACATTCAAACTGTTTTAAAATTTTAAAATTATTAAATATGACCGAACTCGTGGAGTTCTGTAATAGAAGCATGGACATGCAGATTACCTACAAAAAAATTCATAAAAATGTAACAGCCAAAAGTCATGCATCAAATAAAAGTAGGTATACATACGTTTGTATAACGTTTGACAATGTCTCTGCGTTTCTATTTTCTACCTCTACTAGAAAGCATTTCCCGGTGTTCCTCTCAATTCCGCCAAATACCCAGTGTCCATCCCGCCATTGCCCTCGATGGTATTTCCGATGGAAGAACTTACTTTCGTCAATCTCAACTATTTTGGAAGTGCCGTCTTCCTCCAAGCCACCTATAATACCTGGATTGTCGATCAGGTATTGTTCGCACACTTCACGACAGAAGGAGCACCAATCCACCGTGGTATGGTTGGCGACTTCCCCTATTTGGGCCTCGTGCGCCATATTTTTCTGTGGCAAATCGTGCGACCAACCATATACTAACACAAGGATTTGCCACAACTTCAATCGGCTGAGGGCAAAGAAGGAATCCTTCCTGATGGTGACTGTTGTCTGGCATTGTCTACATTTCCACATGTATCCGTCGCAAACAGATGCTCGTTGAACAAACGACATTTCCACCTGGCAGCCCTCACACCGATGGGAATTGCGAATTAAACCTCGCATCGCCAGCCATTCTATGCATTGCAAATTGTTCTTAAGCGCAACATCTGCAAGCGTGACGTTTTCATCGCGAATTTGATTTAGGGTCAAAAGCGCATCGGCGTTCACAATAACAGTTGGAGCACGTCTACCCGCCATTGTAGTACCGACCACGTTCACGATTAAAAGCAAACTAAAAATAGACTATAGAGGTCTGGCAACGTTTTAAGGTACTTTTGATCTAAACGATCAGCTGTTCGCGCCTCCCTTCAAGATTACTGACTCTAGGAACAGTAGTTCATCGGTAGTGGCGTACAATACAAGATTACCCCAAACAATTATATATTCAACCGTTTATCCAGAACAAAAACAATAAAATTAACTAGAACAATTTCCTGCATGTAAATGAAATAGTCACTTTATCACAATCTACGGAGAAAGCTCACTACTTTAACTAGCAGCCGTTAATAATTACACCTTGCCGACCAATTATAATAAAGGGGTGGGGTTTAGTCATGGCGCCGAATTCAAATGACAGCTTGCCTATAAAAAGAGTATTCCAACCAGAAGTAACATAATATGCATTTGAGAATTTTGGAAGACATATACGTTTTACAACAGTTTCTGTGCTAGTTTACGATTTTAAAAATTGAGGTTAAACAACTAGTAAATAGGTACTTAAATAATGAAAAATGTTACAATGCCTTAACAAAATAGTAGCATGTTCAATTTATAGATAAACTGTCATTACTTGAAAGCTGGACGGTAAAATCTAAAATGTCAGTTAAATGATAACTTTACCTTCCCATAAACTACAAATAAACAAAAATTTACACTAAAATAAGTTTATTTTCCCGCTGCTGATCATGTAAGTCAGTAATACCGCCTTAGTAACAAAACGTGTAAGCCGGTGATTATATTTGTTTGCTGCTTTTTCTTGACAACTGAACTTAATATTATTGTTAAGCTCCTAGGATAATAAAATTAGCAAAGCAAGATGCAGATTTAGACGTTTTGTTTCTAAATTGCAAGTGTTTATGTGACATGTGACACTCACAGGTAACACGACTCACGAAAATTAATCCTGGTGACAAGTGACAAACCAAACGATTTTTTCAAAAATCTAGGAAAATTTTGATAATCAGCGGGAAAAATATAATAAGATAACTCGGAATGTATCGCCTATTAACATTTTCGGCAGGCAACAAGCCGCGACTTCGTCTTGGCTTGTACTTGCCTACCTCACATGTTAATAGGTCTTTACATTCCTTGTGACTTAAATAGCTATTTTTAATCTGAATCCTGACAAATTGAACATCCACTAAATATTGGAGAATTACATTAGACAAAGGCATCAAAAGTAACTCGTTGCGTATTTCACCTTACAAACGTTTAGAGGTGTTTCCATTTCTCATGATCCTTCGAAAACTTATATGCAGTATGTCATATCAAAATATCACCTATTTACTTTTTAAACTAAGTGAGATGCTACAGTGCGGTAGAAGAAACAAAGAATGCACAAGCTGAAGTAGGAATAATAGTAACAAATGAAATGAAAAAAGAAATAAAGTATAGGTATATTTATCAGAAAGAATTATGGCCATGGAAATGGAAAAGAAAGGACAAGAAAAAACTACTCTGATGGCAGTGTATGGACCAAACGAAAACGAAAATAAGGAGAACAAAGATAAATCCTGGGAAATAATGCAAGCAGTAACGGAAGAGACAAATGGGCAAATAATGATACTAGGAGATCTAAACGCAAGGGTTGGGAATAAAGTAGAGGGACAAGAACAAGTAACAGGCCAATTCGGAGAAAGCCATATAAAAAATAACGGAAGAAGACTGATAAAATTCTGCCTACTAAATAACATGGTAATCACGAACACAAAGTTTAAGCACAATGGTATCCGTAAATACACGAGAGTAATGGAAACGAAAGGAGAAAAATCACTAATAGACTATGTAATAACTGAACAAGCAAACTTCAAAAAATAAAAGACAAGAGCTAGAAGAGGACCGGAACTAGGGAGTGACCACTATATGGTGACAACAGATATTCAAGGAGACGACGAGAAAGTAATAAAAATAAAAAGGAAAAACACGATTAGAAAAGAGAACATAAAAACGTACAAGCTAAAAGAAGAAGAAGTAAAGAAAAAGTACCAGGGAAAAGTAAAGGAGGAATGTATAAGACAAAGGAATGAGGAAAAAATGACATAGAAACAGAGTGGGAAAGATTTAAAAGAACAGCAGCAAAGAACACTTGCGAGACCACAATTATCGAGGGATCACACAAAAAACAGACGAGATGGTGGAACCAAATGTTGAAAAATGAAGTGAGCAAAAAGAAGAACCTATGGAGAGATGTATACAGGAAAAGACGAAACAAAACCATGAAGAATACAAGAAACAGTGGAAAGTAGCGAAAGAAGAAATACAGAAGGCAAATAAAGAAACATGGGAGGAGTTCGGAGCCAAATTAGAGGAGAACAGCAGGAGTAATCAAAAACTTTTCTTCAAGGTGCTTAAAAATCTTAGACAACCAAAGAAAGATCCATAACAAAACATGTACATCAAAAACAAGAATGGAAAAGTAATTACAGAAAAATAATCAATAATTAACAGGTAGAAAGAATATTATAATGAACTTCTGGGAATAGGAGTTGACAGTGCGAAGGTAGACAATGGAAATGATAAGAGGAAAGCAAACCAGAAGAGATTGAAAGTATGGGATCGTTGGAAAAATATGTAGAATGGCGTGGGCAGGAAAAGTAATACCCAAGAACTGGGAAGTAGCACTGATAGCTCCCATCTTCAAAAAGGGAAGCAACAATTACAGGGGCATTTCACTCCTGAGTGTGCCGGGGAAGACTCAGAGGAATTCGTCACCACACAGGGAGTAAGACAAGGAGGCATAATGAGCCCTATATTGTTCCTAGTAGTCATAAATGACGTAATTAAAGAGACAAGAGAAGAGGCAAAGGAAATAATGATAGAAAACTGGAACATGAAGAGAGTTGAAATAACGGAATGTGCCTTCGCAGATGATATCGCAGTGTTTGCAAAATCAGAAAGAGACATGAACGGAAATATGAACAGATGGTAGACAGCATTAGAAAAGAGGGGACTAAAAATAAACAGGGAGAAAACCAAAGTGGTCGTGATAAGAGACCAAAAGAAAGCAGTGAATATACGTACGTATAAACGGTGAACCACTAGAACAGTTAGAAATATTTAAATACTTAGGTACCATAATAGACAGTAAAGGAAAGGTAGAAGTGGATATTGGCAATAGAATAAAACAAGCATCCAACATGTTCACACAGCAAGATTTTTTATAAACAAAAAGAGATTTCTACAAAAACAAAATTAACGGTGTACAGAACAATCTATATCCCAATACTAATATACGGAAGCGAATCGTGAGTGATAAACAAGAGAAACAATTCAAAAATACAAGCCTCGGAGATGATATATAATAATATAATAGTATAATAATAATTTATTTCTGAAAGGTATACATATGTATAAGACACAATAATCTAAGATGACTAGAACGTTCAGAAATATATGATGAAGGAATTTTATCTGCTTTTTCTACTGTAGTTTCAGTATGACATTTGTACCTGGTATGATAATAACGGGTTATGTCTGTTAAATCGTCTTTAGTTTTATATTGCAAGCAAAGTATCCTATAATAAAATAGCTGTCTTGGGTCAAACAACTGGCTTTCTTTATATAATAAATCACTCGGGTACAGCCGGTCTTTGCCAAATATAATTTTGCAAAAATATTTTTGAACTATTTCTAGACCTTTTAGGTGATGCTTCAATATACCGCCCCAACCAACTATTCCATAGCATGATATTCAACTAACGAGTGATAAATAATTTTTAGGTGTTTCAGTTCCAGTACAGACCTCAGTTGTTTAAATTTTAATAGAATTGATCTTAATTTTTTTATTACATTATTTACGTGGATATTCCATTTAAGATGTTGGTTAATATGAATGTCTAAATATCTTATGTCTTTGGTTGCTTGTATGTTGTATGACTGATTATGATTATTAGTAATAATTAAACCTTCAAACGTTTGTGTCTTATTTGATGCACAAGTAAAATGTATATAAGTATTTAGGTTTTTGAAATTTATTGATAATGATTTTTGGTCAAACCGTATTTTAATGTTTGCTAAATCATTTTCTGCTTTTGCTTTAAGGTCATTCCAACTATCTGCCGTATATAGTATCACAGTGTCATCCGCAAAAGCCGACACTTGTGCTACTATATTGTATGTGGATAAACTGTCAGTATAAGTATTGAAAAGAATGGGTCTCAGAACAGTACCTTGTGGAACACCACATTCGACTATTTCCGGGTCACTTAGATCATTTCCAATTTTGACATATTGAACTCTGTTCTTTAAATAATTTCTGATTAGATTTAAGGTTATACCTCGAAAACCAAGATGCTCAACCGTCTCAATTAGCTCTGCATGATTAACGATATTAAAGGCTTTGGCCAAATCTATGAAAACACATAGTATCTGTTTATTTTTAGCGAGATTTTTGTAAATATTGTTTGTTATGTGAACAATTGCATTTTCAGTTGATATACGTGATTTGAAACCAAAGTGTTTATCCGATATCAAATTATATTTGTTAAGGTACAGCAATATACGGTTTTTGATTATTTTTTTACTACTTTAGCTAGATTCGATATCAGGGATATCGACCGGAAATTTTCCATGTCAAGTCTATCATCTTTTTTGAATAAAGGTTTTACTACGGCCTCTTTAAATGCAGACGGAAAATGTCCAGTTGCTAAAATTTTATTTATAATAAATGTGAGCGGGTTTTTTATATAGTCTAAAACTATTTTAAGAGTTTCGCAAGCTATGTTGTCAATACCAGGCGATTTACAATTTTTTAATTCATTTATTAATTTAGATACTTCATTTGGATCAGTCGGGTACAAGTATATTGAACGATTATTTATATTTATTTTGACTGCCCTGGGGTATATATTAACTATAGATTTAGTCATTTTTGATCCGATTTCAACAAAACAATTATTGAATTGATTTGCGATGTTTTTCTTATTTGTAACTAGCTGAAACCCGGGGCATATGCCGCATTTAAAATGTAGAACGAATTTAATAACTTTTATTGCATTAAAGAAAGTTTTAAAAGCACGGTAAAGAATGGCAATAAGGAAAAGTTCCGAAAATATATTTCAAATGGAAAGTTTCTGGAAAGGAAACGCCCGCCTCTGGAAAGTGTTTTATGGACATTCTTGGATAGCCTCCGGGCAACTGTTTTTCATATTGGATACCTCCAATACTGCTGAATTGAATAGTGTCTTCTTTTTCTGTTCAGTATTAAATGGTAAATGGTACAGTATACCCAAGCATGAAAGATAAGCGATACAATGTTGAGGTAAGATGAATTTTAGCTTAAAAAGTATAATTATTTAAAATGCTGATTGCTGCCAAGTGATAGTTCCTGTATATGTAGTTGCCACCTTAAAGATGCCATCAAAGAAAATGGGCCGACAATGTTCGAACATAATGCAAGCCAAAAGTTGTCATTTAGTTCACCTCCAAGCAAAAAAGAAGCAAAGTATGTTACAGTTATTATTTATTTCAACAAATTAATTTTGAATTATCGCGCTCTTAGCGTCACTGATTCTCATTTGTTTGCAGGAAAAAACCTTCCACTTCGTTGTTACAATATTAAATTGTTTTTTTGGAGCGTCGCTATGGGATCAACATAACCTCAAACTTGATTATGGCAATTACTGGATATTTGATATTTGATGGATGCTAAACTCTGCCTGGGTCTCGTTCATAAAGGTTTGCTCTAGTAGTCATGCGAATTTCCGGTTGCTAACACCGTTAATTTTAGTAAAATTTGGTACCTTGTCGAGGAAAGCTGCGGCAGCTCATTCGGACCGCATCTCCTGGTGATATCTGCTGGATACGGGGCCCTACGGTGCTGCTAGCGTTGTGGGGGCCTCCTATAGGTTGTGCTGGTATGCTGCTGCTAAAATCTTGGGCTCAGGAATTCAAAATGTGCCCTGGCTGATGTTCGGGAACTGTGTTGGCTTCCACGATGTCCTCGGGATGTGGTCACGATGAAATATTATTTTCATATGAGGGAAAATGTTTCCCACATGTTTTTTCACAGGTGCACGAACAATTACTCAACACACTGGTGTACTTTTTATCGATAAAATTAATGATTTACTAGGTAAAATATGTAAATTTCAGAGAGCACAAAAACTGCATGTCATTAATAATTTTTTATTCAATTGTCTCCCTTTTTTGGTCGTTAATAACAATTGCCTATCTAAGTTATACAAAACGAAAATTGACCAAATACAATACAATAACTTCTTACTCTAATATTTCTTATAACAAAAATGTTTTTCAAAAATATTAATTCCAAATTATTGTCCTTTCAATTCGGTTTTAAATTGTCTCATGGCGCCGCTACACTTTGCTTTATGTCAATTGTCCTTATCACTCACGTAATTACACTGGCTTGTTTGTTCAATCACCAATTTTGTTTCACATCCTGCTGTGTCCATTTCTTGTAATTTTCTTAACCGTTCGCTTTTTTACAAATTTTCGAATATTGCTGTCGCATAATTATAATTGCCCTGTTCTGTTTGGTTTATGCTCGTTGCAACGTATTATCATAATTCTGCTTCTATTACCTTTATTTAAAATGCTCATAAACATATCCCATTTAATTATTCTCACATCTACGCTTCAATTAACACGCACCTATTATAAACCTTTCTGTGACAGTTGTTACGTGCAGAATGCGCCGCCTGCCATAATTTTGAATTTGAACGCTATTTTCCCGCGCGTTGAGCATTGGCGTTCGGCCGTGTCTTCTGGCGATAGCTTTTATCTGGAAAAACCATTAGCAGGCCGAGACTCGCTACGCGTCTTCTTCGCCAGCTTTCGAAGCGAGCAGTTCTTTAGTGCTATTCACTAGTTCGGGGATGCTTATTTAGGGCTATTTGGTCGAGTTGGAGACGTGAATTTAGGAATGCCCTCACGTTTTCGTGGATTGAAGCCCCCCGAACATAATTAAGGACATTGGTTTCCTTCGCTAAGGCGGATCTATTTGGTGTTAGCATATTCGAGCTGTTCCTTTTCTGCGCCCCAAAAACCATTCTGGGGTGAGTAGCTATTTTACGCTGAGAGGCCTGTCCGTGCGTGTTCTATTAGAGCCCTGTTTTCCCTCTTACAGCAAGACGTACTAGGCAACATTTCGCCTTCGAGCCGTGTTTGACGCAATTTGCGTTTTCGCCCTGGAGTCGCTGGACCTGCTGGGCCACGTGCCGCAACGTTTCGCGAGGCGATTTGTCGAGCCTTCACGGGCCCGCTTCTCCTTGTCGCCGGCGCTCAATTAGGGCACAAGAGGGTACCGTTTTTCGGAGGTAATTAGCCCCGAGGTTTGGCCTTTCGACCTGTGGGAGCGGCGCTGTTATTGCCGGCCCCCTAGGCCACCGACGACCGTAAAACGTTCTCGGCCGACGTCGAACCACGATCGCAACGACGCCCAGATCCAGAGCTTCAAGTCTGTCGCAGCGAGCCGCTGACGAGGTGGCCCATTTTTAACTTGTTGTAACGTATATGTTTGTCCAAACTGTAAGTACATTTAGTGCATGTGTTACTTAATTAAGGCGGCTCTCATCCTTCATTTCATGCTAGAATTAAGATTGTCAATGTAAAAGTTATATAGCTTATTTATGCATGAAATTAAACTATCTTAAATTATCTGTATATGATTTGTGTTAGCTACGGTTCGGTTGTTTTATCGGAGCCATCTCACAGGGAGTATTATGTGCTAGGTACCGAGTTTACAATTTCTCCACAGTTCACCGGGGTGCAATTGTCGTACCTTCAAAAATTGTTGGCGCACTGGGCATTTGTATACTTAATTAACTCTACCGATATCAATCCCGCGACCCTACTACCGATTGAGCCGACGGCCGGCAAATTGCACCCAAGTGTACCTTTTGTATTGTTTGATGCTGCTTGGAAAGATTGCCCGGAATCTTACATCATAAAGGCCTAACAAGAAGGATTTGGCGCCGAACGTGAGGCCTGTTTTTGTTAAGTGTGCTTTGGCGTTTCCAAATTTTGCCATTTAATGTGATAACCGTAGCTAGCGAACAATTTCTTTTGCATTCGAATTGTTAGGATGTTTTGCGCCGATTTAAATATTTAGTGATAATATTGCATGCGTTGTACTAACAGTATTTTAAGCTATATTTATTCCATTAGTTATTAAGATTTGTGCATGAACCTAATCCATTATTTTAAATATTGCAAATTTATGTAATTGTGCTCTGGTTCGGAGGTTATTGCTATTGGACCGCGTTCAATTTTTTTTTGCTTCTGGATTATTTGATAAGTGCCTGGAGAACTTCTTGCGATTGTACGCTGGTAGCCCGCGTTTTGTTTTTCTAAATTTAGTAGTAAGACATTCTTTGATCGTGATTAGTTATCAAAGTTTTGCACGTTGCGTCCCTCGTGTGCCTTCGCGTCGCGCGCTTTTATTATTTATTATCTGTCAATTTTCTACTGGGTTTTCTTGTCATAATCATTCAGTATGGATATCGATCGGCTTCTTGTAGAGGAGTTAGATTACGAACTGCGAATTAGGGGTGTCTGTTGTGACGGTAATTCTGGAGATAAGCGTAAGCTCTTGCGTGCACGGATTAGATTGGAGAAATCTGGGAATGCATCTTTTCCCGGAATTGAATTGAATATTGAGGAGGAACTAGATATTTGTTTCCGGAAACTGGGAATTTTAGTGGAGGAAATTTCGGCCCTGGGACATCTTGTTCGTAATAGCAACGATTATAAGCGCCTTCAGACTAGGTTGTTGCATGTGTCGAATCGTCTGGAACGCTTGAACCCTACGGGATCTTTGTGCGATAGGAGGAATGAGTTGTATAATCGCTGCTTAACAGCTATGGATGATCTGGAAGTGAAATTAGCGTCGGTTAGCGAAACTATAGCACCTTCGGTTTCACGCGTGGCTAACTTATTATATTTGGATGACAATTATTCGCAGGTCGATGAGCAAAGTCTCGATGATGAGCACGATCATCCTCAGAGTCAATCTAGAGCTCCTGTCGAGTTTCCTTCGCAAGTCCGATTTAGTTTGCCTGGCATTAGTAACCCTCGTTCATTCCAATCGCCTTTGGGCCTAAATAGCACCCAAGCGTTTGAACCCGCGTCTCGCTGTAACAATTACTTACCGATTATTAAATGGAACCTTAGTTTTGATGGCCATTCGGGGTAGTCTAGTTTTCTGGAAAGAATAGAGGAATTACGTATCGCACGTGGCGTTTCGAAAGAGCAACTCTTCCGGTCAGCTGTCGAATTCTTTACTGATCACGCATTAATTTGGTACCGTTCGATTACGGATACAGTATGTGATTGGGATGCTTTAGTTAGGGCATTGCGTGCTGCCTTTCTCCCTTGCGATTATGAGTCCGGGTTATGGGATGAGATTCGGAATCGCACTCAAGGTGCTGACGAGCCGGTCACTGTCTTCGTGACTGTCATGGAAAATTTATTCCGCCGTTTACCTTCGGTGCCCTCGACGTATACGCGGCTTAGCTTGATCCGACGAAACTTATTGCCGCATTTCCAAACACATTTGGCCCTGGAGACTATCCATACTATCGCAAATTTGATCCAAACTTGTAAGGCAATTGAAGATGCACACGTACGTGCTCAAGGGTTTCGTGGGCCCCCAACTAACGTTAGTCGCATGTTAGAGCCTGACCTCGCGTATCAAAGGCCTAGAGCCCATCCTAGGATTCATACGATCGCCGTTTCACCCAATGATAATTGCGCTCCCTCTAGAGATTCTTTCACAAAATTGAATAATCCTGTCGGTGCTTCTCCACCGCGTTGTTGGAATTGCAATCAACTTAATCATCGTTCTATCGATTGTCCCTCGCCGAGGAGACGTCATTGTTTTCGCTGCGGGAAACCCGACGTTACGATTAGGACGTGCCCTTCGTGTTCGGGAAACGGAATTCAGCGCCGTTAGGAGACCGACTAGCGTGCGTTAGAAAAAATCCTCAGGTCACTAGTTCTGTTATGGAGGCCTCCTGTTCAAAAGCGGTTCTAGATTTTATTTCGAGTCATGCTGGCCCTGATGAGCGACCCTATCTACAGATCTCTATTTTTGGAAATAAGCTTCTTGGATTATTGGATTCTGGCGCTTCACGCACGATTCTAGGTAGAGAAGGTTGGGAATTGGTAAAAGGCCATTGTCGACTTGAGTCAAGTCAAGCCCCCGTGTGTCGTATCGCTAATGGCATGGAATGTCGAAGCTTAGGGACTGTCACGGCCCCGATAACTCTTCGCGACAAAGTTTGCTTTATGGACGTAATAGTTGTGCCTTCTATACCACATGCTTTAATTTTGGGTACGGATTTTTGGCGTCGCATGGGTATCGTGCCGGACCTTCGAAGTAATGAATGGACGTTTTCTAAGGATGACTTAGTTCCTGTCGTGAACGCTATCCAGGCCGTCGAACATTTGACGCAGTCTCAGCGCGAGCAACTTGACGTATTCGTTAAGAACATTTTTGAGCAGATGGGAGATAAACTCGGTTGTACGCATTTAGTTGAGCATGAAATTAAGACGACTTCGCCCCCTATCAAACAGCGATACTATCCTATTTCCCCTGCTCTTCAGAAACAGGTGGATCTGGAGTTGGAAAAGATGTTGGAAGAGGGAATTGTGGAACCGTCCACTTCCGCTTGGTCATCACCTATTGTCATGATCAGGAAAAAGGATGATAGCTATCGTTTTTGCGTTGATTTTCGCCGTCTCAATAAAGTTAGTCAGCCTGATGCTTATCCTATTCCGTATGTATCGAGTACGCTGGATAAACTTCGTGATGCGCACTACCTCACTACTCTCGATATTAAATCGGCGTATTGGCAAATTCCTGTTGCAGCCTCCTCGAGGCCTTTGACTGCGTTTACTGTCCCCAATCGCGGGTTGTATCAGTTTTGTCGCCTACCGTTCGGTTTGCATACGGCCGCGGCCACTTGGCAGCGGTTAATCGACCGTGTAGTTGGCGCCGATTTAGAGCCCTATGTGTTTACATACCTTGACGATATTGTGATCTGTACGCCCACCTTCGATAAGCACCTGTCAGTTCTTCGGGAGGTTGTATCTCGTTTGTTGTCTGCTGGCCTTACCCTAAGTAAGGACAAATGCCACTTTTGTAAGCCCGAGCTTAAGTATCTTGGTTATTTGGTGAATTCGAAGGGTTTGCTGGTCGACCCGGAAAAAGTGGAGGCGATCACGCGTATCCCTACTCCGGGTTCGGTTTCCGAGGTACGCCGTGTTATCGGTATGGCGTCATGGTATCGACGCTTCGTACCAAACTTCTCGTCACTTATAGGCCCGCTGACGACTCTTCTTCGGAAGAACGCTAAGTTCGTATGGGATGAGCGTTGTGAATATGCTTTTCGCACAATCAAGGAACACTTGATTTCGGCCCCGATTTTGGCATGCCCGGATTTCTCCGTGCCCTTTGTAATACAAACTGATGCCTCGGGTTATGGCATCGGCGCGGGTCCCTACCCAACAACAGGCCGATGGTGAAAAGGTCATTTGTTACATTAGCCGTTCGCTGACTAAGAATGAACGCAACTTTAGCACGACTGAGCGTGAATGTTTGGCTGTCCTTTTCGCGATAGAGAAACTTAGACCGTATGTTGAGGGAACAAAATTTACCGTGGTGACAGACCATTATAGCCTGAAGTGGCTTAACGATATTAAGGACCCGGTTGGTCGCATTGCGCGTTGGGCTGTCCGTCTGCAGCAGTATGACTTCAACATTGTCCATCCGAAAGGCAAAGAGCATGTTGTGCCGGATACTCTATCTCGTGCTGTTCCGGTTATTGATACAGTTAATGTTCCACCCGAACCTATTCGCGACCCGTGGTATAGGCGTATGTGTCATCAGATTGGAACTAACCCTCGAAAATTTCCTCAGTGGCGACTTAATAACGGTCAGCTGTTTAAGTATGATCGGTCTAACTACCCTGATCTAGCGGATGATGAAGAAGACCATTGGAAGCTCGTGGTCCCTAAACCCCGGCGCCGCGAAGTTATTAGGCAGAATCACGACGACCCCACCGCTGGTCACACTGGCGTAAATAAAACTTTCCATCGTATCGCGCATAAGTACTATTGGCCGAGATTACGATACGACGTAGCCGCGTATGTCCGCCGTTGCGAAACGTGTCAGCGCATTAAACCCGAACAAAGAGCCCCTGCTGGTTTTATGGGAGGTCATTCCCTTATCTCGAAGCCTTGGAAAGTTATTTGTGGTGACATTGTGGGCCCGTTGCCTCGATCATCGCGAGGATATGCGTATATTCTGGTGGTGGCCGATTGCTTTAGTAAATTCGCACTCACGTTCCCCTTGCGCTCCGCGTCTGCTAATTTGGTCTCCCGCCATTTTGAGGAAGATGTTTTCTTGATGTTTGGCGCTCCAAAGCGCATTGTGTGTGATAATGGCGTCCAATTTCGTAGCCGCGAATTTCAGTCCTTAGCGAACCGATATGGGTGTAAGATTTCGTTTACAGCCAATTACCACCCTCAAGCCAACCCGACCGAACGTATAAATCGAGTGTTGAAGACCATGTTGACCGCGTATGTCGCCGATCATCATCAAGATTGGGACAGATATCTCTCTCATGTCGCTTGCGCGATTCGCACTTCGGTTCATGAAGTTACGGGGAAGACCCCGTACTTTATTAATTTTGGTAGAGAGATCTCGCTTAAGCACGAATCTCCCCCGGACAACGAGAACCCTGAGCTCCAATTCGATCGTAGTAAAGACTTGAATGCCCGTGCCTCGCTCATCAATAAACTTTATGTAGAGGTAAAACGTCGGCTAGGTAAAGCGTATGAGAAATCTAAAGCGCGTTACGATCTTCGCCGCCGTCCCCTAGAGTATGTTCTTGGACAAGCCGTGTTGCGTAGGAACTACGTGTTGTCGGATGCCGCACGCCAATTCACGGTCAAGCTCGCCGCGAAGTTTGTGGGCCCGTTCATTATTAATCGGAAATTCTCTCGGTGGGTGTATGAGCTTAAAGATCCGGATGGAAATGTGATGAAGGGTACTTGGCACGCCAAAGATTTGAATCCATATGACGACTCGGCTATGGGACTAGTGTCCCTCTCGTATAGAGTCTAGGGTGGTTGGTTGGGCATTTGTAGGGTAGGTCACTATTAGGAAACGCTTTCATCTTGTTTTTTCTCCTCTTATACCGCTAGGGTGGTTGGTTGGGCATTTGTAGGGTAGGTCACTATTAGGAAACGCTTTCATCTTGTTTTTCTCCTCTTATACCGCTAGGGTGGTTGGTTGGGCATTTGTAGGGTAGGTCACTATTTTGGGGAGCGTATTCAACTTGCTTTCCCGTCTTCGAGGCATCTTCGGGTAGGTCACCCTTAGGAATTTTGGCATCGTGTTTTCCCTCCGGTGAGGTTTACTATTTGGCCACTTTCGGGTGGGCCTCTTTAGGGTATGGCCCTATCGGTTTTTTTTTATTGCGAATGTTACTTCGGCTAGTGCCGATTTTGCCTTCTGGAAGAACGATTGGTAGAGATCCGCTATCGCGGTCTGATATGTCCTCGTGTTGTATAATGTTGTGTTGGAGCCGGTTAGTCCTTCGTCCTTCGCCTTCTTGGCTTATGAGCTGTATCTGGCTTCTCGCCTTTCTCGTGTGGTGTGAATGTGTTCTCTTGTTGTAAATGGATCCTCTGGTGCGAGTGCGATGAAATCTGGCTATACTTATAATTTACTTCTCTTTGAACTGGTGTGATTGTGGTCTTTGGTGCTGAATGGATCTTGGGTGTGAGTGGGATTAAGACTTGTAGAGATTTCCTCCAGGCCGTTCGGGGCGCTGCAGGGTCTCTCGGTCAGTATGTGTGTCGAATGGCGTGTATGTTGGCTCTGCCTATCACTTCTCTGGTTTCTGTGGCCCTCTTTTCCCGGGGTTACCTTCTCCCCTTTAGCGTCAAAAGAAGAACCCTAACCGTCTTCGTTGCTTAGTGTTGTCCCATTTCGGTCTCACAGTACCTCAACTGTGGAGGTCTTGCTTCCGCCTCGGGGTTTTGTTTTGTAGGAAGTTGTCAGGGGGGGTATTTGGGAAGATACGGGGTGATGTTGAGGGGTTCTTGGGGTTGGAGTTTCTTCGCGATGGGTCGTTACGGGACTGCTCACCGGCGCAGCATTTTCACCAAGCAGCGACGAGCCGTCTCGATCCCTGTCGTGGAGTTGATCTGGCCACGGGTGCCTCTTGGGGTCACTACCGCCTTCTCAAGTAGTTGCCTTATCGTGGGGTGGGTTTGGGTTTTCAAGTGTGTGTGTTCGTAAGCGTATTAGCGGGGTGATGCCCTTTCTGGTTTTTTTCTTTTTTTTGTCTGACCAAGCTGTCGGGCGTAGATTTCTTTGTGTAGGAAAAATTTCTGCGAAATTTTTCTGTTCTGGTAAGGGGGGAGTTGTTACGTGCAGAATGCGCCGCCTGCCATAATTTTGAATTTGAACTCTATTTTCCCGCGCGTTGCGCATTGGCGTTCGGCCGTGTTCTGGCGATAGCTTTTATCTGGAAAAACCATTAGCAGGCCGAGACTCGCTACGCGTCTTCTTCGCCAGCTTTCGAAGCGAGCAGTTCTTTAGTGCTATTCACTAGTTCGGGGATGCTTATTTAGGGCTATTTGGTCGAGTTGGAGACGTGAATTTAGGAATGCCCTCACGTTTTCGTGGATTGAAGCCCCCCGAACATAATTAAGGACATTGGTTTCCTTCGCTAAGGCGGATCTATTTGGTGTTAGCATATTCGAGCTGTTCCTTTTCTGCGCCCCAAAAACCATTCTGGGGTGAGTAGCTATTTTACGCTGAGAGGCCTGTCCGTGCGTGTTCTATTAGAGCCCTGTTTTCCCTCTTACAGCAAGACGTACTAGGCAACATTTCGCCTTCGAGCCGTGTTTGACGCAATTTGCGTTTTCGCCCTGGAGTCGCTGGACCTGCTGGGCCACGTGCCGCAACGTTTCGCGAGGCGATTTGTCGAGCCTTCACGGGCCCGCTTCTCCTTGTCGCCGGCGCTCAATTAGGGCACAAGAGGGTACCGTTTTTCGGAGGTAATTAGCCCCGAGGTTTGGCCTTTCGACCTGTGGGAGCGGCGCTGTTATTGCCGGCCCCCTAGGCCACCGACGACCGCAAAACGTTCTCGGCCGACGTCGAACCACGATCGCAACGACGCCCAGATCCAGAGCTTCAAGTCTGTCGCAGCGAGCCGCTGACGAGGTGGCCCATTTTTAACTTGCTGTAACGTATATGTTTGTCCAAACTGTAAGTACATTTAGTGCATGTGTTACTTAATTAAGGCGGCTCTCATCCTTCATTTCATGCTAGAATTAAGATTGTCAATGTAAAAGTTATATAGCTTATTTATGCATGAAATTAAACTATCTTAAATTATCTGTATATGATTTGTGTTAGCTACGGTTCGGTTGTTTTATCGGAGCCATCTCACAGGGAGTATTATGTGCTAGGTACCGAGTTTACAATTTCTCCACAGTTCACCGGGGTGCAATTGTCGTACCTTCAAAAATTGTTGGCGCACTGGGCATTTGTATACTTAATTAACTCTACCGATATCAATCCCGCGACCCTACTACCGATTGAGCCGGCGGCCGGCAAATTGCACCCAAGTGTACCTTTTGTATTGTTTGATGCTGCTTGGAAAGATTGCCCGGAATCTTACATCATAAAGGCCTAACACAGTTCTATTTATTTTGGTTTGGCTTTAATTTTGCACAAACCTCTTATTTTTGGCTAATTTAGAATTATCGACTCCAATCTATGAAAAGCGAGCTCTGCCCTTTGCCTTTTCTATTCAATTCAACTCATTACTACCAGCATTTCTTTGCAAATGTAATTACGGATTGAAATTTACATTCAATCTTGCAGTTGCATGAACTACCCCAACTCTGTGCTATCTGACTTGCTTTAATTATTTGTTGTGCTGCAAGCAGGATTTAGTAGCGGACTCAATACCATCTCAATATAATAAGAAATTAATTTTAAGGTTAAACATTGCCTCGAAGGGGTTGAAGTTGAGGAGGTATTTGAGTATTTTTATGGTATTATTCAAAGTAGTCACAGTGAAACGGGCATTTTAGTACTTTTTAATACAAAGAGAGGACACATACAAAATGGTTACAAGCATAGGCTAATAATTCCTTAGACCTCTAACCTAAATGCAAGGCCGGTCACGGCAAAGATATTGTAAGAATCGTATAGGAGATGGCGCTGGATGCTTGTTTCTCTAGTTACTGTAGTGCACCAGGTACACATTCAAAAGAAAACTAAGAACCACTTATCTGGGAAGCTTTGACCCTTGTTATCTTTTATAACAGGTAGAGAGATATTAGTCACCGCTCATTACGGCCAGCGTCGCAAATACTTTTACCTGTTGTTGTAGAAATAGTCATCAACTAGAAAATATGACTAAGAACACCAAAAATAAATAAAAAGTTTCAAATATTATATTTATTTATATACATATTTATTGTATATAAAGTAATACTACAGTAGTAAATATATGAGCTAAAAAAAGGTGTTTACAAATATTTCATTCGTGATGTATTTTACGAATTTTTGAATTTTTTCAATCATTTATCTCCCCTAAATTTGGCGAGCCGTTTGGTACGCAAATCTAAGCTAAAGGTGCACGACAGAAGTATATTAAAACTGCAAAGTTCTTGCACAAAAAACACATGTTCAATAACTTACCTACTTCAATAGATAAAGTGCGTTGGTAACAAGATGTGAACGAAAAGTGTTACAGTACCTACGCAGTTTTTGTTGGCTTGCATGTCAAAGAAATGTTTTTTGTGTTTTGCGCTATAAAATTAAAATATTATTCCATAGGCGCTTATGCATTTTTAGAGTAAAATTGTTTTGAATTTTACTCAGTTTTGAAGGCGTTTTCGAAAAAATGATAAATGGAGTTGTTCAGTTTAACAAGTTCTATTACCGGTTAAAATATTTGCACTCATATGTTATAACAAGCTGTATAGGTAAGCGGAGAAAAGGAAAAAAGACTTTTAAATAATTTTAAAAAAATATTTCTCCTAAATTTCACAAAAAAATATCGCGTCGCCGTATCAGACGGGTCTTACTTGAATTTGGATAATTATGACCTTTTTTCCGTAATTATTTTTCAAGCGCCTTTTTGCGTAGATTCAAAAATAACGTAGGTATCTATTAAACGTACCTCAGGAATTTACAATCCACTGCTTACACCGTTTTTCATCTTTAATGGGAAATGTGAACATATGTAATCCTGGGTTGGTTCTTCGACTCTTCCTGCAATTTTTGTACGCACGCCTATTGCCTGCTAGAGACATTTTGTCTCGTAAAGTTGATTAAAAAACACTAGGGGTACAACTTTTCCAAAAATTCACAAAAACTAGTAAAACTCTTTTGTTCTGTCACTGGCTAACAAGCCTATGAGACTGTACTTTACAAGAACAAATACAATAATGTGAAGTCAACTTGCACTGATTGTATGCAAATATAGCAAGTTACAAACAAATTGCTAAATAAGTAGTCATTATTCCTCAGGTAAACATATTGAACCCTTCCTTATCAGACCCAGACAAACAACAGATTAGTACGTAAACGTTAGAAAAAGAAAACACGTAACGAGAATGGTGACGTTTCACTCAGTTAATCATCTGGCAGTAACGTACCGCGGCGATAAATTCGAAACTTAGCGCCATCTTCGAGCGGATTCCAATATCTACTAGATTTCGATGACCATTAGTCAGAGGTCTAAGGAATTATTAGCCTATGTTACAAGATAAAACATTAGATAAATATAACAGTTTCTTTAGCATTAAATAAAGAAAAACCTAAAAAACCATCGAAATTACAATGGACGGTAATCACGTTTGTTGTTGAAAACTGCCACGAGTTTTTGTGATTCCAGGCGATTTTTTATCAATTCGTCTCTTCTGTATGGTTCGCAGACTGCAGAAGATACTTCCGTGACCATTTTGACTACTCGTTCTGTAGCTTGAGTGTGTCAGGGAAACCCCTTGATGGTAGATAGGATGGCTGTCGGAATGATAGCTGGGTTTTCAATTGCTTCTGAAATCATGTCATTATTAAATCGTTCAGTCAGTGGAGGCTCTGTCACATTTTCCCACTTAAGCAAGTTCACATAATTCGTTTTAAAGGCCAAGAGCTGGTAACTTGAAGATACAGATTGCGATATTCTTCTTTGCAATGGTTGGGGTTGCAGCAGACAGTTTGATTTTGCGCGTTTTCAGAATTCTTCGAATGACCATTTTCCTAAAGCGGCTTCTCTCATCAACCAGCATTGATAGCAGGGCATTTTCAGGTAGGCCAAAAAATCAATTTCATTTAATTATATAGAACGCTTAATTGATGCAAATGCTGAGCACCATAGATTATTATCGATGGTTTTATCTTGATCTTGAACACTTTTACGTGAACGTCGTTAATGTCACTAAAGCCTCGGATGGATTTTCGTAAGCTACATAGAGCATGAGAATCCTGTTCGCTGTTGTAAGCCACATTGAGTGGCACTCTTTTCCAGGGTTTTCCTTCGACAGACTTTCGCTGCTATGTTCGCAGTTGATGGCTTCACAAATTTCCATTAAGTACAGTTGATCAGTACTTAAGTATAGTTAATGACTTCACATAACGTGCATTTTATTGCAGTGAATGAGAATGAAACTATAGGTAGCTTCTCGTATCCGTCCAACGATTGTTATATCTACGTCGTTGTCAACACATGACACAAATCTTATGTGTTTTCCAATGATTTGAGCTCTCCTGAAATTTACAGACACGTGGCAGATGTATTCAGAGACAGGTTCTTTTACCACGCTTACGTGTTGTTCTATTATGACTTTTCTTCTGTTGTTTTCTAATGATAGAGTTCTGTCTTTGTGCAGAAAAGTAAGTACGCTCTCACATACGCCGCTTCCATTTACAGCCATTATCCATTGAACTGGAAGAAACATCAGCCAGTGCTTTGTTTCTCTCTTTATATCGCTCTTGCTCCAACTTTAGTTCCACGCCCTTAGTATTTTGTAAAGTGACTTTTCGTACCTTTGACTCGATTACCACTTTTCTTTTAGTTCGTTGGTCTATTGGAAATGCTTGCTCGTTCATAGTTACTTTCCGTTCTTTCTTACAGCTGCAACTTTCAAATGATATACAAGTACTTGCCTTCGCTTGTAACGATTCGCCCAGCAGAAACGCGTTTTGTGAATTAAAATCAATTCGCGCGTTCCAGCCTAGCGATTTCTACGTTACAAGTTTGAATTTTTCGCACGCGCGGCCGGCTACGTCATCAAGAGATCCCTGCTCCACGTATTGCGCTGCTCCACCACTTAGAAGGCCCGAGGTGGTTGCTTGATGCACGAAGCACGAAGAGGTGCTATAAATGCCGCTTCTCGTCCGTTCCAAGGGGCACTTCCTTCGCAGACTTCATTCATACATTCCTTCATTCCCTCCCTTCATTCCCTTCCTGATCCTGTCCGACCGTTTAAAGAGAGAATTTTTCCCGTCCCGTCATTAGTATTTTCCCTTAGCTACGATCGAACCCGCAGCCTCCAGTCTTGGTGACCGTGTTCCTAGCTAATGTTTAATTGAACTCGTTCCCCGAATAAACAGCTTTAAGAGACGATGCCCACGAATGGGAAACCGTTTCAACGTCGGACGTGACATTCGAGCGCGAAGGTTGGCTCCACTGCAAATTACTTTGGGCAAATCGTCTCCCCGGCCAGTGGCGTCCCGTCGCATGTAACGGTACTAGCCCTCTGCTAATTAGGGCTAATGAACTTAATAAATTTCCTTCGGGTATCTTTCTCAGTCGGAGATAATTTGGTTCAGCCAGATATACACTTGGATATTAGCAAGAAAACACTAGGATAACTTTAGACAGTTTAATTATAAGGTTCACTATTTACAAACATAGGTATTGCTCTTAAGAAATCAAATAAAATGTATTTTACAATGTATTTATTTAATTATGATGGGCACCCAGTTGCCAGTTCCTTACGCGCCGGCAACCCGTTTTGCATCTGTGTGTGGAAGGTCCGATTGGCCGCCTTCTGCAGAAATCGACGGGACGCCACTGGCCGGGGAGACGATTTGCCCAAAGTAATTTGCAGTGGAGCCAACCTTCGCGCTCGAATGTCACGTCCGACGTTGAAAACCGCGTGTAGCTGCAAATATAGGTTATTTCGAATATGTTATGTTTTTCGCCTTACGACACCGGGCTAGCGTTGTGAATCTCGGGGATACTGTGAAGTGGTAGTGCGAGTTGCGGCCGGAGGAGAAGTTATCGTCGACGTTTTCCACCTGGGGGACTGCTTCGTGTCTTCGGCCCAAGATAGGTTAAGATCGTTGCGGCGCTGTCGCTCTCCGGTGTTACGATAGGAAGATGTTTGAAACGGTGAGTACAAACCTGTAGTCAAACAGAAATTAAGTGCAATCTTACAGGGGCCTTCAAGGCCGGGCAAATGTTATGTTACACGGTGGATTTATTTAGTGATACCAAATCGACATATGAAACGGCCTGGTTGTTTAACCCTCGTTTCGAATACGTCTTCCAGGAAATTTTGGTATAATTATTTACTAGCGTCCTTCAGGAGATGTTTCAAAATTTATTAGTTCAGGATATTCAGAAGTGTTAGATTAAACAGCGAAACGGTTTCCCATTCGTGGGCATCGTATCTTAAAGCTGTTTATTCGGGGAACGAGTTCAATTAAACATTAGCTAGGAAGACGGTCTCCAAGACTGGAGGCTTCGGGTTCGATCGTAGCTAAGGGAAAATACTAATGACGGGACGGGAAAAATTCTCTCTTTAAACGGTCCGACAGGATCAGGAAGGGAATGAAGGGAGGGAATGAAGGAATGTATGAATGAAGTCTGCGAAGGAAGTGCCCCTTGGAACGGACGAGAAGCGGCATTTATAGCTCCTCTTCGTGCTTCGTGCATCAAGCAACCACCTCGAGCCTTCTAAGTGGGGGAGCAGCGCAATACGTGGAGCAGGGATCTCTTGATGACGTAGCCGGCCGCGCGTGCGAAAAATTCAAACTTGTAACGTAGAAATCGCTAGGCTGGAACGCGCGAATTGATTTTAATTCACAAAACGCGTTTCTGCTGGGCGAATCGTTACACGCTTTCTTTCTGAAAGTGTTAATCTGATTGCCATAACTTTCAACGATTTTCTTGCTTTGTACGATTTAAGAAGAGCGCGATACTTGTGAACATATATTTCTCAAAATGCTGTAGTGGTCAATTAGTAAGATTGAAGCTCGTTTCCAAGTCCCTTTTAACTTATTGGCGACTTCTTCACACGATGTGGAAAGTGTAGATGTAGAAACTGTTTCTTTGTGTTGGTTCTCTGTTGAATGCCAACATACGCACCTCATTACGATTTCGTAGGTAGGAAGTATATTCGGCGGCATATCACAGCCAGACCCAAATATAGGACAAATATTATCTTTTCTAACATCGCCATATAGAAGTACTAGTCCAAGTACACAAACAAAAACATTTTACGCAATAAAATCGTAATTCACTTCACTTATACAATACTATCTTATAATGCTTACGTTCGATCTAGATTGGAATGTTATTTGGTCACTTGTGCATAATAAAAATGGGAGAGGACAGAATAGAGAAGAAAGCAATGGAAGCTAAAAGATATAGAAACAGAAAGAAAGGAAGACCTAGGAAGGGATGGGTGGAACATGTGGCAGACCTAGGAATGAAAAAGGGAAAAACAAAGCAACAGATGAAACAACTAGCGAGAGACCGGAGAAGATGGAAAAAATGGATAGAAGAAAAATGAACAACAAACTCCGACGCCATCAGGGCATAAGGAGGAAGAAGAAGAAGAAGAAGAAAAAGTGCATGATATAAATTGTTACGTTAGTTTTTATTTCTACCGCCGCTTGCGAAAATTAGTTAATTTTCGTTCATTTCGGGCCAAGCCGGACCTGCCCATATGGTTCGGTACTGTAGGCTTCAATTCATGATATATCCCTAAATAGCGGCGCCGTAAAGCCAGCTGTGTTAGTATCGGCGAAGTACTCCGAAGATATGTGGGCGAAGTCCGCTGATTCATATGAAAAGTTATACCGTCATATTTTTCCCACGGAAGGGAATGCATCTTTATAGTATGATTTTGAATTTACTCCGATCCAGAAAATAGGTCGTGCAGGGAAACAGATCGTGATTGTGTATTAGAAGGGCGCTTCTACCGTGAAGTTTACTAGTTGGCTACAGGTCGAATTATAATTGGGGCTCCCTTTTCATTCTAATAATTACAAAGAATTAATATCGTGACAAGTTGCCCTTTAGTGTATTACTTATTCTTCGACTAATTATGTAAAATGGATTATTTAGGGTTTTTCGAACTGTTTCACTATTCTTCTCCACTCCTCCCTATTCGCGGTTTTTCCTTCCAGTCACTAACATAATGTATGTTTACATCGTATAATTCATTATAGAATAAATTGCTCGTGCTTTCTTTTGATGTAGCTAAATTTCTTTTTATCAAGAGTAACTGCAAGTTATCGTGCTTCTTTTTATTTAAATCAACGCAGAATCACTCGCCTCTATACATGATGTGTTATTTGGATAACAAAGTAATTGACTATAGTAATATATTTAATGAAAATAGTACCAAATTTAAAATAGATTGCTCTCGTGCACTGTGCCAATATAGTATTTCTAGTATGCCGTGTATTGCTATTAAATGGAATTTACATGTTCTCTTTGTTATTACACTATCCTAATATAAATTTTACATTAATAGCTATGTGGTTATATGTTAGTGATAACTAATAATTAAGGCGCGGATCCTAGGTAAAATACCTTTTCTGACTATTGTAGGTATATGATAAATAACTATATATAAATCCGTTTCACGAAAAATCTTATCATTTAATAGGAATTTGATATTCCCTATAATACCTATTTCAAGTTTTTTTAACCTAAACTCAGACATGACATCACCTGAAATAGGTTGTTTAATTTTTTCTGTTTTCTTATTTAGATTAATATATCCGTTAAATTTCAGCCCGCAATTGGTACAATTTGTACCAATTATTATCTATTTCTGTAGAAGATAAACTTAGCTTTTCATGGCTGAAAAATATATTCACAGATAAATGATACTCATTTAAGCCAGAAAATTTTGAAATGTATTTTATTTGATATGCTAACAGTAGCAAATAAATTTAGTTTAATGTTTAGATTTTGTTCTATTTTAATTTTCTATAACCTATTTTAAGTACCTAGTCCTGTTTTTTAATAACCTATTTTAAGTACCTAAAACGAAGTTTTTTACAACCTAAAATTCTAGCCTTACTAATAATTAATAAATTTGTTCAAACCTAATTTCGTGTATTTTAATTATTATTCACTTACTATTTTCAAATTATGGTTCACTATAGTTTGTGGCATTACGTTATTATTTTGTTAATTGTATTTTGTATGCTATGACCTAATTCTAGTGCATAATGTAGTGTTGGTCGCAGTTTCAATCAATAAAATAATAGTTATTTGCGGTACAAGCATGCTCAATTAAATAAATTTAAAATGTATTGTTGGTAGCACTGTCATTCTATGTAATATTCGAAGTTAGCAGGTATTTTACACAGAACGAAGTAAAAAATAATCTATTAACCTAGATTTTTTTACACTGCTAGTGCTACCAACAGTGAGCTGTGATTTATAACACACGTGTGACTTCCAACTGATGTCGGCATAATTATAGCACCATAAATAAGGTGTTAGATAAATAAATAAATAAATTATTGCATGATTATTGAAATCAAAACCTTAAAACGTTATTGAACTAAATCTGTCTGTAATTAAACTAACAGGTTTTGGAAACCCTTTCTTTAAAAAATGTTAGTAGAACCTGTACAATGACTCCATAACTTATAGCTTCTAAGATAAGTTTCTAAACAAATATCTTGCTCATATGAATGTTGTAGATGCAAAGGCTGTGCACATTAACAAAATAATGTAGCAAACCAAATATACTGTTTTGCACTTCCGGGACTAAAGTTGATTCTTTAGTCCCCGTAAACAGGGACTAAAGTAGATCATTTAATCCCTAGGGACTAAAGTAAAAATGATACCGTAACTATGGTAAATTTATGTACACACGAGGTTAGTAGGTTAGATTTTGTTTGTTATTTAACACATACTGACGCAAAACTTAAACCTGCAAATCTCGAATTTGACATATACTGACAATACATTTCAGTTCTGCCAACTGATTCAGGCTACCCAGGGCCTGCTGCAATTCAGTTTTTAAAAAATTGTAATTGTCAGTTTCAAAATTGACAGATTCCAAATTTTGGAAATGTTTGATGATAATGTTCCCAAAAGTGCAAAAAATAGCGTATATATATATATATACCTCGGGACTAAAGTGCCTAAATCCCTTGAGTGGTTGTTGCCCTCGGGCTTTACCCTCGAGGCAACAAACTCTACTCGCGAGATTAAATGGTGCACTTTAGTCCCTCATGATATAATATACTATTTTAAATGGAATGCTCTATACTTAAGCAGCTTGAAAGTTTTGTTTTCTAATATTAAATTGTATGAGTCTAACGTTAACTGTTTTAAAAATATTAGCGATTATCGTGAATTACCTTTCAAGTGTGAAATTGCGGCTCTGAATATTAATGCTATACAGAATGTTCAAAATGTGGAAGTTTGGTATTTTCGGATTTTTTAAATGACATATATTGTTATGATACATGAGGTATTGTAATCAATTACAATAAAGAAATATTTAAAATGAATAAATTTGGAAGATTGCTATAATTAAATCTTGATGGGTGTAAAATTTTAAACATTATTAATAAATTTAATTGAGACAATGAGAGAGAAGATTTTGATATTAATTGAATATACTTATTTAATGGTTACAGAAAATTTTAATAAAGTTCAAGCCAAGGTTACAATTGACAAATGTATTTGTTAGAATGATAAGAATTAATAGCATGTAATAATAGGATATTTAAAATAAATAAGTGTGCAATAAGAATTGTATCTAACATTAATGAAAATTTTGTTTAATTAGTTACAAAAACAACTCATGTAAAAGCAGAAATGTATATGGAAAATTAAAAATTTTGTTCAATAAAAAACAGAAATTAATGCCTTAAATTTGTATTGTTATTTGGTTTATACAAATTTAAAAGGGCCTTAAACAAATCTACGTGGTGTGTTATATGAAAATATTAATTGAAGTTATTGGAAGAATATACGAGCCCTAACCACTATATATTCGGACGATGACGGTGTTTTAATAAATATTGTGACATCACTGATATAATTTCATCAATGTTTATTTGCAATAATATTTTTTAAAGATACATATATCCATATCTGTTTGCAGTAATTAGTTTGATTTTTATATAATATTTATTATAATCGCACAAGCAGAAGCGTTTAAATTCATTTATTTACTGACCACTTAATATTAGGACGATTATTAAAAATGCTGCGAATTTCAAGTAATTTCATAGAAGGCCTTTTTAAATGCACGCTGTTAACAAAAGACAATCAAATCAACAAGGCATTGTTGTTTATTGACATTTCTAGTACCAATATGGGTCGTGGTGTAGCAACGCCCTTAAAACTGCGAGAAATGATTATTAAAAAACGTAATGAAGGCAAATCTATGTCTGCAATTGCTGGAGAACTGTGTATGTCAAAATCTACGGTTGGAGAAGTTGTGAAAAAATATCAGGAAACTGGCAATTTTAATGTTCGCGGAAAAAGTACGGGCCCGACCACGTTTGGTAACTTCGAGAAGCCAGCGACTTTTAGTAAAAATTTTCAAACACGCTCGAAGATCAACATTACGAGAAATAACAGCTGCTTGGAACAATGATACTGGCTTAAATGTTGGCCGAGAATGTTGTCGGACGTGGATTCACCGATCTGGTCTCGGATTTTATAAGGTTTGTTATTAATCAATTATCCTAGAAATTAAGAAATAAACTATCTTCATTGTAGGCTAAGGAAAAGCCACTGTTAACTGACAAACAGAAAAAGAGGCGATTTGCGTGGGCCAAAGAAAGAGAGTTTTGGACGGTGGATGATTGGAGCAAAGTTGTTTTTAGCGACGAATCCAAATTTGACGTGAGTGTGGGAGGTTGCAGGAGCCGTGTTATAAGAACTAAGTCTGAGGCATTCCATAAGGACTGCTTAAAGCGGACTGTGAAGTTTCCACATGGAGTTATGGTTTGGGGCTGTATGTCAGCAAAGGGTCTAGGAATATTGCACTTTATAAACGGAATCGTTAACGCACAAAAGTATCAGAGTATCCTATCTAATTTCTTATTACCCAGTATACAGAAGATGCACATTGACGATCTTGTATTTCAACAAGACGGTGCATCTTCCCATACAGCCAAATCAACTAAAGAATGGTTTACACATAATAAGATTGTCGTACTGGATTGGCCCTCAAGCAGTCCCGATCTCAATATAATAGAGACAGTGTGGCACAAAATGAAACAGAGTTTGAGGAACGACCCTCAACGCACTGTTCCACAACTGTGCTCTAAAATACAAAAGATTTGGGATTTATTTGGCATTGAAGAGTGCCAGAAGCTTATATCGACCATGCCTTTAAGAATTAAGGCAGTAATTAAAGCTAAAGGCGATGTAACTCAATATTAGATGTTAACCGTTGGAATAATTTAATTCTCATTTTTTGTTAGATATTCAAAACTAATATAAAAATACATCTTATGTAAATAGTTTATATGTTTATTTCATAAAAATAGTTTTATATGAACATAGTCTTTTAAAAAATAGAGTCACAATCCAATATGAACCATGTATAATTTTATTGCTACTGATTCATGTTAACCTCATATATCGTCCGAATATATAGTGGTTAGGGCTCGTAATCGGTGAAGAGATTATACAAATATAGTTAATTGGAAATAGACACATGCCTATGGTTATATTATTGGAAGACATTTGGATTTGTTCCTGCATACGGGAGATTATTGGAAGTGCTTACAAATAACTATTTGATTTGGATAATTTGGAGAATATTACTAGAGTTGTCGGACTATCTGTAAAAGGACCAAGGTTATATTTGGAACATCATGGAACTTACCAGGAGCTAATCGGTGTGGTGGTGACATTTGAAAGGAAGGATTGAATTCTAGGAGCAAAAGGGGTTGTTGACGAGACGGATGCAGTTCTAGGGTTTCCTGATCAGCATAGGCGTTACCATTTGAAGAGTGAGCAGTAGGTGTTACAGACGGTCGACGTCGGAATCCATTCTTGGTTGGATTTTGACAGTAAAAAGCAAAAGAAGTTATTAAGGTTTGTGTAACAAGTTTATGAAAGTATTTTAAATAACAATCAGTAAAAGAAAATATTAAATTGGACTTGATATAGTGCGTACATAGGTGAATTGATTAATATGTGTGTCAAGATAATATACAATTGTCAATACCTGGCTTGATGAGTTTTGAAAATCGGTTTGACAGCAAACGTCATTAACTATAATATTAAAATTCAATTAATAGAGATCTTGATTTGGCGAACCACCTGAGATAAGCGAACTTGATTTGAAAGGAATTATTATTTAATTAGAAAGGGCATTGCATTAATAAATGGCAAGTTTTAAGTAAAATATCAAATACATAATAAATGTTATGCAGTAGTAATAGGAGCTAGTATTATTACATAATATAGGGCTAGTTTAAAGTGGTGCATTACATTACATAATAATATTTTTAAATTAATTGTCACGGTCAACTGAAATTTGGGTGCGATAAAAGTAGGGTATGTGGCATCCACACCACAATTTTTAAATTGCTTTTCAAATGATTACATAAGTACACTTTATTAAACAGAGAGTAACAAATGTTATTTATAACACTTAAATAAACTACATGGAAATAGTAATTACCAAAATACCTATTTAGTAGCAATTAACTTACTAAACACAATACGTAAACCAAATATGTAACATAACTAAAGTTTAAATCACGTGAATAACTTACAAAAAGAATTACAGTACCTAAGTGTTCAAAATTCAGCCAATTATTATCCATACATAGTCTATAGCGTTGTCATATATTTTGTCTACCATGGTGTAGTATATTGGTCGGTGTGCTATTATCAGAATTTTTTTAAAATCTTAAATATTTTTCAATTTACGTTTAAAAGAGAATAAAGACATGTCTTTAAAGTCTAATGCTAAAGTTTAGCAAGAATATGTTATTTTTGCAGTATGTGTCCTCAAATGGCGAACTAAAACATATCTCTGTGCTGCTTTATAGTTGCAAATTGAGCACGAATAAGGTTTCTCCTCTGTATGCGTCCTCATATGATTCACCAAAGTACCTTTCAATGATGCTTTATATTCGCAAATAGTACATGAATAAGGTTTTTCTCCTGTATGGGTCTTCATATGGTTCACTAAAGCACCTTTTCGCGTTGTTGTATATTTGCAAACAGAGCATGAAATAGGTTTTTCTCCTGTATGCGTTTTCATATGATCCACAAAATTACGTTTTAGTGCTGCTTTATACTCGCAGATACTACATGCATAAGGTTTTTCTTCTGTATGCGTCTTCATATGGCGCACAAAATTACATTTTTGTGCTCCTTTATACTCGCAAAATGTACATGAATAAGGTGTTTCTCCTGTATGCGTCTTCATATGATTAACTAGAGAACTTTTATGTGCTGCTTTATACTCACAAATAGAACAAGCATAAGGTTTTTCTCCTGTATGCATCTTCATATGGTTCACTAAAACATATTTTTGTGCTGCTTTATATTTGCAAATTGAGCAAGAATACGGTTTTTCCCCTGTATGCGTCTTCATATGGTTCACCAAAGTAAATTTAAATGATGCTTTATACTCGCAAACAGTACATGAATAAGGTTTTACTCCGGTATGGGTCTTCAAATGTTGAACTAGAGAACTTTTACGTGCTGCTTTATACTCGCAATAAGTACACGGATAAGGTCTCTCTCCTGTATGTGTCTTCATATGGTCCAGAAAATTACGTTTTTGTGTGGCTTTATACTCGCAAATAGTACATTCATAAGGTTTTTCTCCTGTATGAGTCTTCATATAGTTCACTAAATTACCCTTTTGAATTGCTTTATACTCGCAAATAATACATGAATAAGGTTGCTCTCCTATGTGCCTCTTGATATGTTTATCTAAAGTAGCTTTTTGTGCAGCTTTATACTCGCACACTGAACACGAATATGGTTTACTCTCGTCTTCTTCATATTCCTGAACCTTGTAAACTAATTGTTCTTCTAAGTGGCTTTCATTTTCTGCACACATACCAAACAATTCATCTTTTACATCAACTTCCTCCTGTTTAACCTTCAAATTGTGATAAGCTGTGGTATCAACAGTATCTTGAATGATATCTTGTTGAACAAGTACATTTGCAAATTCTTTACTTTCATTGACCTCCATTAGTGGTTCGCGTAACATGCTAGTCATTGCATTACGAAAATTATATTCTTCTACTTCATTATCCATGTCCATTATTTTAAGAAATATGAAGAATACGCATTTATTAAAGGCAATACCTGAAAATAAACAAAACGAAATTCAATTAGGTCAGGTTGGTTACGTTTACTTAGAAAATATTAACAAACTTCCTACTCTGAATCAAATGTTTACTCACAGATAATAATACGATATTTGAAGAAATAACTCGTTTAATAAAGGACCTAACAGCAGCAAACATTATTGGATAAGAATGCGAACTACCATTATTGCCAATGCACTTCAGTTGGATCAAATGGAATTTAAAAGAACTACTCTAGCATACAGAGTGTCTCGTAAAGAATTATTGTAATTATTTTTTATTTTATAGTTTTATATATTCAACTGTTTATCCAGAACAAAAACATTAAAATTAACTATAACAATTTCCTGCATGTAAATGAAATAGTAACTTTTATCACAATCTCCGGAGGAAGCTCACTACTTTAACTAAACAGAATGAATAGAATAGAATAGCTTTTACTTGTACTTTTGCTATAGATTTATAGATATACACGTCATATGACTATTTTAAAGTACTTACCTAAGCCTCTTAATTTCAATTTGTATATTAAATTTAATGCAGGAGAACTACATTAGACACACCTCAAAAGTAACTCGTTGCGTATTTAACCTACAAACGTTTAGAGGTGTTTCCATTTCTCATGATTCTTGGAAAAATTATATGTACTTAGTAGGTTATGTCAAAATATCACCCATTTACTTTTTAAACTAAGTAATAATTTTCACGTTTTTCATTTCTTTATCTAGGTATAAGTGTACTTGTCGAACGTCAAAATAGTATATTACGCAACAAGAGCTGTAGAAAGCATATTACATGCAAGTTGAAAAAGTTACGTCCAAGCCGCGTAGCGGCGCCTGTGTAATTCCACGAGCGCGTAATTGATCTATTAGCTCGAGTTGTGTACTATACTTTTTCTACGACCACACTTATTTCGTTAAATGAAAAAGAAATGTTTTATTAACTGTCAAATCATTACTGTCAAACCATCTTAAAAATTAGGCGGCTGCAGTCACAGCAGTACTCCGCTTCGTAGTACAAACAACAGAAGTTAACTGTAACGTAATAAAAAAAATCTGGTGTGATACACTCACACAACTTCCTTTTACAGTGATCTTATAATTAGCCAAAAATTTGATTTTAAATTTTTAAGCATTTGTCAAAAAGTTTCGAAAATTACAAAATCTACAAAAACTGTACATAATAGAGCGTTAGTTCAAGAGACAAATTTTCTCTAAAATTTTAAGCTGAATTCAAAAATGTAATAATATACTGGGTGTTCTATTTAAAATAGGAATTGATAAAAAAAATAGAAAAAAAACAAAAGAAACCCATTTTAGAAGTATTGAACTGCAAAATCACCTATTTCACATTAATACAAATTAATAATGTAATAACAATTTAAAGTTTGAAAAAAAACGTTATAGCCGTTTTTGAAAAAATCGAAAAAAACTGAAAAATCACAAGAATAAACACCTACTTCCGGTTACGCGATTTTCTTCAAAAGCTTGCTGTCGCATCTAGATAGTACACAAAACGTATATATAAAGTTTCAACGCCATAGCTCTTTTCGTTTTTGAGATATTCTGTTCACAGACAGACATACAGACACACAGACACACAGACAGACAGACAGACAGACAGACCAATGAACAAAAACATGTTTTTTGGGTTCAGGGGACTCGAAAACGTAAAGATTGTTGAAAACTCAATTTAGAATTTTTGGGGTGAATCCAATACTTCCTTTATGGTAAAAGGAAGTAATACGTGTTGGTCATTACGTAACATTGTTTGTAACAACGAATTTACTAATCAAGTAAACAGTGCTTAATGAGCAATTTATTATTAAAGGAGTAGAAATAGTATATTACATACCGACGTGGGAAGTGTTTCATTCCTGTCGAGAGATTAAGTAGTTAATCGAGACGCGCAGCGGTTAACCACAATTGAATTCTGAATAATAGATATCTTGATGTAGCAATTATTTTTGTTACCATGAAAACAACCCACTCACTATTTTTGTTACCATGAAAACAACCCAGTCTTCGGGTATGTAATATGTTTCGGGGTATGTAATAATTTCCCGGCTAGTTTCAGTAATCATCTAGTTCCGAGCTGTTGACATGTCATGAAATTGACACATTACAATGTGATTGCGAATAAAATTATTATTATAACCTAATTTAAAAAGTATAGTTAACTGATATTTTGGCAGATCAGTTTCATATAACTAAAACTGACCAACTGGAAATACTTTTTCTCAGGATCACGAGAAATTGAAACACACTTCTACCTTCTGTCTAAAATCAATGCCATATGTTAGTTTAGATGGCATAGCATTTTATTTTCAGGCTTATCTTATGAAATCCTATCCTTTAAGAAGCCTCAAATATAATCACGCTCCTTTTAATAAGAAAGTAAACACATTTAGTTCATTTTTAACTAGGTACTATAAATCTCGATGCAGAAAAAAGAAAAAGTATTGACATTCGCTTATCAAGCTTCACGTAATTTTTAACTGGGAGTTGATAATTTAGGTATACCGGATGCATATTTGAGTTCGCTCGATGCCACAGCGCGGGCAGCGAATGTCGGGCTTTGATTGGTTTGCGTCAATGCCTCGTGTTCTTTTATGGAGATAATACTGTACCTACGTTTAAACATGTATCTACTAGATCTACAGATACATAAGTAACAAAACATAAGTAAAATTATTGTTCATTTACTAGCAACATGATATTGTACATTTTCGTCATAGATACGAAATATGAAAGGCTACTCATAACTCCCAACTCAAATTATTTCTCTCTCAAACCATGCAACTACAAATAACGTTTATCTACTAGCAACGTGATATTGTACATTTTTGTCATAGAAATAAAATATGAAAAGCTACTTGTAACTCCCAAGGGACTTATCAAATTATTTCTCCCTCAAACTCATGGTAACAATGCAACTACAATTAACGTCTTAGCAACCATACAATGAAGCAATCCTTGATGTGACTTACATATTCTAATTTTAAATGTCATTATGACATTTTGAAATTTCACACTATTTTTACGAGTATGCTAGTAGATAAAATATTGTATGCACCACGGGAGATATTCATGTTCTTTACCTTCGGTTGACTTACAGACCTCGGGCCAGAGCCCTCGGTCTGTAACACATGTCAACCTCAGGGAAAAAACATATTCATATCTCCCTTAATGCATAAATGTCTATTTAGCAACCATACATTGAGACAATCCTTGATGTTACTTACATATTCTAATTTTAACTGTCATCATGACATTTTGAAATTTCATACTATTCTTACTAATATGCTAGTAAATAAAATATTTTATGCACCACGAGAGATATTCATGTTCTTTACCTTCGGTTGACTTACAGACCTCGGGCCAGAGACCCGCGGTCTATAACACATGTCAACCTCAAGGAAAAAACATATTCATATTTCCCTTAATGCATAAGGGTCTATTAATAGACCTAATACCTGCTTTTATTTACACCCGGAATAGATCTGGTACAGCTTACAGAATCTAGATTGACTCTCAAGGTAGGCCATGAAAGGCGCTGAAATCATATTTGATTTCAATGAATTGGCAATATGTGGAAAAAAGTAATTGTCAAACGTACAAAGTTTGGTTATACAGTGAGCGCCAAAAAGCATTGGTCAGTTTCAATACCTAATAAAAACCCATACGCTTCACCTATGGAATCAATGATAATTTCTTCATAAATAGAAAACTTGGGAGTTTTGTTTCAATGTTTGACATCCTCCGAAAGTGACAGTGTGGTGTGCTGTTTCATAGTCAAAGGTTGTCGGGGCTCATTTTTTCGAGGAAATTGGTGAAACGGTAACGGTTATATCTCAAAGACATTACATGTTTCAAATATCTTTTTATCGCAAATAGAAGAGGAGATAGTAAATGAATTTTAGTTTCAACAGGACGGTGCTACCAATTACACCGCAAGAAATAATACGAATCTCCTAAGACAATCGTTTCCAAATAAACTGATTTCTTGCTATGGTGACCCTCCTTGGCCTTCGAGATCGCAGGACATAACCACTCCTGACTTTTTTCTTTAGGATTACTTGAAGAGCAGAGTATTTACAAGAAAGATAAGAAATCTGGAAAAGCTTAAAATGTTTATTCGAGAAAATATTAAAGCTACACTTCAGGATATGCGGCAACGTGTGATGAGAGATTTCGGCCGCCGTTTAAAAGAGTGCATTCGACAAGAGGGGAGTCATTTAACCGACAGAATTTTTCATAAGTGAATCTCCCATTCTTGGTCTTTAAGAAATAGTTTTGATTAACTGTGTAATTTAAGCAAATAAATTGTTATTACAAATTGAAACTGACCAATGCTTTTTGGCGCTCACTGTATTTTAAATGACAAGTAATCAGTAGGGGTGGGTAGAGGGATTTCGTTTGCGCAGTGACTAACGTTATATGACAGATTCTTTGTGTTTTAAAGTGTGACAATTTCTGTTGCTGTTGATTTTGTTAATTCTGTTATTTTGTTATTGTTGCTATTTTTGTGTATTTTGTTAATTCTGTTTTGAAATATACCATACCACAATATTGAGTACGCCTTTGATTTATTGTGTCATTTAGCTTAAATAAGGTTAACAATTTAATGTCAATATGATAGATGTCAAAAGTGTCACCAATACAAAACTTGGAAATTACTAGATTCTAACATTAGTTCCGATTTTCACCGCGCTTTAATCTAGAATCTGTAACTGTCAACACCTAATTGCAACTTAAAATTGATTAACATTCCAAAAATAATATGAACATAATAAAATTCAAAGCAAAATGCATCGATTGAAATAAAAAATAAATTTTCATAGATCTTTTGAAGTACATCAACACAAACTGCAGAAGCTTTGCAAGAAAATAATATAAGGAGCTACTACAACAAGTATTAAAAGACGACGAAATTCAAAATAACAAATAAGTAGTTATATTCATACAATTCAGCTTAACTAGTTTCTGAATAGGATGCAAATAGCCATTTCTTAACACCAAAACAGGGTAAATATTTGCTGTTCATCTAGATAGATGGATAGATATTTATTGGTGCTAATATGCAACAAGTGCACTGACACAAGTAAAAAAATTATAATAATTAAAAGATTACAATAAAATTAAAGCTAATAAGAATCATCCGTTCAAACGTGCATTCAAGAATGACACGAAGTTGCCGAAACCGCGAACCAATCAGAGCCTGGCATTCCCGGCCCGCGCAGTGGCATCGAGCGAACTCAAATATGCATTCCGGGTGACAATGAGACCAGGGCCATGCATCTATCTCCGTTACTTATGAATGAATTTGGATGAAATTTGATACAAGGATACTAGACATAATTTCGGATTGACATACAAGTATAATCAAAATGGCCGACTTCCGGTTTCACCGGAAATAACACTAACTTTTTTTTTAAATGGATCATCCTATATATTGTAATGATATAATCACAAGGATGTTAGAATTAAATTTAGAAAATATTAAGGTATTATAATGGTTAAAATTAATTTGGATTTATTCAGGTATAAGGTGGGAATATAAATTGAAAATAGCTATTTGAAAAGCAGATGGATTTGAAAATAAAATAATAGTGTATAAATAGCAATGTGAAACGAATGACAAATACTTAATATGAAATAAAATAGAAATTTAGTAGGTTTAACTCAATTATATTAAGACTAGAGTGCAGAGCTGGGCAGTAATTAATTACTTTTTAATTAAATTACTAATTAAATTCCTTTTTGTTTATTTGCCTTGGAATTGAATTACTTTTCAAAAAGCGGTAATTGTAATTGGGAATTGCCATCTTTGTTAGAAAGTACTTGAAAATTAATTTTTAAAAATAATTAATTACTGCACTCAATTACTCAACTACTTTCGTGTAATTAAATTACTCTAAAGTATTTAAATTACTTTATAGGTATTTGAATTACTTGTGGTAATTGAAATTACTCGAGGTAATTGAATTACTTTTTGGTATTTCAATTACTGAATTATTGACCTCGATAGGGTGCTAAATCTCCAGAATACATAAATAAGATAAGGTCTTATTAAGTTACATATTAAGCAAATCGCAGGATATGCCCAGCGCAATATAAGCCTAATTTATTATTTCCTCTGACTAGTCGAATAACAGCAACTTCTGCATTTTGTATGACGCGTCCACGAGCATTAGTGCGTATATCTACAGCTTGTAATAGTAACACTAATATTTATTGTGAGAGAAGCTAAGTGTAAGACGCTATAAGAAAATTTGCGGTAAGTACATTACAGATTACAATACCTACGGTAAAATAATAATTTTAAATAGCTTAATTAGACGATATTAGTTCATAATGATTATTTATTCATTTCAATTTGCTTGTTTACAACGATCCGTGCAAGTGTAACACACGTTAAGTTCAGAAAATTACGTTTTTGAGTGAGGAATTGAATTAAACGGACAAAATCCGATAACAACATTTAAACAGCGGAAAACATATATATAAAATGTACCTAATTGCAAAATCCCATGTCTGGTTGACTCAAAAATGCATTATGGCGTATGGTAATTTTAAAACGCCGCCGCATAAGTTTATCGCATTCTTGCATTGAACATTTTGTAAATTATCCATTCTTTGTCGCTTTCTTGCCTTGTAATGCTAATATGCTGCTTTGTATACTGGCACTAGTACATAATTTTTATGGACTGCTGCAGCATGTTAGCTTCGATTATTATTAAAAACCCCCTTACTAATTACGAGACATTCAAATATTGGCTTCTTAATGATTTTTCACAAAATTCCATTTAGTTTTTTAAAAGAACAGTGTATAGTGACCCAATGTACGTAATTTCAGATATTTTATTGCCCTAAACTTAAAATCAATAGGTATTATTAAAGATGTTAATAAAATTTTGAAATTTGAAGTACAAATATGAAAGCAACCTGACCAATTTAATTGTCGAGGGTTTACAGTAATCTTCTTATTCGGTGTGTTTAAAAAGAAATTACTTAAGGGTTGGCCATGGAATACAAAAGTATCGGCAACAGCAAGCTTTAGAATTCATTAACATAATCACTGTTGTTGCTGTCATAAGTTTATATTATACGCTGATATCGCGATTAAAAATTCTAAAAATTGCCATATTCAACCCTTATGTAATTTATTTTTGAACACATAGTATAAAGGTCACTTGAATGTAAAAATGACTTCATTGTTACGTGCTTGAGCAAATGTCTTTTGTTTTTGTATCTAAAGTACGAATTCTTATTTCAACCAGCCATTTTCAACTAGGTTTATCAGTCATCTGTCAACTTTCAACAGTCCCTTATCAACACCAAATTGATATTTTGTTTTGAAATTTCAGAAGTTACCTAATACATTTTTAATAACTATTTGTATTACTGGGGAGGAAAATGTATCATTCCCTCCCGCAGATGTAGTTTAGTTCCAGAGTTATACATACAACACTTTTACATTTTATGATGAGACTATCTCTTGTAATCAGCTGCATTCAAAAATATTTAACTATGAAAACTAAGAGGCTAGTTGATTTATTATTAATAATAATCACATTGTCTCCCGTCTCTAATGGCAACGGCAGTCAATGTATTATATTTCCTCCCACTGCCATTGGAAACCAACCCGGGACCCAAACGTATATTTTCCCTATACCCCTAACAGGCGACAGAAAATGTCACTTTCGTATAAAGGGGTAAAAAAAGTATTTTCGAACAGAGTCACCAAAAATGCTCAAGTTGCGCCAATTGGATCGTTCTTTTACAAATTCTAAATAGAAATTTGCTGTCAAACACTTAAGAAATCCAATGCTCCACCCTGTATACTTAGGTAAGTTACATATTTTCGTCATTCAGCGATAATAGATTGTTGTACAAGTTAAGAAAAGTGAAAGTTTTTCAACGTTTAATTTACGAGCGAGCGATGCAAAGGGAATGGATTAATTTATCACGAACATGGAAAAATCACTTTTATAACATATTCAGCGTGCTATTTTTTCTAATATCATTACAAATCTAGCCAAAATTAAATTCGACATTTCTTCATATTCGATTTTTTTTTAATTGGCAGTGAAGAACGTCGAAATCGTCAAATAAAATACGAGAAATCGGCAGTGAAGTAATCCATTGTTTTACAACTTTTGTAGACGGCTGGGTGATAGGTAAACGTCAACCAACGTCAACGTAACCTATAAAAGTTGGTTAAAATGTTGTAACTTCGCAATTTCTCGATTTAAAAAAACAATATACCCCTGGGCACTGGAAGTTCCATTTCAATCCTTGTGTGGTTTATTTGCTTTGGCCCTTCGGGCCTCGGCAACTAAATCCACAATCTTGATAAAAAGCTCAACTTTAGTGATAATTTATGTGAAAACGAATATAAAAAAATATATAGATTTGAACTTCCAAGTCCCTATACCTTCTTACTGAAGGGGCTTTGTACTAAAGTATATTAGGTTTAATCGGTTTATTATAACCTAAGGAATCTATGCAAATTCGGTGTCCCATTTTTTTGAGACACCCTGTATAAATGTTATCCTTGAAATTATTTATTTACTTACATCTTACATCAAAAGAAACTAAAAACTTTTGGTTTTGGTGAACGGTGCATGTAGCTAGAAGATTTAATTATCAAAAAATCTTCAAGAGTGATCAAGTATTAGGTTACTATAGTTAAAAAAACATAAAAATTAAGCATTTTTAGGTAACGATTATGAATCGACACGATGATAGTTGCAACTTGCAAAAAAATTCTACTGAATACAACTATATGACAATAATTTTTATTGAAAGTAATTGAAAAAGTAATTGATGTTGTACAATTACCATTACTAAGTAATTGGTAATTGAATTACTATTTCCTGTGAGTAATTGAATCTCTGGGCGGTAATTGGTAATTAGTAATTAATTACTTTTTAAAAGTAATTTGCTCAGCTCTGCTAGAGTGTATAAAAAAGAATTTGATATCGTTAGAAAATTTGTTTGAATTATTGATAATAACAAATTTTGAAAATGTAGTAAAATAAATTTGGTGTGATTAAGCATATTTAAAATAACCCTGTTTTTATTAAGAAATGTTTTGATTTAAAATCTACGTGGTAAATAAAAATGGAATTTTAAAATAATAAGAAGAAACAAAGACTTAACTAATGAAGATTATTGGTATATGGTAAAAAACTAATGGATAGCAGAATAATTCTAAATCATTGAAGAAATATAATGGGTCAATTTTGATGCAAAAGTTTATTTGACATATTACATTAATCAAAGTGGATTACGTCAAGCTGTTTGGTGCTAAATGGGACTTCCAGAGGAGATCATCGGTTAAAAGAAGCACATTCCAGGAGGGTAGCAGATGTGGTAGCAAGTAGATGTCTGCCGGTTTGCTCTGTTGGCTGAATGCTGTAGAAAAGGTGGAGTTTGCTGATCTTGGACGGTTAGGACGTCTTGTCTGTCTGTAAACCGTGCATTGCGGGAAGGTGCTTGAGAGGGTCTAGTAGCAGGTTAAAAGGAAGTTTACATCTGGAAACGTTATGCGGACCAAATGAAAGGTCGATAATTTCTTTTTAAAATCATAACTAGGAACGAAATAAAGACAATTAAAAAGGTGAACTTATTAAGAAATAATTACTTACTATGTTTTTTAATATTGTTGCGTACCGTTTTAAAGATTGGGTATTTGTCACTTGAATTTCAGATTTGTTTTGACAGTTGGTTGACATAAGTATTGTGACTTATGCAAATGCGATTAAATATTAGAACATTTTTCAGAAATCAAGTAACTAGATAAAACAATCTACCCCTGATTTTTCAGGAGCTATTTCTAATAATTATTATTATTGGCATTCCAATACATAATAGGGCAAATTTGTAATTTGAAAAACAGATTAATATCAATATACTTGAAGGTTCAGTTCAATATTTCATGTTTTTCGCAATCCACGACTCAAATTACATACAACAATGTTGCCGAATTTTCACAGAATTACACAGAAATATTAAAAAAAGAATTAATTAATTATTCTTCAATTTTGAATAAAGATAAAGTAGTGCATGTGCATATCGTTAGATTGGTAATTAAATTTTCTGTTTAATGGCAAGATGGCCCTTGGTAGGTGCCATTAAAAAAAGTAACTTTTTCTTAAAAAAACATGTTTAGCAAATTTTGTTCTTTTGTTAAGGGTTTGTTATTGACTTCATTGATAAAATAGTTATTATTATTAGTTGCTAGAGTCAATTAGAACATATTTTTTCAAGGTACAGTTTTCTATAGTAAAAATTAAGTTTACAGGGTGATCTATTTAAAAAATCAAAGTTGGTATTATTTCGGGTGAAACCAAAAGTCGGCCATTTTGACTATATCTATCGGTCAATCAGAAATTATCTCTAGTATCTTCATTTAAAATTTTATCTAAATAGATCCATAAATAAGGAAGTCATAAGCATGGCCCTGTTCGCATTGTCACCCGGTATATGAAATTAAACTCCCAAGAACAATCCGTCTTGCATTTATTGAATTCCAATCGAATGACGTCGAATTCTATTCCATTCTTCCGAAAAGATACTTTGCTCATGGTCAAATTGAGTCACAGGAAGAAAAATTTAATATTATTTCTCTTTATTTACCCTTCTCTTGCACCGAGCTAGGTACGTGATCTAAGTGTCGATCTATCCCTCATTCTCCATACACAAAAATAAAAAACGCTTAATTCAAGCTTTTGCTGGAACGTCATCAGAGAGATTGTCCATATTATTGAATGAAATTTAGTTTAATGACAATCCTTCAGATTTATGGTATGAAATACTTAAACTAAGTAGTAATATGGAGTACCCAGCTGCTTTTCTACTCCATTTTTTTTGTCAAAGCTTCCGGAAAAACTTTGAATCATGGCTTCATGTCACGATCATTTATCAATCGAGGGTTTGACAGCAAAACTGGATAAAATTCTTAAACTAAGCGGCTTGGGAACTTCAACTAATACTGTATAATAAACTAATTTACCCGTATGGGCTTTGCAAGTAGATTGCTTAAGCAAATTGAATAATTCAATTCACAAACTAACTAATATGATAACTGTACTATCAGAAAATGTGAAATTTCAGGCTCCTAGTTTTAGATCGAATACACAATAAACTGTTGTAAAGCAAACTCGACCTATTAATGTCAATAATCACCCAGAATGTGCTATTATCGCAGTCGATATGAGAACAAAGCGACATCGTGCAGACTACCATGCTGTTTTAATTCAAAAACCTAAATTGGCATCTTAAAAATTTCCCTTTTTCCCAGAATTGCAAAAACAACGGGTAGGCACAATTTCATTGTTTGACCAGCGAAGATAAAATTCGTTGTTGACACTGATTCGATAATCCCGATTGTTCCAAAACGCTTCTTGTCTGAAACTTGCATGATCACTAGGAAATCCTCATTGTCTACAGCCCTTTTTACAGCTAATGGCACCCGAATAAATAAAGAAGGTTGCGTGCAGCTATAATATCAATCTCCTATGTTTAAAGATTTAGTTAAATGGTCTTTCTACGCCACTAATATTACTACAGCTATACTGGGTCTTGATTTTCTGTGCGCTCAGAAAATAAGCATAAATTGTGTTGCCGGAATGCTTTCTATTGAAAACTCCCGCCTTGATACTGGTGACCGACTTTCGGTAAGTCGCAGCGAATCACAAACTGCTTCTTCCATTCTACAGATTCCAACGACACACGAATGTTGTCTTGCAGTTCAGCGTAGGTACTCTCTTGCACCCATAGATTGGCGTTCTGCAAATCTGAATACAGCACCTACTTTTTAAAATGTAGGTAGTACAATCTGCTTATACTTTGATGTTTGCTTATCAAGCAGTCAGCGTCTCGGTCTTCGAACCTACCGATTCTTTCTCGACCTGTTCCCTGTAAGGCGTTTTCCGCATTGTCTGAATTTAAGCTTCTACTTCAAACCTTAATCAGTTGTCCGCCGCATCGTGCTGTAGAATATAATTTGCATTTAGACAAAATCGCTTCTGCTTAATAGCGCGGTAAGAGCTTGCAGTTTGAACAACAATCCTTGTGCTTCGGCTATTGCTAATGCGCAATCAATTGACAATGCTTCCATCAGTGATACATGAGGTAGTAATGCGTTATCGCTAAACAATTTTTCTACTATCCCTGATAGTATACCCAATTGCGCTTTGTTCAGCGAATATCCGTCATTGTTAAATGAATTTGATGTTAACGCTCCTATTAAACATTCTGTAATTCATCGTATGGAAACTGTAGGACCACCAAGGTTCGTAAAATGCCGGAAGAGCTATTAGACGCTGGCATAATTGAACGATCCAGCAGGACTTCTGCAATACATCTCGTGACCAAAACAGAAGGTTCGTACATTGTGTGCGGCGACTACAGTCCGCTAAATGCTGTAACAATACGAGATATGTTTCCTGTGCCGTTCATTCAATATTTCACCTACCGGATTGCTGAGGCAACTATCTTGACGAAGTTAGACCTGAAAAAGGCTTATTTCCAGATTCCGATAACACCGGAGGATATGGACAAGACATCCATAATAACTCCTTTTGGAGCATTCCGCTATAGGCGGCTTAATTATGATTTAGCAAATGCGCAAATAAGCTGGCAAAGTTTTATCTCAACACTTGCTATCCAAAATGTTCGAAGCAGTATATATATCACCCTATTAGCCAACGAATCGTAGGAAGGTTTAATAAAACCCTTAAACAAGCTATTTTCACTACAGGTGTGTCTTCATGGGTTGATAACCTGCCTTAAATCGACTTTGAGGTAAACCGTAAAATTAAGTTTTTTCTAAAATTCACTACTCTGCTATAACACTTACTTTTAAAATGCACTGGACTTGAGTTCATATTTTAAACATGTCACTGGCTTTTCTTTAACTCAGTTGCCCTTCTTCTCTTTTATTAATAACCTTACGCTCATTCAGTAGGCACATAACAAACTTTTTGTGTTATTTAATTTTATTTGGTCTGGCTTTAAATATGCTCAAACCTATCATAATACTTATATTATAAATCTGTTTTTTACTCAAAATTCAAATTCAAACCCTCTGAAATCTGCCTTGCCTATGCTTGCATTTTTAACCCTCTAATTATGCTTTTTGCATCTCATTACCAATGCATTTAATAACTTCAACTAGTTTAGATTGCAATTAAATAAAATATTCCAACTTTGTGCTTTAATTGACTTTGTTCAATATTTCTCACTGCATACAGAGCTAAATTGTGAGCTTAAAACCATCTCAATACATAGCACCGATTATCCACTTCTGCGCCACTAGTTAATTGTAGAACTTGATAATATAACATTTTAAGAAGTTCTATCCAAGAGTACCTAGGTATCTGGACCGCACCTAACGGGAGTACCGTAAACCAGGTAGACCATGTTCTAATAGAAATCAAGCATGGAAAACTAATTGAAAAGCTATAGAGGGGCAGATGGAGATAGTGATCACAACTTCATAAGAAAGAAGTTAAAGCAAGTAAAGCCATCTCAAATAAAGAATGGCAGTAAAAGAAGAACTAAGTGTGATAAGAAGAAAATAGCCTAAGACGAAGTATGGAAATATGTTGGAAAATACATCACGGCTGCAAAAGGATATCATGACAGTACAGACAGAATGGAAGATTATAGAATAGTATATTAAAGTATGAGTGGATAACAAGGTCTTTAAAACACGCGCGAGTTTTCGAGCACGACGGCGTAGCCGGAGTGCTTGAAATAGAGCAAGTGTTTTAAAGACCAGTTATCCACGAATACTTTACGCTATTTTTTATTATACCTCCAATACTGGAAATAAATTACGCACTAAAAACTTAGAAATAATTTTTGTCGTGATAAATCGAGAGGGCATAATAATATTGCTACTATAGTTATGAGAATTATTTACGTTTTTGTAGCGTCCATGTCCGTTGTTGCATTCAGTCGTTTCCTTGACAACCTTTAAAGCTCGGCGGGCTTTAATCGCCTGTATTCGCACGCTCAGGCGTGCTTTAAACGGCGATTCTGATGCAGGTATAATAAAAAATATTATTTCTAACGCAGCTAGGTTAATGCGAGAAAATGTAAAAGAGAACACTCGCAATGACTGGTTTGATGACAAATGTAGAGGTATACTGAGAACAAAAAATAACGCTAGAATGAAGATGCTCAGCGATAATATAAGGAGAAACTATGAAGATAAGAAGAAAAACAAAATGAATTATTTAGAAGTAAAAACAAAGCACATACCTTAGAAAGATTAAAGAAAATTTAAAAGGACTTTGTGGAAAAGGAAATACGAAACTTTTATAAGAAAATCAAACAACAAACCAAAGGTTACCAGCCAAGACTAATGTACTGCAGGAACAAAGAGGGAGAATAATAGTAGGAAGAACTGAAGAAGTACTAAACAGATGGTCCCAATACTTCGAGTAAGTCCTAATGGGTGGTGAAACTGAGGTAACCGAAAGAGCACTGATAAAAGAGCTTGCACAGGAAATAAGTAAACCAACATAGGAAGAAATTAAATTTTTGACACTTGTTTATATCAAGGTTTTTTTTAAATTGGAGAATTACCATTTTGCAAAATTTCGACGTTCTTAAGTTACACCCTGTTTTTTTTTTAAATCGATGGATAAATTTAAGCCTTCTTTTCGGTCTTCTTGGATAACAGAATGGCCTGGATGTTTGGCAGGACGTTGCCATGGGCGACTCTGACTCCGGAGAGCAGCTTGTTCAGCGTCTCGTCTTTTTTATCGCCAGCTGGAGGTGAAGGGGGATAATGGGGACCTTTTTGTTGTTGCATGCTGCGTTGCCAGCCAACTCGAGAACTTCGGCAGTGGGGTACTGTATGACGGCGACCATGGAGATAGGAGCTTCGGCGCCGACGCTTTCCACGTAGTAGTCCTTCTTGAATTGCACGATCTACAATATGTTCATTAAAAAAGTCCATATGGGTTGGCCATGAAATATAAAAGTAATGTCAACAGCAAGCTTTAGAATTCATTAACTGTCATCACTGTTGGTGTTATTGCAAGTTTATATTGCCTATACGCTGATATCGTGATTGAAAATTCTAAAGATTGCTGTCTCTAAAGCTTGCTGTTGATATATTAGTTTTATATTCCATGGCCAACTCTTATAGACTCTTTTAATGTACGTATTGTTATATATTAAGGACATATGCTATTAATCTTTTCACTCCTATGGATACGCGATCAAAAAAGTTTGAAAACCACCGACTTAAAGAACGGAGCTGTAAATATGGCTAAATATAACAAAATCGAGCGGTATAGCTTTCGAACTTGTTCCTAGGAATGGAATTGGCTTTGGTTTTTATCTTGCTGCATTTAGTGCCATGACCGCCTGGCGATTGTTGGCGATCATGTTGTCTACCATGTTCAAGATCACAACTTTGCCCACAGTTGCTCGGAACAGTTGTATTGTGGATTTTCCAAACCATTGTCTGAGATTTTTCAACCACAAAGTTCTTCGTCTGCCAGGGCTTTTTTACTCCCGATTTTTCCTTGAACACTGAGGTGTAAAATGTAATATTTCTCTGGATGTCGCATGATATGGCAATAGTATTTCAATTTCCGCCTTTTAATTGTTTTGATAATCTTTCTGTGAAAGAGAGACCGGATTCACAATCCGACGCCTGAAAGAGCAGAAGAATAAGCAAAAGAAGAGAAGATAATGTTTCTTTTCTCATGCGACCAAGTACGTCCTTATTTCTGACATTGTCCGTCCAGCTAATTCATAGCAATCTGCGGTATGTCTACATTTCAAAACTTTCAAGGCGCGTAAGGATCGTTTGCGTAAGCATACATACACGTAACGTCACACCATTCGCATTCGTAAATGTAGGTTCAGTTCATCATGGCTGCATGGTACCTACTTTTTTCATACGTATTAAGGTTGCTCGGGCTTTCTCTATTCTTACTTAAATCGGCAAGGTGGGTTTTTCTACCCAAGGTGCTTTAGCCAACACCTGCCACTTGTTGCGCTCTGTATGTTTTCAACTCGAAAAATAAACAGTAGGGACGATCACATGACTGCATCCGATTGGTCAACTATGACATGCTACTTATTTGACAACGTTTGATTGGTGAAATCCCACAAGTAGTATGTCGATCGAGTCCTAACAGCTTTCAAGCTGGAATGCTGACTGGGTTATTTTGTATGTGAGCGGCCGTGGCTATTAAACAAATTTGCAGCGACATTAACGTCCTTTGGAATTGCTTTACGTGCGACTACTGGCACCCAGAACTTACAAAACAAAGGAATCGACAGTGGAAGTTCTCTTGATTGTACCCATAGTAACGAAAATTGCTCGAATGCAATCTGCCATCAGATTGCAATATGTCGTTTAATATTTGATAACACAACAGCCGTCACACCACAGAAATGCACAAATTTGCGAGACAGCATCCTGGGGGAAAAACCCAGGGCTGTAGCTGCTACATTTGTGCCTTGTTGTATTCGGAAAGTTATATGTTATCCCCGGTCCTGGTAAGGTTTTAAAAAATAAAAAATGCGGATAAAAACCTTTACAGAATGCCGTGGGTCCCATGTTACTACAATGTGTAGCATGTAAAAGATCCCTTGATAGGCTTGAAACTCCTTAATCTCGGCAAAATTCTAAATAGGACTTTGACCATATGACCACAGCAGTCGGTGTTTAAGGTGCCTTGTACTCTGCATGCCTAGACCTTGTCCATTAAGAAACAAACAAACAAATGATGACCCACGATGTTAAACTTTACACTCCCTGTATATCTCTGCTACATCTAACTGTTTACCTCCAATGCAATCCATCTTACATACTGTGTAGGGACAATTTGCTGTATTTTTGCCCTTTTCCGCATTTTCTCCCATTTTTAGCTTTGATTTTAATCTTTTTCTCAGTTCAGTCACGCCTAAATTAAAATTTCGGCAAGTGCTCAAAACTTGATTCCGCTTGTTTCAAATGTTAGCGTCCGTCAGCGTATTTACGTTCGTCGATATTTAGCTTCGTTCTCGCAGGCCATATGACGCAATGTGCCCTTATCATATTTTTAATGAGTTCTTGACGCCACCAGACGGTTCTGCCTTACCTGTAATTTTCCTTCATAAGCGAAATTATATTTCATCGTAATGACGCATTTCGCTCCGTGGCAACCCTATTCCATAAGTTCGAAAGAATAAGCATCTTAAGTAGCGCATGCGCCTTTTCATTTGTTTTTAGAATTTCCTCCCGGAGCAATTTATTCTGATCCCCGCCATCGTCTTAAGAGAGTCGAGAACTGGGTCGAATTTGCGTCCCCAGCAGCTTCGTCCTGTTGGGACGCGCTGTGAAGTATTTCGTTCTATTAACTGTGTGATTTTCGTTAAATTTGTAAGCTCTGAAGAAGTTGAACTGTTTAGTTTCGTTTCGTGGCAACTCTTGATGGTTCGCCGTGATGTGTGCACTAGCTGTCGGGGGTTGAACTGAGGCAAATAGGGTAGTTGTGGTTGAAGCATCTTTATCGGAATGTTGCGAAACCTTCATCACAGCTTCAGCGGATTTATTTACCGAATTCTCAAAGAAACTAACTCTATCTTAGCACGTCGCAACATCTCGCAAGTTGAAAGTTGTTGTACGTCGTCCAATTACCCTTGGGGGATTACTGTCGGTTCAACTCCTAGCTGTGGTAACCATTATCTCGAAGCCCCGTTCCTGTCGCCCGCAAACACCCTTTTAAGCAGTTACTGATTTTATCAGTTGCTATCGACTTCAGTGGACATTAATGTTGACTTTCCTGGATTCTGCAAGCCAAGTATTGTTCCTAGTTAGTATTTATAGAGCATTTTAAACCCTTTTGTGCGACGCTGTTCGGAAGATGTACGTGCGTAATTTAAGCTAGGTATCGTATGATGCGTACCTAATTTGAGATTTTATGTTTCGATTTTAATAAACTTTCAAGGAATATCGTCGTAGTAAATTTTGTTGTTGTTAAATTCACGATTGCTGATGCCAGTATTGCAGTTGGACTTTGTTTTATCAAGTAATTTTAAATCTACTAACCCATTTATTGGATTTCATATTTGTATAATTATTTCACATGTCTTTAACTTAATAGATTGCATTTAATTAAGTAATTTGTGCATTATTATTTCAGATATAAACGTCTGCATGCGTATTTGTATTGTGTTTTCTTTGTAAGGAATACAGGGGAGTTTTGGAGAAAATTAACTAAAGGTAAGTTCACTGATGCTGCCCGTTGTTTGAAATCGAGCACTTCAAACACCCCCGAAGCTCTGCCTATGGTTTCCACTTTTACCTAGACGGATTTATCAACAAAAGTGGTGGCGCTAGATATTAACATCTGTATTTCGTTTACAGGATCGTAGCCTTAATTCTAAGGTCGTAAAGAACCCGCCCTTCTCACCGAGCGTTTTAACCGGAAACCTTTGTTACAGCCCATCATAACGGGGTTGGGGCAACGAATCTGTGTAATTTTACCGATTTGGTCGTAGAGTAGTTTTTAGGTGGTAACAAATTGGCGGTTTTGGTTTAAAGAGCATTTTATGCTGTAACAAGCTGGCATCCCCGAGTGGTGCCAGTTAATACTGATTTAAGCTGTAATAACTGGTATTGACCTTTACACTAATAAGATCTTCTATTGTTTGGGTATTACTTCTTCCATATTTTAGTAACTAAGATTTCCTTGTTTTAAATTGTACTTTATTTAGAAATGATCCAGTTTAAATTGTACTTATTAATTTTTTACATACTACCAAATTTCTGGGTATATTATTTTTAATAAATAATAAAAATTTTACTTATTTTTTATATCTACTTATCTCCTAGCATCCCGCTTAGTTACTTAGGTACTAAATTTATAAGGTTACTGATTTCTACATAAATAATTCACATTAATACCAATTTCAACAAATATACATTTTAACAATCAGATACCTACGATTTGTTATATTGGTCATCTTTTTTCTATCCATTTGTATATGCCTTTATAAGACTGAACATAATAAAGTTATTCAAAAACAGTAACTATAATTTAAGTCCCATGTCTTATATTGTAAGTTTTACTTATTAACCAAATCCAAATAACATTACGTAACTGAACATGTATTATTAAGTAATTTTACTATATCACTACTTACTGTCTGCTTGATCGAAATGTTACCCACAACAGCCAATGCCTTTAAATTAAACAGTCATGGTTGTTTAATTACCAACCGATGTTACACTACCAAATTACGTGTGGGACTCAGGTTAGTAATAAGTTCTATATATTTTATTTTATTAGTATTAAAATCACAGCTTAACATTTACCATTATTAGTAGATATTACAAAAACTATTGAACAACATACGGCTGATATTACATATAACTGACTCGCATAATTCATTAGCCTTGACCTAATTGGCCAGGGCCACAAAATTTATCCTCATCCATTATATGCTCAATATCAGCTTAATACCGTTATAGATATTAACGATATAAGTTTAATTATGAGCATCTTAACGAAACGTGATTGCCAAAACGAGGTGGTAAGCCACGTTCTGCTGCAATCGAACGAGTCTCGGTAAGTGCCACAACCAAACGTGTATTGTTCAATATAACATACAATAACATCATATGTATATAAGAATCATAACAAAGATTAAATATTAGCATTGTTTCTCTTCCATACGTGTCCCAGTATATTCAACCAAGTTTCCTTGTTGGCTTGCTCCATATTCAGAAGTCGAAGCTGAAGTCTTGGCTCGTTTATGTGTTCTAATATGTTCAACTAAACGACTTCTATGTTTTGCTTTATATTCGCACATAGAACACGAGTAAGGCCTCTCTGCTGTATGGACCGTCATATGTCTAGCTAAACTGGCTCTTTGTGTTGCTTTATATTCACAAACAGAACAGCAATAAGGTTTTTCTCCAGTATGTGTTTTAATATGTTGAACTAAAGTACTCCTATGTACTGCTTTATAATCACACATAGAACATGTATAACGCTTCTCTCCTGTATGCATCTTCATATGATCAATTAAACTATCTCTCCGTGCTGAGTTATATTCACACATAGAACACATATACGGTCTTTCTGCTGTATGTGTTTTTTTATGTTTAGTTAAATTAGCTCTCTGTGCTGTTCTATATTCACAAATAGAACATGAATAGGGTTTCTCTCCTGTATGCGTCTTCATATGATCAATTAAGCTAGCTTTCCGTGCTGCACTATAGCCACACATAGGACATGCATAAGGTTTTTCTCCTGCATGGTTTTTCATGTGTTCAACTAATCTGCGTTTATATGCTGCCTTATATTCACACATAGAACATGAATAAGGCTTTTCTTCTGTATGGGTCTCCATGTGTTCATCTAATCGTCCTTTATGTGCTGCTTTATATTCGCATATAGAACATGTATAGGGTTTTTCACCTGTGTGTATCTTCATATGCACAGCTAAACTACATTTCCATGCTGCCTTATAATTACATAAAGAGCATGAGTAAGGTTTTTCTCCTGTATGTGTCCTTATATGCCTAAGTAATTCACTTTTATGTGTCGCTTCATATTTACAAAAAGGACACGAGTATAATTGATTTGGATGGGTTGTCATATGTTCTACGAAATTACTCGCATTATCTGCTTCGTGCTCACAGATTGTGCAAACTAATGATTTATTTGTTATAGGTGTAATAAGTAGTTCCTCTTTAACATGAATTTCCTCTTTTACATAAACTTCTTCAAATTTAATTTCTGATGCTTGATCATTTTCATCGACATTCAGTGGGTCGTATAACCTGCAACTCATTGCACTGCAGACGTTATAAGCTGCTAATTCCTGATTACCGTCCATTGTCATATTGAAAACAAAGTCGACTAGTTAAATGCAATATCTGTAAACAAGAAAAAATGTGAGGTTCAATCACCTTGACTAGATGATGTATAATTAACAATGCTCGACAAATTTTTCAGTTCTTATATGTTTACTTACATGAAATTAAAATCGGGCAATATAATATATTCAAATTGCGAACAATTTAGCAGTAATAATCATTAATAAAATGGATCCTTCCCAATTAGTAATATTATGGGTTTTTAGATGAAATTGGATTCAGAACTACTGTAGTTTACAGAGTGTTCAAATCAAAACTACTTGAGAGTAGAATGCTATACATTTTTTAATAATTTAATTTATGTTGGCAGTGATGAGTTAAGGTGCTCAACAATGTTGCCGATCGTCACATAATTATCAGATTCTAACATAATTTTTTCGCCATTCTGGTAAAAAATTATAAAGTAACATAATTATCAATTTTAACATAATTTTATTGTCATGGATTATTTATTCTCTATTATCGTATCGTCGGCTTTCTGCAATTTCTAATATTTAAATGCGCCATCTTGTATCGTCATTGTCAAATTTTGTGTGCATATTTTGAGACCTATCACGGCTTCCTGGATTAATACGAGACCGAACGTCTCTATTACGGCTTGTCAAGTTGGAAAAATTTCTGTGATTTCAGCTGCGCGTATCGCTGCGCCATCTGTTGAGCGTTGTAGTAACTATTTGCATACCGGCGCCTAATTTTAATTGTTATTTGCTTAATAAATGTCATTAGTGTCAATTTCTAGCGCATTTCTAGTAAAGCATTAAAAATGCCACTAAAGAAAAAGTGTTGTGTGAAACACTGTGATTCACATAATTTGGAAAATGTCTCTTTCCATAGTTTTCCTGGAAATATTGAATTAAATTTAAAATGGAAGGAATCTCTAATTAATCATACTGGTATAACAATTTATTAATGAATTTAATTTATTCAATTTACTACACATAAACGCATACAACATACACACATAAATCACAATTTTTCTACTCTTAAGTGTAACAATACAAATATTTTCACTTCTTTGATATAGATGTTAATCGACTGACGGAGCATTCGGTTGTATGCAGCCAACATTTTGCACCTAACTGCTTCCATATAACTGAAGAAAAACAAAGATTAGTTGCAGGAGCTATACCATTTAATGTATTTTTCTTAATATAACTTTTAATAGTTACCATTTTAATATACCTATATTTTAGATTCCAAATGAACACTCCGATTATTCCACTGATTTACCACCTTTAAACGATCCTGATGAATCCTATATCTCTTACTCTTGTACATCCCAAACTTCACTTACAGCTGCAGAAATAGAGGATTTACTTTATACAAAACGATTATTAACTCAAAAATTGAAACGTGTGGAAATCAAATACAATAACTTGAAGAAAGAATTGGAAACAGAAAAGGAAAAACAAAAAGATAATTTTGAGTGGAAATGTATAGAACAAATTCAACAAGATGCAAACGATATGGTTCCTAGAGCAATATTCTTGCTTGATCAAATTAAGAATTATAAGAAAAAGTATCCCAGATGGTCAGAAGTAACCATTCGTCATTGCATTGCCTGGAGATTCTGTTCACCCAAAGGTTATGAATTTTCCAGGAATGTGCTCTTTAGATTACCTTGCAGAACAACTTTGCGAAAATATTTTGGCAATGGGAACAAGAATTTAGTCAAAAGTCGATTAATGTCAGAGATTGAAATTTTAAGAAATCCAGAAAAAGTTTGTTCTTTGGTAATAGACGATATGGCTGTCCGAGAAACAGTTTGTTATTCGAAATCAGAAGATCGAATATTTGGCCTAGAAACTATTCCTAGAGCACTCAATAATATAGGAAATAAACCAGTTGTTGCAAATCAACTTTTATGTTTTGTCATCCATGGATTGTCGACCAAGTATATTATCCCTGCAAGTTATTACTTTCACAGGCAGTTGTATAGTAAAGATTTGTATAATCTGACATTGGGCGTTTTACAGTTACTTGCCGAATGTGGCTTTAAAGTAGTAAGGATTGTAGGTGATAATCACAAAAATCATGTAGCTTTATTTAAACATTTTGGAAATGGTAGGCTTCAGAACGTCGTCCCTCATCCATACACTCCTGGGCTTAAACTTTTTCTAAGTTTTGACTACTGTCATGCACTTAAGAACGCAAGAAATTTGTTTCTGCATCATGATATGGCTTCATCTTCTGGAATTATTTCAGCAAATTACTTGAAAGAGCTTTTTGAAATTCAGTCAACTTTAATAATCAAACCTATTAGATATTTGACAAAAAAACATTTATATCCGTCCAATTTAGACAAAATGAAAGTAAATTTAGCTGTCCAAATATTTTCTCCTTCCGTTACAGCATCATTGACATATCTTATTCATCACGGTGGTGAAGAGCTGAGTCATTTTCAAGATTCTGTTGCAACAATAGAATACATGGAAAACATGTACAAATTTTTCCAACTTCACGATGTCAGCAACAGAACACAGCACATTCAACAGAACGATGCAAATGCTGCACCATACGTTGATGTTAGCGATGAACGTCTCATTTGGTTGAATGAGGTGTTTCCACAATTTGTAAATGATATCCAGTCAACATCATCACAACTAAAAATAACTGGCTTAACTAAGGAGACTGCTGAAGCTTTAATATTTACTTCAAGAAGTACTTATTTATGCGTTAGATATCTAATTGAAGACCTTAATTTTTATTATGTTTTAACAAGGGGGTTCAGTTCTGATGCTATAGAATCACTGTTTGCCAATGTTAGACTTCGTGGTGGATGCAATGATCTCACAGACTGCAAAGCTGCTGAACATGCCATCAGGCAGATTTTGAGAACAGGTTTGATAACAAATGTCAATTATAGCAACACCATGAATAATACTGAGATTCAGTATACCAGCGATGTAATAATAGGCGAGAATGCATGCAGTGATTGCGAAACTACTGAAATTAGTATTACTTTAAGTGACGAGCAAATTGAAAAATTGGAAAACTTACATTTATTTGTGCCTGGAAATCAATCACCTTTACCTAATATTGAAGCAGCAGCTACAGCGTTTCTATGTGGTTATCTCATAAAGAAAATAGAAGAGTCTGTTGGATGTCCACAATGTTTATTTCTCTTGCGAGATAACTCTCCGGAAAAAACAAATCCCTTATTAGAATTAATTTACAATCAGGATAGAGGAAAACTAATTTATCCACATAAGGGATTTGTCACCTTCATAGAACATGTAGTGCAACTGATTGTAGAAATTCTACCAAATCTCCCGAAGGAAAACGTCACTACCATTTTAAACACAATTTTTAGAACATATCTACAAGACAATTCAATTTTTCAGTGCAAACTGCATGATAAGGTAGTTTGTAGCATAATACTTGAAAAACTATTACCTCCAATTCTCACAAATTATTGTATGCTAGAGAGTCGAAAAGTACAGCAGTACGGAACCAAAAAAAGAAAGATCTTAAAATTAAATTGATTTAAAGATTTTGCTTGGAGTGATCCTACTTTTTAATGTTATTATTTCTGATTAATGCTAAATATCTTCCAGCTTCCAGTTGTATTCTGCAAACCACATCCAGTTCATTGAGAAAAGACATAAAGGCTCTTTTCAGGGCCACAATTGTTTATAAAAAGAATTTCTCAACAAAACGTAAAATTTTCTTTGCATAATAGTTTTTATAAAATTTTGAGATGTTGAAATATTTTTTTTGTGTACTGTTCTAGTAACAATTATCTACCAGCTTAGCAACAAGTCCGGTAGGTACCTATGTTTTTATGTCCTAGGCTGGTAGCACTGAACGACGCCCTTGATGATGTCCGGCAGGTATTCTAAAACAAACTTTTACACAATTTGTGAAGTTTAAATAAAGAATGCGTCTATGTTTACTAATATTATTTATTACCATAAAAATGAGTCGTACAGTTATTAATAGAATGGGTATTGGCCTTTTTGGTTATTAAACAATTATCCAAAATGGTTCTTGTTCTTGTTCAATATACAAAAAAAAATTATACCACACACAACCATTATTCACATTTATGACCTCGTTAGTTCACATATCTTGCCCTGACAGGCCCGACCATTATAAAATAGTTCGATTATAGATGCTTAGCTACCGACCTAATGTTGTAAATAAATGGAAATGTAAAATTTTAATGAATAGGTAGTGTCAATACTGGTTATAACTAAGTATACAAACCAATAGCATATGAAGTAGATATTTTGGATGTTAACCAAGCAGTACCTAATATAGTAATATAGGTAATATATTAGGTACTCTGTGACATTACTGAAATTAATCAGATTTGCATTATACAGATCACTTTGTTTATTGAATTTACTTTTCCCTTTTTAATTTTCATAACTACAGTCAGTTTATTTGAGACTGAGTAGTAGAGTTGTAAAAATGGTTTTCTTTTTCAAATAGAAAACCAGTTTTTTTTCATGAAATGAAACCAAGAGTGACCCATAACAAATTAGGTGGGAAGCACAATGGACCAATAGGTCTCAGTGCAGCTAACAACCAGCACCACCAGACGAAGCTTTTCAAGTTAACCATCATGGTCATGGTGAATAAAAACCAAAGTTTGAAGCAGTGCATGTGCGTCACACGTTATATAATAGAAAAAGAAATTATTGATTACATGATATAAGTATAGTTTTTAAAGCAATGAGATCTGTTTTATTATATTATTATATAAGTCACTAAAGTACCAGTCCCTGAAACTCTGAACTGATTTGTTTTTAATTTCCGATGGTACATAATTATAAATTCTCTCAATATTGTGAGAGGACCTTTCAAAAAAAGCAGATTTGTGAAGAGGGGGAGTAAGAAATCCTTTCTTCTAATGTTAATATGTACGTCAGATCTAAAGGGAATTTCACTGTAGAGATAGGGAGGTGTTTTTGTAATAACAAGTTTATGAAAGGGTACAGCTGCATGTAGTATTCTCCTATTTGGCACTTCACTTCTTGTAATTTATATGATATGTGATCATAGTTTCTAATGTCAAACATAAGGCGAAAACAAGAATTTTGAACTCTTTGTATTCTATTTTTATCGAAGAAATCCAAACAGGGACCGTAGATTACATCACAATAATCAAAATTCGAAAGTACCAAAGATTTGCAGAGCACAGTTCTCATAGTTTTATTTAAAAAATGTTTGTTTTTATAAATAAGTCTTAATTTACTATAAGCTTTTTTGATAACAGCAGACATGAGCTCTTTGAATCTCAAGGAAGTGTCCCAGTTTTTTGTGCAATTACTAATTTGCAATGGAGAGTTACTGATTTGTATATTTCGACGATTGATATGTTTCACGAAGTATGTTCTTACCAAATAGCATTACCGTTGATTTCGATCGATTTAGTCTTAAAAAGTGTATTTCAGAATTGTGCATCAACCTACTTAGGTGTTCATTTATTTCGTTATTAGAAATTTGAATCTTCTTGGGATCAAATGATTACAGAAGTTGCGTATCATCAGCATACTGATAAAATTTGAATTGGAAATCGTGGTGAAATGCTCAGACACCGAAATTTTTGAAATTTCTGAAAGTATGTCAAGTTGGCATGCTTTTAGGAACTGATATATCTATTACACAAAAAAAATAAACTGTGATCACTAGGATGATGCATAGGTATTACTCAACAATCATGTATGCTTAGCTTTTTAGAAATAACAATAAGATCAATAAGGCTTTGACATTTTTCAGTAATTCTAGTGGGTTCATTAATTATTTGCTTTAGATTTAGTGGATAGAATTTGAGTAAAATTTAAAATGAAGTTATCTACTACCATCATGTTGATATTAAAATCTCCTAAGCACAGTACATAATCAACAGTAGGAATTGCTTGAGTTAAAGAATCCTCTAATGCATTTAGAAATTCGGTACAACTATATTCTTGTCGTCTGTACACCACCCCTATTGCTACAACGTACTTATTAATTTTACATTTAATCCAATGCTGCTCAGAAGCTAAGTTGTTATTTGTAATCAACATTAAAGTAACTGTAAAGTTATTTTTAATATATATACCTACTCCACCTCCCCAAGTATCTGTAACACAATCAGTTCGTAAAAAAGTAAAACCATTAATATTAATTACAGGATTACAGCATTCTCAATATCAGGGGACGGCCAGGTTTCAGAAACTGCCACAATATCATGATCGTAACCTAAAACATGTTGTTTAAAATCATCGAATTTATTTGTAAGAGAATGAATATTAACACGTGCAATATTTAAAAAATTTATGAAAATATTTAGTATCAGTAGTTCAAAATTTGAGCCAAGGTAATCTGTACAATGCAACTGCTCCAAACAACAGGAAAAATTTTAATTTTAAAGTTTACAATGTAAATAAAATTTGATCTTAAAAAGTGCATCAGTGGTACCCCTCAAACAATTAATAAAACGAAAAATAATGCACAGAAAAAGAGTTTAAGTAACTAATCCGAAATATTTTCATAATCAGCAGTAGGCAATACCACACGAGTTTTATTATTATACTTAATAAAAATAGTTCCAGCAGATATCCAAACATTACGATAGCTAAATTTTTCAACAGCCTTCTTCCACAGTTCTAATCGAGCTCGTGCCAAGTCCTCACGAATGACGATGCCCGTTCCTTTTAGCTTCTTCTTATCTTGCCATACAGCTCTTCTGTACCGATAACTTATAAACTTAACTATTACAGAACGTGGTTTTCTTAAACGGCTATCGCTCGATACAGACCACTTCTTCAATATTTTCATATGACGCTTCCTGGATGCCAAAAATACGGACACAATTCATACGAGAATATTGTTCCAACTGCTCAACCCTAGCTTTTATCTTTCGTTTTCTTCTAACAAGGCGGCATTACTTTTTTGAAGAGTAGATATTTGTTCACTGGATTGTTGCATAAAGTCACTCACAACCTTATCAACTGCATCCTGTACGACTATGTTTATCTGGGTTCGTAGCAGGTCCAGAAAATCTTGATTTGCCGTTAGATCTTTTATTGTCGAACTAACTAGATCCTTCATCGTGTTCTTATCCTTTTCCAATCTTATTTCCGGCATCTTGGCAACAATTAACAACCCAAAGCACTATTTTTCGGCAGTAAATGGAAATTAAAGCTTTACGTGAGGAGCACCCACTGTGTACGTATAGTCTGTGTGACGGACCATTGACATTTCTACTTCTTCAAAACCAATCTTACAGTTGTGGGAGCAGTCTGTCCTCTGAAACCGTTTTGTATTCCACTTGGCGCATGGCTCCCTCGACAACATATAAGTGTCCCATGCACATTACAAATCGCAATCTGAATTATACCTCTCAATTGTTTTTCTCCTAATAGACTTATCTTGTAAGATTTTAAATCTGCAATAAAAAATCATTAACAATAAATATATAGGTAAGATTATTTACTACACGTTACAATTTCTCAATCATGGAGGGTTGAATGTTTATGATTATTAGCTCATGCTGTTGTATTTCTGGTCATCTCTGGAGTTAGTCGAGGTTGCTTTACAGGTCTTCTGCATTTGAATTCAAGCTCTTCAAGTTTCACCTTAACAGTTCAAACTGATACCTTGCAATGAGACTCCCCCAACTTTGTATTTATATCAGCATGACTTGCCCTCTTGTATTTCAAGGTAATTTTCTGTAATTACCTCTTGTCTCTTGGAGTTATGACCTGCTGCCTTCCAAATCAACCAGCACGTATCATAGGTTAGCTCGCTTTCAATTTACTGCTTATATCGAACACCGTTGATTGTGATGCTGCACATTTTTTAGCTATCCGACGTTGACTAGGGTCTGTATTGCCTACTAAAGCAAGTATGTATAACTTTTTCCCTGAAGTGAGTTTTTTTCTATGCATCTAAAAAAATATAATGGTAAAACATCAAATAAATTTCTAAATTTTTTGCAACTCATCTTTTTCAATAATTTTAAAACATGCACAAATGTAGTAGCAAACTTTACAAAGCAATTTTTGTACTTACACTCTTATAAACTGGTATTAATCGTTGTCTAAATCTATTCTTTCCAGGAACACTTGCTCGAATTTGTAGGTTATATACATGTCTTGAATTTTTGCTGGCTATACAATCATTTTTAACATTATGCAGCCTTAACAGCACTGTATAGATGGTGGCTGCATACACAAACATGAAATTAAAAGTCGAATAATTAGTAATATGGATTTACAAGAATATAACTATTGAGTCTAATAGACTGATAAATACCTAGTATAATAGCTTAATGATATAAAAACAACTTTGAGAATTCGCATCCGGGCATTAATGCAATATTTTCAAGTAGATATTCATAATATACAGCCTGAATTGCGCGTAAGACAGCGCCTCTACAATCACAGAAATAATGCCTGGAACTACAAACGCGCCAAGCCGTAATAGAGACGTTCGGTCTCGTATTAATCCAGGAAGCCGTGAGACCTATTTAACACCTTTGGTTGCTTTACAATAGAGGGCCCAATAGAGGGCCCGGGCAGCGTCAACCTCCTAGAGATCCTGAATATAGTTTACTAACCTATATACAGGGACTCTCTGACCTCCTAGAGTACCTGTATATAAGATTATACAGGTCTGTCTGTGTGTCTGTCTGCCTGTGAACTGAATATCTAAAAACGAAAAGAGATACGGCGTTGAACCTTCATATATAAGTTTTGTGTATTATGTAGATAAGACGACAGCAAGCTTTTGAAGAAAATCGCATAACCGGAAGTAGGTGTTTACTCTTGCGATTTTTCAGGTTTTTTTTCGATGTTTACAAAAACGGCTCTAACGATTTTTTTTCAAACTTTACATTTTTATTACATTTTTAATGTGCATTGATGTGAGATAGGTGATTTTCCAGTTGAATACTTCTAAAATGGGTTTCTTTTTTTCTTATTTTTTTTATTAACTTCTATTTTAAATAGAACACCCGGTATATTATTACATTTGAATTCAGCTTAAAATTTTAGAGAAAATTTGTCTCTTGAACTAACGCTTTATTTTGTACAGTTTTCGTAGAATTTGCAATTTTTGAAAATTTTTGACAAATGCTTAAAAATTAAAAAACAAATTTTAGGCTAATTATAAGATCACTGTAAAAGAAAGTTGTGTGAGTGTATCACACCAGATTTTTAAAGATATTGCTACGACTTCACGTATCGCGCCATTAATCTGTACTGATTCGGGTTCTTACCTCTTGTAACCTACTATTATATGTTTATAAATTATTTTTTTATTAATTTAAAATGCCCTGTTTATTATTTGAATGTTAATAATTATACTTTGTGCTAGCTCCTGAATGATTGCTTATTCTGAAATCTGATGTTCTGATTTTAATTTTATTACAAGTAAAAATAACTTCTGTCAAATGGTATGTCAAACAAATTTGAAAATTAAATGACAAATACCAGATCGTTTCATTAGTCACACAACAATATCAAACAGTAAGTAATTCTTTAATAATAAATCCACCTTTTAGGTCTTTATTTTCTTTTAGTGCTTATCTAAACTGACCCACCTTTAATTCGAACTTATCAATGTCCTGGATGTCAACCAATCTGCTCGATTCCGCCTACTACCCAAACACAACAAACATCTCCAATAACAGACAAGATGTCTAAGCTGACCAGAATCAGGGACACAAACTCCTACACAGCATGGAACCAAATACACCCTAGCTGCAGCCACCCAACTCCAACACTGCATCCGCCAAATCCCTCAAACGTGCTTCCTCTACCAATGGTTTTTACTTGGAATTCTCTCCTAGCACCAACAGCTCGACGTAATTCAAATCAATTGATATACAATGTCAAATGTAATCCTCCAATAAACTTCACTTAGTACTTTTCTCTTTTGTAGATTAGTTCTGCTCCCAGTTTATTTTTTTACCACATACTTGCAAGATTCCTTAGTTTTATATCTCTTCTTCTTCAATTAAATTTAATTTTCATATCACTACGCAAATTTAGTCTTACAAATAACTCTTCTTAATCTCCAAACATATTAATTTTAAAATAGGGTTTATTTTATACTTTTCCATTACACAAAATTAATTACAGCCACATTTTTTCAAATTTATTATCTTAATAATCAAAACAAAAAGTCCTTTTCTACGTTTAACACTCTATATCATTATTTTTGATTTCTACTTACTATTTCTAATAATTCATTTCGATTAAGTACGGATCATTATCTTCAAACCTTATTTTCTTTTATATTTTATTTGAATCCATCTGTTTTTCAATTAGCCATATTTTATTCAATTATGGATTCTATTTTCTTTTCTAATTGCATACTAATTATTCATATTCCCAATTCATATTTAAATTGATACTGATTATATTTAACTATTGTAATCTCTTAATCATATTTTAAAATTGATTTTTATACCCCTGTTTATATCATTACAATATATTGATTTTTTATGTTGGGATAAAACATATTGTGGTGTTTGCAGAGCTCGAAATAGTAAATCATTGTGCATTTATACAATAAGTAATTGCAAACATGTTAGATGTGCTATATATTTTACTAGTTAAACGATATTTTTATAATTTTATTTTACATCGCCTGTTTACAATTGAACAAAATGCATTTGGATATACGATAGACATCTAAGTTAAGTTCAGCTCTCTGTTTAAGCCTGGGTGTTCCTTATTGATATGTGAATATTTAAGGGTGTGAATCTACATGAAAAATTTTTGATAGTTTGCTTTATAAACTATGTTCCAAAAATGTTCCGTTACGAAAATACGGGGTGTTAAAGTTGTAGGAAAAAAATTGAAATTAATTAATATTTTCGAAACCGCTTGGGATATTTCAGTGATATTTAGTACTTAGCGACAGTTAATAAAGGTGCATATTTTTCAATACAAAAATAATTTTCAGCTTTAACAGTGGCGTGCGTACGGGCAGTGATATTTTTGAAGAAAGAAAATGGTACGCCAATGGTTTTTTCTAAAATAAAAAATATTTTTGAATTCACCGTTTAATTTGAAACATCAGAGCTCTTTTGAGTTGTTTTTCTGCAATGCGCTGTTTGTGAGTAAAAAAAACTTGCGAAATTATTATTAATTTAATAGGAAAAGTTAAACACATTACGGGTTGGCATCTGCTTGTAATGAACAACAACAACTGATAACATACATTAGAACTAACATGGAGTGATTATTACAAAAATTGTTGAAAATGGTTCCCTTCACTTAATATGCATGCTTCCGCCGTTCTTCTCATGGAATTGCACACTCGTTGAAATATCCCCGCAATATTTTTTATTCTATCACATGCTGCAACTATTCTTTCTCTTAATTCCTCTACAGTGTTAATTGGTCTTGTGTACACTAGCGTCTTAAGATGGCCCCAGAAAAAGAAATCTAAGCTGTTGAGGTCGGGGAACCTTGGTGGCCATTTTTGTGGCCCACCGCGGCCAATCCAACGATTTGGATAAACAGTTTCTAAATAATTGCAAACCACTACATTAAAATGTGCTGGTGCACCATCGTGATGTACCATATATGGTTTCTTATTGCAATCGGAACATCCTCAAGCAGCAAAGGCAGTTCTTCTTGAAGGAAATTGAGGTATGATTGTCCGTCAAGTCGTCGCGGCAAGAAGAATGGGCCAATAAAGTGGTTACCAATAATTCCTGCCCATACGTTAACCGAAAATTGGTGTTGGAAATGAGTTTCGATTACGGCATAGGGATTTTCTTTCGCCCAAAAATGATTGTTGTGGAAATTCTGAATGGCATTTCTTGAAACAGAATGTGTTTCAAATTGCGAATTTTGTGCAATATTTTGAAGATACCACTGACGGAAGGTCACACGCCTTAGAAAATATCTGGGAAGTAATGCCTGTACTCTTAAAATATGGTACGGATATAACAAATATCCACTAAAATTCTCCAAACAATTTGATGGCAAATTCAAGTTTCTAGCGATCTTGCTCCTACTCGTTTCAGGATGTTCTTCGACTTCGTGCAGCACCGCTTCTTCAATTTCAGGTGTTCTCACATTTAGAGGTCTACCTTCAGATGTACCTCTTCGGACACTACCAGTTTCAACGAGACGACGATGAATATTAGAAAAGGTTCGACTATCTGGCAAAGCACGATTGGGATATCTCTCGTGATAAATACGTCTGGCTTGCTCTTCATTACCGTCGGCGAGGCCATACACGTAATTTCTGCATTTGAATACCTAATTCACCATGTTTAACAAGATTGTAAAAATGAAATAAAATAAATAATTCACAGCGTACAGGCTTGAACGACAGATACCTATTAGAAAATGTTAGATGTAAAAAGCAAGTTACATATTCCATGGCAACTAGATTCATTGCAAAATTGTATTCTTCAATAACTTGATTAATTTTTTCGGACAATAAACGGTTTTTATTTTTTTACTCAAAGACGGTGCATCGTAGAAAAACAACTGAAGAGTGCTCTTATGTTTAAAATTAAACGGTGAATTCAAAACTATTTTTTATTTTAGAAAAAACCATTAGAGTACCATGTTTTCTTCAAAAATATCAAAGTTACTGCCCGTACGCACGCCACTGTTAAAGCTGAAAATTATTTTTGTAATTTTGCACCTTTATTAACTGTCGCTACGTTCTAAATATCACTAAAATATTAATTAATTTCCATTTTTTTCCTAAAACTTTAACACCCGGAACGATACATTTTTGAACCATAGTTTATAAAGCAAACTATCATTAATTTTTTATGTACATTCACACCCTTAAATATTCCCATATCAATAAGGAACACCCTGTATATTTTAGAAACACCCTATATAGCTGAGCTGCCTGTATTTCAATTTTTCTACATTATAGTTGCTGTATAATTTTCCCTAAGAGTATGGAAACGTTCATAAACCGATTATACCTGCCTCGATTATTTATTTACGCCACGCTTCAATTTTTGTTATACGTTGTCATTTTATATTTCTGATAATAACTGGAAGAGCTATAAATACTGCAATTTGTACAATTGCCATTACTGAAAACAATTAGCTGAAATTATAACTTACACTATTGGATATTGGAGTTGGAAAAGGCAATGCCCGCTTCTGACGATGTGTAACGAATTGATGACTGTTTGTAGTATGTACTTGAGGAAGAAGCCTTTAATCAACATAAATATTTACCTACAAAAAATAACTTTTTATATTAAAAATAATAGAAGTTATTTCCAATTTCGAAGAAATTTAGGAGTAAAATTGAATATGCGATATTTCGGGTATAATTTTCACCAACGCTTAAAGTTAGTGAATTCTTATTACATCTAGAAGGTCAACTTAAGTTGCACGCGATATACATTTTAGGCTTTTATAGTCAGATGTAAAGGGAATTTTTTTAGCACTTCACATTAAAAGAAACGTATCAAGGGTTAAATTGATAAATTGATTAAATGCAGCGAAGCGGTTATAAGTTATTGGCCTTAGTTCTACTCGCGTTGAATTTAATTTACCAGTGTGCTCCTTTGACATGGCCTGACAAAGATAAAGAACTGAAAAGTTGTCTGTCGATCTTAATTCCGAAATTGTTTTCGCCAGATGTAACTTTGCAATGGATATTTGAAAACGTTACCAACGCATTTGTTCCTCTAGAAATCTACAATCCTAGAGTTATAGTTGCGCTTGAGAATCCCGTGCGTATGTCACTAAAGTCATACAATAAATACGTGATGGTCACCACAGGACACCATTTGTTAAACAGAACATTGATGATACTTACTAAAACATCTATTTGGGATAATAGGGAAAGTCCCCGGGGTAAATTTCTGATCATCACCAACTCACGCGAGCGTTTAGAAAACATATTTAAGATTCTGTGGAGCTTCGACATTATGAATGTGATTTTAGTGGTAAACCAAAGAAACCAGTCACCATTATTATACACTTCTAATCCATTTAGTAGTAAAAGTGGGTGTGCTGAGAGGATTATACTGAATTCTGCAGCAAGTTGTAGTTATGTTGCAAATGTAATTTTCTACGACAACAGGCGGATGGTAAATGCTTGCAATTTAAAGGTGGTTTTTCCGCCCTTTATTAATAAAGACACTATTAAGAATGGAAAGAATGTCTTCGAACAGATACATCGTTTTGTAACTTTCCTTGCTGATCAGTTGAAAGCAAACGTAAGCTCCGCTTTCGTACCAAAAGTGGAATTAATCCTACACAACCATAGCGACGATATATCTTTCGAACCTCGCATCTCTAGACTGCTGCAACTGTACGAAGACTATGACGTTAGCGACTTCTTCTTCAGAGACGAAACCATTTTGGTGTCACCGAAATTTCCCAAGATTTCCGGCACCAAAGCTATTGTTTCAATTTTTAAAATAGGAGTCTGGGGTGTGATCGGTGGAACTTTTGTTGCAGCCACCACAGTTTGGTGGGTAGCGGCCAAATTAAATTCGGAACGGGCTGCTTTTAAGAACATCTTCCGATGTGTTCTGATCGTCTTGCTGTTCACATTCAGTTCTGCCGATACCTTACCTAAAACTAATGCGATGCGGACACTCACTTTGTTTTATCTAATTTACAGCATGCAACTGTACACTGTGTTTCAGGGCAAACTGATAAGCGTCTTAACTAACCCTAGACGGGAAAGAATAGTTAACACCGTTGAAGAGTTTGCAGACTTGGATTTACCTCTGTTGATAAATGCGGCTTCTGGACGTGCACTGTTGGGTCGTGCTAACGACTCGACCTATTTTACAAAAATACACCAAAGGGCCTCAGTTCGGGAGCCTTACGAGCCGACTACCTATATATTGCACGCTGCGTATAGTCGAAATTGTACCTGCCAAGTAGGAGCTAATATGATGGGCAATTTTTATTCTTTGCAAAAGCCCTTGTTGGATTTGGTGAAAAATAATGTGCCACTTTCTCTCGTGGAAGCAGTTATAAGAATGAGAAAAGGGCATTATTTTCTACCTATGTTTAACTTTCTGAGCAAACGAATAGCAGAAAGTGGATTTCATGAAAAACTGTACGTTTTTGACAAGCTTCGACATCCAGTTGAACCTGAAGAGTTTAAAATCGTTCTTTTACTAGAGCATCTTCAAGGACTGTTTATTTGGTGGATAGTTGGAATGTCTGCTGCTACAGCTGTTTTTATTGTAGAAATTTTGTCTGTATCATCTATAGTTTGCACATCAGTGTAGAGTTGTAGTGATCTGTAACTTAACGTTGGTGTTGTAGGGTGTCTCAGTTTTTTCCGAAAAGTTTTTTGATCAATATGATATTTACTGTCTAAACAAATCTGCCGGAAGAAACCAGGTTACTCTATATATATTAAACTAAATTAAATAACTAATTGACTTGCTAGCATTTTCTTCTTTTGCCTGCTTCTACTGATGGGCGGTAATAGAACGTTTGTCACTACAGCTCGAACGATTTTGCTGATTTTCTTACATTTTAGAACCAATATGTTATTATGGACTGCGTGCAATTTCGGCTTGGCTTGCAATCTCGAAAATATCCTCAAAATAATGTTATGCCCGGGAAGCCTACGTATCCGGCGAAAAAGGCCGCAAAAACTGCAAAATTTGCTAACACAGCAAATCACATCGCACTTATTTTAAACAGTAATTTATCTATTATCAATATTGTGTATAGCCGACGTGTATCTTTACCTCATTCTTTTTACATCTTGTTAAAATCGCATTTTAAGTTAATTTTAACTTATAACGCCACTTGTTCTAGCCAATTTAGTTTTAGACCATTTTGAGCAAAGTTTGATTTAACTTATTTGTTTATACAAAATAGCGTGCAACAAGGACGGCGCCCGCCAGACCGCTGAAATTGCATCGGGGATTTTTATCGTACTGTTACACACCGCGTACGGACGCGGAAACTGCATTTGTTGCAAATGACGTCGTGACTGTGGTATTTGCCAGCATAACATTATTGGCTGTGAGCCACTCAATTTAATCCCGATTTTTTTAGTTGGGCTGTGCAAAAATAATTTTAATCTTATCCGATTTATATATATATATATATATATATATATATATATATATATATATATATGCAAAACGTCAAACTCGCCTCCGAAAGCATACGTCGAAACGAAGAACTGGCCTCATTTTTGGAGGCCAGTACGAAAAATCGGAGGCGACTAGGTATCCCCATGTATAAGTGTTCCATTCAACAGATGGTGCAACAAGCATCAATTTAACAGATTTTTTGGTGGAGGTGAGTTTGACAGTACACATATTCAGTTATACACTTCAGTTGGTAGAGATTATTCTAGATGGCGCGACCATGTAATACACATATACACCTAACAAGGTGCGCCAGTAGTACTCGCCTCTATCTATGAAACATACTGTTATGCCTCAGAGACTTGGCAAACGCGCACGGGGGCTTATCGCTAGTAATGGATTTAAGTAAATACACTACAACCGCATGCTACTGGACATTTAATACAGGATCCGTCAACGATGCGGGGTGGGAAATATCTCTAAAACTAAGAGATTTACATTAAAATAGCTTATATAAAAGTTGAAGGTACGAAAGTGTTGCATATTACTAAAATATTTCTGATTATACAGGGTGGCTCAAAAAGTGTGGCAAACCAAAGCTATTACTCTATATTTAGGAAGCTTAAAAGCTTTGCATTGAAATACCAATAGTTTTAATATAAATTTGTATGGGTCTAACATGAACTGTTTTAGAGATGTTACCGATTTTATGCACAAAATGCAAAACTTCAGGCAGCTGCTGTAGATACTGAAATAAAAAATAAAACATTACGTTTTTTGTGAATTGCCTTTTGAGTGTAAAATGGTGATTCTCGGCATTCATACTATACAAGGTGTCTGCAAATTTAATGATTTCAAAGGTTTTTAAAGGAAACGCACTACACATTTTAGTATTTTGAAATGCCCCTTTAAAGAGATTTATTTTGATATCTTACTGGATAACTCTGAATTCAACTGTTTTCCAACTATGCGAGTGTGAGTATAAGAAAACAGTGTAAGGCCCCTAAAATGCTTTATTTAAAGGAATCACAAACTAGGTTTAGAAAATAAAAATCAAGCCATTGCTGACACAAAAACCCGAGAAATGCTGGAATAAATTAAATCTGAAAACTAGTTGAATTTAGGGGTGCTAAATAAGCTATTAGGCGAAAGTTTATTGAAAGAGTTTTTAAGAAATACAGAGATACATAGCGTGCTTCATTTACTAAGGCAAAATAATTAAATTTGCAAATTACGAGCACTTTGTATAGTTTTAATACCCATGGAAGTAGGTATTAGGTATACAGTGACTCCCAAAAGGTCGGCATCATATGCGAAAAAAATTATTTTAGATTTTTCAGAAAAACTTTACACGTCAATAATTTGTGCATGTCTAAAAACCTATTTAGCCCTTATCATATATACCAAGTGACGTTTACTTATTTAGAAAATTCCGTTTTTCGAAATTGTCAAAATCTAAAAAGTGCTATTTTTGGGAAATTAAGTAATATTGCAATGAGATTGTTTTAGAGTGTGTTAGTTTTGATTAACTGAACAATCTCAAGTCCAGAAAAACACATATTTTTCTTTAACTTTAGCTTTAGCTTTTTCAATTTTTTAAATATTTTTCAGTTTCGCATACCATGATTTAATATTGAAATTAAAATTTTTTATGTAACCACTTTCAAGATTTATAATGGTAAAAAATAATATAAAATGTTAATTGCTCGTTTAGATTTTGTATCATTTACCGAAAACTGATACGTTCGCATAATTTTTACGTTTTTGATCCAATGTGCTTTTTAGGAGAAATGTTTTTGAATGATTATTAATATCTATTTAAATGGCTTCTAAAAACTCGAACCTTGTTAGCGAATTACTGTTATAAAAATCCAAATATCCTGTAAACGGTCTTTTACAGTTGTCTGAATGAGAAGCATTTTTAGAACATGTAAAGTGTATAAAGAAAAATCTTCTCATTTAGACAACTGTAAAGGAATATTTACAGGATTCATTAAAAGGGTTATATTAGAGTTTTTATCGAAGAAGCCATTTAAATAGATATTAATTATCATTTAAAAATACTTCTCCTAAAAAGCGCATTGCATCAAAAACTTAAAAATTATGCGAACATATCACTTTTCGGTAAATAATAAAAAATCTAAAGAAGTAATTAACATTTTATATTATTTTTTACAAATATAGCCTAAATCGTTAGTCTTCACATAAAAAATGTCAATTTTAAAATTAAGTTTTGGTATGTCTTCTTCTTCTTTCTCTTAATATAGGCTGAGAGCCTGTTACTTGCCCACACTTGAGTGCGGTTTTATAAGCCATCTTAATCCGCGGCCGGGGCAGGTGGCTAGCCTAACCCCTTGAATTAAGGAAGAATGCCCTCGCAGGGGTCACGACCATCAAAGGTGTTCGTATGATAGCCGGAGAGCGTACGAGGTTATCAATGCCCGGGTGTGGGGCTTGAACCCACTACACTGCTGGCGCCACGCTAGCACCAGCCGGCCACAAGCTGTTGGTATGTGAAATTTTGAAAAATATTTAAAACATTTAAAAATTAAAGTTTAGCTAAAGTCAAAGAAAAATGTGTGATTTCTGGACTTGAGATTGTTCAGTTAGCTAAAACTAACACTCTAAAGAAATCTCATTGAAAACTTACTTAATTTCCGAAAAATAGCACTTTTTAGATTTTGACAATTTCGAAATACGCCATTTTCTAAATAAGTTAAAATCACTCGGTATGTATGATAGGGGCTAAATAGATTTTTGGACAAGCACAAATTATTGTCGTAAAACGTTCTTTTCAAAAACAAAAAATAAAAAACTTTCCCATATGATGCCGACTTTTGACGGCCACTGTATAATTTTGATGTGTTCGTTTGTTTTTTCAAAATCTGATTTCATTTGATAATACTCGTAGAATCAATTTATTCAGAATTTTTCGTTTTTTCGTGTTCATTATTTCTTGTATCAACATTACGGGATTTGTATTGTCTAAATCTGGTTCTTTGTTATCCCTTGAATTAAAGCATCTTAATTTTTAGTTTTTACTTGCCTCGTCTAAAAGACGAAGAACGTATTGTAATCGATAAAAAATTACCCTCTGAGATTTCTTCAGATTTTCACTTCCTGGGTCCCTAGATATCAAAGAAACGCTTTTTTCAGTTCCGTCTTTTGCCGGTATAACTCTAAAACTATTTTTGGAGGAAGACGATACTTTGCATGCATATTATATGTCTACCGAGAAAATTTCGGAGAAATATATACAGGGTGAGCAAATAAGAAAAATTAAATTCTTTCTATTTTTGCTTTAACTCAAGACTTATTACTTAAATGAAAGTAATAATTTGCACATATCTCAGGTTTTTCCTCTTGAAGAAAAAAGGCATATTTAGACACAACATATAGGTACAGAGTGGGCACTAAAAAAATTGTTGCTTATTTTGCTTTAACTTAGACTCAGATAAAATTAGTAATTTGCACATAGCTCAGGCTTTACACTTGACGAAAATTGAACCCAAGAGATACAAGATAAATGTTGTAAGAGTAAAAAGGGACAACAAAAAGTGTGTTCTGTTTAATACAGCCATGCACTGCACTAGGGATGGGCGCGTGACGTGAAAACAGTCGTGTCACGTCGTGTCACGGCGTGTCACGTCGTGAACGTGACTAATAATTGAAAATCGTGACGTGAACGTGAGCGAACGTGAGTGAAAATTTTCAAGGCGTGATTCACGTTTCACGTTAATTTCACGTTAAATATTTAGTAACGAATAAAAAACTGCAGGGTGCAGCAACTTTTAAATTCATTAAATCACAAATTGTGCCAAACAAGTTACATTATGTGGCTTTATTTTTGGACCCTAATTATAAATTATAAATTCATAAAATTATCGACGAAGAACATATGAACGTCTTGCTAGAACTTCTCAAGCAAATATACGACACAGGAAATATCCCTGAGGAATGGCTACTATCAGTCTTCATCTGTTTACCCAAGAAACCAAATGCCAAAGAATGTCAGGACCATCGTACCATCAGCTTGATGTCACATACATTAAAATTATTCTTAAAAATAATTCACAATCGTATATATCAAAAACTGGACGTGGACATCACGGAAACCCAATTTGGATTCCGTAAAGGCCTAGAAACAGGGAAGCGCTGTTCTCGTTTAACGTATTGGTCCAAAGGTGTCTGGACGTAACCAGGACGTATATGTGTGTTTCATTGACTATAACAAGGCGTTCGATAGAGTTAGACACGACCAGTTAATAGATATTCTCAAACAGAAACAGCTGGATTATAGAGACCTTCAAATCATCTCAAATTTATACTACAACCAAAAGGCGACAGTATGCATCGACAAACTGACATCAGAAGAGATAGAAATAAAAAGAGGAGTGAGACAAGGGTGCGTCCTGTCACCGATGCTTTTCAATGCATACTCCGAAGAAGTCCTCAAAAAAGCCCTTGAAGGAGAAACAGCTGGTATTAAAGTCAACGGAACACCCATCAATAACATAAGATACGCAGATGATACGGTGATTCTGGCAGAATGTATCGAAGACCTCCAAAGACTGATGAACAAAGTTATTGAGTGTAGTGAGGAGTATGGTCTAACACTAAATATTAAGAAGACAAAATTCATGAGGATATCGAAGACATATCGTAATAACGAAGATCTTACTGTCAAGGAAAATATTATCGAACAAGTTGAAAAATACACATATCTTGGTACAAGTGTGAGTGCCAATAACGACTACACCAACGAAATTAAAATAAGGATCGAAATAGCACGAACAAATTTCATCAAAATGAAAAAAGTACTTTGCAGTAGGTAGATACCTGAATCTAGACCTAAGGGTTCGTTTGGTTAAATGCTATATCTTCAGCACTCTTCTCTACGGGGTTGAAGCATGGACACTCAATGTGGCAACGCTCAAGAAAATAGAAGCGTTCGAAATGTGGGCTTATAGAAGGGTTCTCAGAATATCGTGGATGGACCGAATAACTAACGAGGAGGTTCTAAGAAGAATTGGTAAACAAAAAGAAATTATAGATACGATAAAGAGCTCAAAACTACAGTATCTTGGACACGTTACAAGAGGAGAAAGGTACGGGATGCTACAGTTGATAATACAAGGAAAAATCCAAGGAAAGAGAAATGTAGAAAGAAGAAGAATTTCGTGGCTGCGTAATTTGAGGGAATGGTTTCAATGCACATCTGGGGAACTTTTCAGAGCAGCAGCCTCAAAGATTAGAATTGCTGTGATGATTGCCAAACTTCGATCTGGAGACGGCACCTAAAGAAGAAGAAGAAAGTTCATACCTTCACATAAAAGAGAAGATTATAATGCAAATAAAACTATAGATGATAATGATGAAATACATAGCAAACGACTCAAAACTGGTACGTCAGCATCAGATTCTTATCTTTCTAGACTTAGAGACAGCTTTGACGATGACACATGTAATTAGGATGATGTCGAAACAGAACTAAATTAGTATGTTAAATTAAAATTCGGAAATGTAGATGACATTTTAGGATTTTGGAAAAACAGTGCAAATACACCACTGTTAAAAAAACTTGAGAAATTTTAAACATACCGGGAAGTTCCGCTACAAGCGAAAGAATATTTTCTACAGCTTGGCGAATTTTAGAAGAGCGCAGAATTCGACTTAACGCTGAAAATGTTGATTACATATTATTTCAACATTTTAATCTTTAGATGTGTAGATGAACTTAGTATTCCAATAAAAATAATGGTTTGTTTTTTATACTCGGCTAACGCTGAAAATATGAATTACATTTTATTATTAAACCAAAAATGTATTGTGTAGATGTGTAGATGAACCTAGTTTTAGAAAAGTACCTAATGTTTTGTTTTGTATACTCGACTTAACACTAAAAATGTTGATTACGTTTTATTTTTAAACTTATTATTCTAATAAAAGTAATGTTTTTTTGTATACTCGCCTTAACGCTGAAAATGTTGATCCTTGTACGTAAAAGTACTTTCAAACCTACGAATTAAAAGTGTTGCCTAGCAACATGTACCTTCTGTACTCATACCAATAAAGGAAACGTCAATTCCAATGACAGCTTTTAGTACTACAAGTAATGTCTT
>CALNHX010002271.1:0-185791 GCA_940337035.1 Agriotes lineatus
CGTTATCTCTAACGCATGAAACCACGCCATGGTCGAGGAAAGCTTTTGCGCCAAAAACGCAGCTGCAGGAACATGTGGTTGCCTGCTGTTATTAACCAAGCGGTTTCAAAGATTTTTGGCTCTTAAAATGACGTTAGCTGGGGTTGGCTGAGGCCAACATGTGCACGGGGAATTGATATAGAACTCAGCCTGCTGTGTAATTAAGGCGGAACTCGCCGGTTTTTCGCAAACGTAACACTTACAAAATCCTGTCCTAACAACTAGGAATGTATTTTTAGTATGGTTGGTTTATAAAATTCTGCTGTGAAGTTCTTTTACTCAGTCGTTTTAATTTTTTTACGGAGAATCCCTGAACAGTGATGAGCTTATAGCTCTACATTGGTTTCAATATTTATATTGCTGATGTAGATGCTTTTTATGAAGTCAATCACAACAATCATACTGTCAGTATTATGTCGTTTATTGTTGATTCGTTAACTGTATTTTTCAGCTTCTTATTATTTCTTTCTCATCTCTTTCCAGACTGCTTTTAAGTTTAATCTTTCTGATGTGGATGCCTTTTGTGTAGAAATCAATCACAGCAGGCGCTGTTGTCTCATCATACTGCCAGTATGATGCCATTGCATGCTATTTCGTTAACAGTATTTTTAGCTCTTTCTGTTATTTCAAAGTTGTTTTTATTGTGATTAGAGTGTCTAGTTCTTCTATAAACGTGTTCCAGTTCGTTCTTTTTCTTTTCCTGTTTGAGTTCAATTAGGGAGATTCCGTGAACAGTGATAAGATGATAGGTCCAGGCTTCTTCAAATTTTTATGTTTGTAATGTTGATGCAGCTTATTATTGAAGGGAAGATCGAAGGTAAAAGGAGACTAAGGAGAAAAAGTTATCATGGCTACGCAATGTTAAACAATGTGCAGAATTCAATCACAATAGACGCCAAGTTAACTAACTTTAAACCTAGGAATCTGTGCTTAAGCCATGTTCATACATTTTAAGGACATCTTGTTGTTCGCTTTGCTATTATGCATTTTACGAGCGAAATCTCCTTCTCAAAAGTCCCTTTATCTAATCTTGTCCAGATAAGGCCCTGAGCATATCATCGCCCGCGCCCAAGGAAGGCTTATCGGCCGACCTTTGCTATCTCAAGTGCAGCCTTTGCAGGCTGCTTGCATGCGCCCGACTGCAACCTCGAGGGCGATGAAGGGCTTCCACCGAAACTTCGTATTTGCATGCTAATCTAAACGAAAACAACGGTGGCCTTAGCGCCGGCCGAGGTTATCAGAGGCCCAATATCGAATACAATCGAAAATTTCTACCCTTGAATGGGCGCAGTGGGGACTGTCCCTACTTTGCCTTTAGTGCATATAAAAACAATTCTAATCAGCAGGTAATTAGTCTCGGTTTCGCAACGGCGATTTTTGTTAAATCGGGCTCGGTCCTGTGATTCTCCTGTGATAGTAGCAGCTAGCACCAAGTGAAATGATAAGCATGCAAATCGGCGCTCTGCTGCTGCTGGCGGCCACTCATGGGCTTGCAGCCATGCACAACTGTGAGTATATGTGGAAAACTGTGTTAGTTTGCGATTTGGCAGCTTGCACGAGAATTTCGGTGTAGACTAGACCTAAATGCGAGATGGCTTGCAGTTAGTGATTAATTGATCTTTGGCTAGCTCTTGGGATAATTTAATTTGCGCTCGCTCTGCAACTGTTGCACATCGCAGAAGGAATTGATTAATTTGCCGGGAAAATGTGAGATCTGAAACAAGTCTGTTTTTCTGAAGAATTAATTTTAGTATAACATATACATCGTTCACTTAGTGTTTTAATGGCAGGTGGCTGTGGTTTAAGTTTATTATATTGGTTTAAACGGCATTTTGAAATACAGAACGATGATTCGCATTACAGTAATTCTATAAGTACCTAACTAGAATCCTAAAGTTTTGAAAATTGAAAGCAATATGTGACAATTTAGCCATTAGATTTTGCAATATATAAAGGCTAGAGGAAGAACATAATTATTTTAACTTTTCAATGTTATGTTTTAGAAAACCCTGCTCTTCAAATAGACAAATCATGACACCGGGGGTGAAATTTAACAAAATTCTCAACAGAAGCGTTTGATACATTTCTAAATACACATGATTAAAAAATGGGTCCTTAATTCGAACCATTATAGTGATACCGCTCAAATAATGAGTCAAAGACGTGTCAGTTCTAATATTGAATTTTAAAAATATATACAATTCTAAAACTTCTACCTGTCCACTTCCTTGCACGTGCTAGTCCCTAAGCAATTCTGTTTTATAGCATTACATAATGCATCAAATTATATGCAAACACCCACAGTTCATTAGTATTGCACCCTTTATTGGTTACTGTCATCATGTGCCTACTTGAAATTCAATCGAGAAATTACAAGTTGGCAGATTTTTATACAATAAGCTGGGATGGGCTATTAAACCTTTTGCTGCCATAAATTAAAATAGTGGAAATGGAAATTGAGGTATTAAATATAATGTCAGTATTCAGATTGAACGTTTCTATAATTCGGTACATAAAACCCATATGGCCTTTTGTGTTTGAAAAACAACTTGCTAAATTACTAAAGGTTGCAGAATGCTCTAAGAATTGAATATAAGCCATTCTCTTCCAGTTTGGCCACCTGTTCTCTTTTTCAAACCGTCAACCCATCTCATCTATGGACGACCTCCTCCTCGTTTTGCCATCAGGGCCCTCTATTGCTGTCTCTCCTTATTTCACAACCCGTGTGTGGGTTTGTATCATAGTGTGTCCACTTGTCCAATCCATCTCAATTTTGGATATCCATCTGTTCTTTGAAAGCTCTGTTTTATGCCGCTTCCGATTTAAACCGTTAGCTTTCAGTTCAGTTTCTGGGGGGCTTCTTAGTTCTCTTTTTTACAGATCGATCTTCCTACCAACGAATTTACCTCTAAAAGCAGCCCTGGTTACACCTTCTTCTTCTTCATTTTAACCTATTTTCTCAAACGTCTGTCTCACTCCTTTTACGATGTTAACATCCAGCTCTCCATCCAGCGGTTGGGGGCTTTCGTGGTTCCCTTTTTTCTTCTATAGGTCGAGATGCTTTTACTTTTTACTAATCTGTATATGTACACTCTAATCGCGTATTTTTCTTGGTTCTAACATTGGGCGATCAAATAAATGTCAGCTCTAGTGTGCTGTGGCTCCATGCAAACATCATGGAACCATAGCACACTAGAGCTGAAATGTATCGGATCACCCGATATAGGCTATAGCCTATTATATCAAACCTTTGTCTTACGCCTCTTTCGATATGGATACCCACCTTTCGATCCAACATTTAGGGGCGCTTTTTGATTAACTTCTTCCTTTCCATAGGTTGACTTTCTTCTATTATTCTTGATAATTTGTGGAAATTCATTTCATTCACATGTCAATTTCAACAGTTCCTCCTGTCATTGTGCATTTTGCACATTTTTCCGATTTGGCTGTTTGTAGTATTTACATATTTTGTTCAAATATACTACAAGTGCACCAAATTAACTTTATTATTTGCCTTTCAACAATCTTTGTATTCCATAACAAATGACAATACTAAAAGGTAAAAATGTTAACAGTTGCGGATGTGCCATGTGGAAGAAGACCAGACGCCAGAACAGGAAGAATCGTAGGAGGTACGGATGCCCAAGAAGGCGAGTTTCCTTGGCTTGTGTCGCTGACAAGAAGAGGGGGACACTTCTGCGGGGGTTCGTTGCTGACGAGGAGACACGTTCTGACTGCGGGGCATTGTATGTGCAGGTAATGGCTTACATTGTTTCCTTGTCTGACTTCTAAGCCTTACCGTTAGTGTTTGGAATGCAGTAAGTTAGGTGGAAATAGTGGCACTGGCGTCACGTATATAGTTATTGAAATACAGCAACTTTTATGATTTTTTAAAGGAGGATGTTGTGAAATCCCCTTTACTACATGCCTCACCTAATTTATGAAACAAGTGTTAAAATATATTCCAAATCTGTTTTAGTGACAATTGCAGCCAATTTTATATCTTTTCTTCTTGCAAATCATGGCGCAATCAGGAAAAACGGAAGGATCAGAAGCCTTTAAAGCTAGAAAAGGAAAGAAGAAAGCAAGTTTTAAACATTAAGTCAAAATAATCTAAAACTAAACGAAACTATGGAATATAAGTTAGAGAAGACGGCCACTAAGCAACATTGAAAACAACGTAAACAGAAGACAAATATTTGCTTAAAAATGGTAAACTATTTCGATAATATAGAAGAGTACAAATATAGTGGAAAAAGCAGTAGAAGGAGGCAGTGATACAGGAATAATAAGAAAGGGCTGAAGAACAGTAGTACTCTTCAACTAGCTATAACTAAACTATAAATGGCTAAGGCACTTAGAAATTTCCAAATTTTCTACAATATTACTTTTTCTTCAAGGAGCTGGCCGAGGAAATGGACGAATTCTGCATTCATTCCGTTACTTAAATTGGGATGAAAATAACAATCTAAAAACTACTATCTCATAGCACAGAGCTGTACTCAAGCAAACGCCATTAATGATACAAGCAGGTTTTGTAAACGGACGAGGGGAGATCCACAAACCGAAATCTATACGCTTTACCCATATTAGGCTTTGATAGCTTAAACTGGGACACATTGTGAAGCATTATAGCGAAAATGAAAGTGTCTATTACCTCATCTGTACCATTAAAGGCTATACGTAGGTTGATAGTGGATGAGCGCTGCCCAAAGAAAACTAAAATGGTGGTATTACCATACGATGAAAAGAACTTATGCTATGCTGATACCATTGTACTACTTGCACACAGAAGAAAAATAACAATGAAGCATTAGAAGGAGAAAGTAATGATCGGGGATTACATATAAACTGTGGGAAGAAGAAAAATATCATCATTTATGGGGGAAACAACAACAGGCTGCCTACGAGTATAACGCCTATAAACCAAAGAAGAGATTCAGCAGCTGTTCTAAATCTGCATGCATCTTTAGACAAATTTGCCATATATTAAAGATCAAGAAAACAATTACGGTATACAAAGCAAAGTGAAAGGTACCAGGGCCAGAAGAAGGTCACACACTTTCTTAAACTAAACGTAATAAATCAAAATTATACCAACATATGTGGCTGAATTTCAACATTCTGATACTAGTGTAAAAATTAGGTTCGCCAATAAGCGACTTAATTTAGCTACAAAAGCTAACTTTAATCAGTATTTAAGTATTCCCCTCATTACAGACATTATTATTATATTTTGACCCGGTGAAGCCTGAATCTTTAATACAAATGCCAAAATGAAATAAGTTGGACCAATTTTCAGGTCGTAACGGTAGCCGAACTTAACTTCAGAAGGCAGATACGAAATCCTATGAAGTTTAAATCGAATATGTGAAAGGTTATTCCAAATCGAAAGTATTGAACTGAAAGTGCCGTTTACTAGCCGAAATTACAACCGAGAATATCAGTCCTGCCTCACTGCATAGATAAGTCCAAAGGATAGCCACCAATTAAGCCACGTTCAATCACAGCTTCCTCCGAAGATGCTTTAATAAATTGCGTCCCAGATTCCCTTCTCCAAAACTAGTTCTCGACGTTGGATATCCAATCGTCTCTACCTGGGATCATTCAGAATGTTTCCAGGACTTCCCGCTGCAATCAACTCCAGCAGGTAACCTCAAAAACAATTCTCCAGCATTAGGACATTTCCAATGAGCCATGCAGAACTCCACAATAAAATGGCTACAGCAAAAGCAAATTCAGACTGCAATTCTACAAGGAAAATAATCTCTTACCAGAGCTCTGCTTATTTTGACTTGAAAAAAGTGGTAATTATCAATTGCATAGCCAACACGTGATTTTGGCTTCAAGCACAAGTATACTAAAGATAAAATTCTCCCAGTTCGCATTCCATAGCCGACAACCCTATCTTCAAATCGCCTTAAATCCCAATGAACATCTCACCCTATGGATAGCGCGGTGACACTTCCTTAATTGCACACTTATTCACACTCAAGTCTCATCCGACCAAGTCAGACAAAACTAATCTCTATAAGAAAAGCTGAAAGAAATGCAAGCACTTATCTTGTTAAGCTCAATAGTGGAACAAGACCGCGTCTGTATGCATCTAATTCTCCATGTTAAAAGGGTTCTATATTCGGCAGGCGGAAAAATAACCGAATGGAGCAATTTAAATGTCTTGAGAGATTGTATATACCAATGCGATAATCACAATTAAGTAAATAAAGTACTTACTTGTGGTGCCTTTCTGAGTTCTAGGATGAAGATAATAAAGTTTACGAAATATGGAAAATACCTTCGCTCTTTATTTCTTGTACATTCAATGGAAAACTCTGCAATGTAACTACACTTTCAATTATTTGCTTCAGTGGCTCCACAATCATACCAGCCCAGCAAATCAAGATCACCTTGGGGCAGCACGATCTCACGCAGTCCTCGCCGCAGGAGTACGAGATGTCGGTAAAATCGGTCACTCTGCATCCAGAATACCTCTGCAGCAAGGCGAAGAATGACCTGGCCATCCTAGAGCTGGACAAAGAGCTCCAATGGACGGATTTTGCTGTTCCTGCTTGCCTGCCAACAGCAGCTGTCGAGAACGGCTACAGCAGGTTCTCGGATATTTCGGGCACGGTCGCAGGCTGGGGCTGGACGAACGAGAACAGCCAGAAAGGTGATGGGTCGGCCACGACCTCCTCATGGGCTAACCTCTTTAATTAAAAGACTTTTTTACCAGGGGGTCGCGCCGACGTCCTTCAGAAGGCGTCCGTGAACGTGCTGGACACGGAACGGTGCCGCCAGTGGTACAAGTCGCAGGGCAAGAAGACCAAGATCCAGGAGAGCCAGATCTGCGCCGGGTTCGAGAAGGGTGGAGTGGACTCCTGCTGGGTGAGTATCAAGCTGCAGCCGGTTAGCATGGTAAACATCGTTGCGAAATGAAAAAATCTGTCTATGTTCTTGAGTTGGCGTTTCAAGGGTAGTGGCTGGTAACATTACCGTGTACTAGCCTTTCATTTGTCTTTTCAGATGCCGGAAGCTTGCTAGCACTTTATGGTGAATAGTTTATGAACTCTCTCGCCTGATTGCTGTCTTTCCACTGCTTTTCGCAATGGATATTCCATTTTCTTCCATGCTCCACATTTAACTTAGGGTATTTTCAATTCTACTTGCTTGAGGAATTCCTCTATGACAGAGTATCTTAAACTCAAGATATCAGCCTTGCCGATTAACAGGCTTAAGCTTTGTTCGCATCTCTTGTAGTACATTATTGGAAATGCCCTGGAAAGTAGTTGAGATGTGTTTTTATGTTCTAAGGGTCCTGATAGGTATTTGGTTGAGTGTAAAGCAATTATTGTACCACAGTACGACCGCCTGTACAAGGTTAAACAAAACTGGCAAACTAGTGAGTTTTGTTTTGTTATTACCTTACGTCTCCTTCATCATCATCATGCAGTACCCGATTTCGAGTTATAATTCTTAAATCTTTCTTAGTATAGTTTATTGCGCAAAAGTCTTCGAAGATGAGAGAGTTTAACTTTATTGGAATGCTTGATGAGATTGCTATGGGTCATATGTATATAGGCGAGTTGGGTCGACAGTTACCGTTTCTCTGACTCCTAATTTTTCTGTCTAACCATTCTTGTAGATTACGTGTTGTACTTCCTGTTTTCATCTTTTTTTCGATCGACCGCATCTCTTTCTTTGTGATGTACCAAGTTCAATACGCACTTAGTCACCCTTTGAAGATTTCACTTAAATTTTTTTCCGTCTATAGTCTTAGTAAAGCGAAACTCAACTTCCATTTCGTTTCTCATCCGTTTCGTACGTGGTCCATTAATTCTGTATCCACATCTACGTCGATAGTTCATTTCTGCTGACAAAGTCTTTGATCGGTTGCTTTGGTTGTTTCCCAAAGCTGCACACTATATGAAGATGTATGCAGTTTCAAATATGGGTCATAGCTGGGCGAATATATTTAAAAACTCGAGTAAATTACAAACTTAGGTGATAAATGTGTCATTGTTTCCGTAATAACTTAGCGTACTGATTCTCCAAGCAGTCTCTACATCTATGACTGCACACGTAGTTACGTCTTTCCCCGCTATGGTTTTTCGATAATACTGATTAAGTAGCCCAAAGCATCAATCATCAGTGCAAATTTCTTTGGAGGGTCATTTTGACCTCCTTTACCTTAACTACAACTGAACACCAAAACTAACGCTAGCCTTGAGGAGGAAAAACCTTGACTCACGGTATGCGACATTGGGAAGTATACATTCCCATTTTTGACTCATACTGTGCGTCAAGGGCTGTGCTTGTGTTAAAGGTAGTTTCGTTCTTATATGCAGCACCTTTAAAAGTTTTTTCATAAATTTTGACTATACTCGGTATATACTTGCATAATATGCGTCTCATGCGTATTACTGTCGTCGGTTGGGGCCAATTTTGATATTTGGACTTTTACAGGCGGACAGCGGAGGCCCGCTCATGATCGCTTCCGAGACAGAGGGACAGCTGATGGTGGTGGGCGTCGTGTCCACAGGAATCGGCTGCGCGAGGCCCTTCCTCCCGGGACTCTACACCAGGGTCTCCGAGTACATTCCTTGGATTTCATCCGTCGTCCGGGCCTAGTTTCGCAACGAGATGAGAAGAACGCTCGACTTATTTATGCCATAAAAGTTGCTTTCACAATGCCGGTGGGTGGAAATGATGCGCTTCAGTTACTCAAGTCTGCGATTCCAACAGCGGCTATCAATATTCAATGCATGTACGCATGGGAACTGTAATCTGTTGCGAGTCTCAACGCGTGATGCACTGCCAGCTGATGTTTTATCGTAAGACGAAAGTTTTTTCCCAAATTTCTTTGGGATTTGAAATGCTAGTCATATTTAATTTTAATCGAAAATAATGCAAACAAGTAGGCTTTTATTAAACAACCATGGTATACGAAGGGCATTAAAGCTAGACACTTGCTCATACTTTATAATAAATTCAGAGACGCATGTGTCAAGTCTGCCAGTTATTAAGAAAGTCTACCGCGTCTTTTCCATTATGAAATGTTTGGAAATTATTTAAACGTTGCGTTGTCTAAAGAATAACGTAATTTGATATTATATAACCGCTAGCACTGTTGAAGTTAAACTTTTGTGGCTTATAATTGCATCAATTATTAATTTATTGCCTCATTTAATTTTAAATTTAAACCAAAGAAAGTGATTTACGGTTTGTAGAAATTTGTATATGTATAAAATATCTGTATATGTTCTAGTATACAAAGTTAGAATGTTTACCATGTAAAATAAATTATATAAACTTGAGCTTAGTTTAAATGATTTGCTTTCTTTGAAGCATTAATTGATAAACACAAAACAAAGCTTTTTAGCATTAAGAAACTTAATTCGTGTGGTCATTTAATGGAATTCTTCTTTAAGTAATACTTTTCAACAAATATAAAACTATTTCTGATAGATTGAACGCTCCATTTAGCCACAAACATTATGAAAGGATTTACTTCTCACCAGGAAAAGAAATATTCCATATAAATTGTATTAAAATTAATAAGTTTGCTGTTAGATTTAGAAAAAGTCAATTTTAGTTTTCTGCTACTATACAAATTGGGTAGTTTATCGCTAGATTTACTAAAAACCAATTTGAAGAAGTAGTTTGGTTCATTGAATAGTCTCTCGAATGCCATTCTTAATGAAAGTTAAGTAGATTATTTTTGGCATCGTAACGTGGAGATAATTTCAGAAATTACGTCGCATTTAAACCAAGTCTCCATAATTGTGAGTTCAAATGAATGACAGACTGAAATTTACAGAAGGCACGCAAAAACTATGCCAGCAAGCGCGACGATTCAATGCGTCTTAACTATTCAAATTTCATGAGGCAAAAGGATACTAAAATGACAAACTGCGGTAACGGTCGAGACGAAGATTGCGGCGCGATAATAAATATAAGCACAAGCACAAAGCTTTGAGGCACTTAATTAAAACTAACACAACTGACTTTTGATACAGAATAACTGGTTTGCAGTCATTTAGAACAGCTTTAGGTAAGGTCTCGAAGTTGCGGTTTGCCAATCTTTGTTTACACTTGCTAATTATTTTTTTTTTCGGTTAACGCCGAATCGCCTCGTATCGTGGACTTGCCTTTGCCAGTTTATTTATGTGTGCCCATTTACTTGCAGTCAAACGATTACGTAGAACCGATATGTCTTAGAAAAATTATACCAGCTTCTGTTTACAAAGGAACCAAACACACAGTAACATTTTTGGGAATTTAGTAACACAAATATTATTCTAATTGGTAAATGTTATATAGTTTTTTTTGTTTAATATAACACAAAATTACACAGATTAGCTTAGTAAGGAAGAAATGCAACTGTTTCAAGGTTTAACATCAAAAGTTTAGCTCGGCACAGGTTTTTGTTTATTACAAAAACATCTCATTGGTCGAACAACAAATGGCCTGACTGATTTTGACCAATGAGAAACTAATAGCAAAAGTGAAAGAAACTAAAGACTATAATTTACTAAAAAGTAACATAATTGCTATTTAATTAAAAATAAATTAGACCACCACTTTGCTTGCGAAATAAGTAACGTTTTGACATCTCACTTGGCAAAAGTTTGAAAATGTTGTAATTCACTCACTTATTTTTTACACTATAAATTAAACTACCATATCATTAAACATACTCTATTTCTTAGCTTTGTGCAACTTCATATTAAATTACTATTTTAATCGTATGAATTATAATCACATAACCGATTTGACAGTTGGATTATTTCACAAGTTTTATCATGAAAACCTTCTATAGGTTTAAGATAACATTGTTATCGGCTTGTATGACTCAAATTACCTATATTTGCATCTTTTACTTTTCTAAGACGAAGAATTACAATCTTAGAAAATCACTTTCCGAGATTTCTGCAGATCTTCGCGTTTCAGGGTCTATAGGTGACGAAAAACATGTTTTTTCAATTTCGTTTGTCTGTCTGTCCGTTTTTCTGCCCTTCTGCCTGTCCGTATGTTGACGGTATAGCTCAAAAACTTCTTGTTGAAGGAAGACGATATTTTGCATGTCTACCTGGCACGATACCATGTATATTATGTTATTCGAAGCAAAAGTTCTACTTTATGTGGAGTGTCTGAACGGTACAGCAGAGCCACATGGATATTTTTGCTCCGAATAACATATAGTATTTTTTCTTCAAACGTTTATAACAATTTTTTTTGAAAAATGTCAAGAAATAAGAAATTATTATAAGGTACAAGTTTTGGTAGACTGATAAATGTAGCGTGCTTTGGAGAGCGTTACTATGACTTCACTATAAAGAACGTTGTGAACAAAATCCGAAAAAATTACTTTATCTCGTCAGCGGAGATAATAACTTTATCTGCTGCTGACGAGAGGCAGATAAAGTGTTTAGATGCCATGGCAATGAAGTAAGAGTTTAGCATCATCAATCAAGAAAAATATATTTTCGGTTAAATCTATACAGGGTGAGCACCTCAAAAAAATAAAATCTTGTCTATTTTTAATTCAACGAAGGACTCGATAAAACTAATAATCTTCACATAGCTCAGGTTTCCACCTGTAAGAACAATTTTCAGATTTTGCACGTTTCCGCTTTTGTATTCCAAATACTAGTACTTTTCCCGTTTTCTTTAGGCCCAAATTAGTAGTTTAGATATGTTCATTTCTAATACTAGCATCTTCGGGCACATTTCATCATTTCTTGAGCACAACGTCGATTTAAATTCACATATGATTGGTTTCCGTATAATTGACACCTTATGTTAATTGCGTTTGGCATGGTTTTGTTTGCCGGGGTTCCCCATTCTGGGCGCGAATGAGATTGCTTTATATGGCGCAATCCGAACGTTTCTGTATGAATTAGAGAGAGAGCTCGTTAAGTAGCGCAAGCGAGAGTTCCCTTGGACTTCAAGATTCACCAGTATGAGTTAAAGAAGGCAACAAGTCATCGTTGGTTCCGTTGGCCTTCGCCGATCAATGTCGAAATTAGTGAAATTGAGTGGGAGTCATCGGTCAAGTTTTTGGTCATTTAAGTAAGGTTTTGTGTAGTTATTAGCTGAAGAATTCTCGTACCGCGGAGGGCAAGCTTCGAATTGACGCCTTTGGAAGCGGATTATTAATGGGGAACCTCCTTTGTGATAATTGTTGGTAATGAAATTACGGTACCGTACCGTAACCTTGCCTGTTGATTACGTTCTTCGTTCTACCGTCCTTGGAGATTTAACATCGTCCAGACACGCTCGACAAATAGCACCCTATGTCGTTTCTTGCAGTTCTTCAAGCATGTTGGGGCAGTCGCTTGGGTGCCACCTGCAGCTCCGTTGGCCATCACCACCCCTCAACGGTACTGTGTTTTTGTAATAATTTTAAAGCCCACATTGTGCAGTGAAAAGTGATTTCTGAAGTGACGTCAAGTTGCGTGGCGTTGCTGTTAATTTAAAATTAAGTGCTTGAGCTATGGTTACTGTTAGTAAGTCAATTTAAGTATTTACCGTAAAGTATTAATGCTTATACTTAGCTTAACGTTGTGAGATTATTGTAATTACCGTAATTGAGTCAAGATTTGATTATTTACCGCCAAGCTTTATTGTTTGTAAGTAGTTTTATTGTATAGTTAAAGTTGTCACCGCTTTTGAGTCAGTTAGATTGTTTGCTGTCAAAGTCACCGCCTGTGTTTAAATTAAACGCTGCGCATTTAAGAACCCTAACCTTTATCGAGTAGTTTATTTAATGTTCATTGTTCACCTACATACTTTCTACATTAATATAGTTCATTTTCAATTAGTTGTGCTTTTCTTTAATAGATTTATGACGTTTGCATGTGTTTTTTGTGATGTTTCTCCTCTGTAAAGGAATTCAGACAGCTGTAAAGAAATTGCAAGTAAGATAAGTCCGAGGCAGCTGTACGTATACAGTCGGCCAAGCACCGTCAAGGTTGGATCAGAAAGGTTGGGTCATCGCTTTCACTTTCTCTATGAACCCATCTGTGTTTTTCCCTTTTTAGTGGCGTCTGCCAATTAACATCTTTATTTCGTTTACCGGGTTGCAGTCCTAACTAAGGTTGTAATAAACTCTCCTTCTCCATCTAAGTGTTTTAGTGAAGTGATTTAGTAAAGTGGTGGCCTCTGGCAATTAACATCTTTATTTCGTTTACCTGTTCGTAATCCTAACTAAGGTTGTAATGAACCCCCCCCCCCTTCTACATATGAATGTTTTAGTGAAGTAATTTAATAAAGTGGTGGCGTCTGGCAATTAACATCTTTATTTCGTTTACCGGGCCGTAATTCTAACTAAGGTCGTAACAAACCCCCCTTCTCCATCTGAGTGTTAGTCGGCAATTTTTGTTACAGCCCATCGTAACGTATTTGGAGCAGCGGATCCGAGAGTTTTCCGATTTGTGTCGTTTCGTCGGGTAACTGAAGGTTGAGTATTTTGAATGTCTAATTCATGTGGTAACGACGGTTTCTTCTAACTAAACTACTTTAATTATGTACAATTATTAATATTAATAATAAATAATGTAGCTTTGACTGAGTTTGGAGGCACGTAACCTCGCTTATTGTCACTTTTAGTTTGTTTCATAATTTCCCTTTGAAACTTTAATTAAGCACATGAGTTGCAAAGGCGTTCACAAACCACATTCGCTTCAGTCACTTCAAGTATAAAATTACTTAGCAAGACCAGACAAAAGTGCCTAAAGCCACAAAAAAAATTCTCGCAGAGCAATGTTGTTGAATAACCAGCTCTTTTTACAAATCAAAAATTGTGCTTATTCTGCCGGTTGCATCCAAAAATAAAAATGTATCATCCAATTTTTGATACAAATTCAAACGTAAAGTGTTCACGTTGATCTCTGTCCATAGCAATGCATATTATATTTCGAAAGAAAAACTGGTCATTGCAATTTGCTCTAGAACAGAACACTTTTCTGGAGGTATACCTGTGGAACCTTTGAATTTAAATTTTCAAGCACGCTCAATGCATAGATTAATATTTCTAGGCGTTTCTCTTATAGTTATTAATCTGGGTTAAATCTTTTATTTTTAATTTTTCCTCTTAGTTTATAGAGTGAAACTTTGGCTTTTGTGGCTTAAGTCATCATAGAATATTTTTAATTCTGATAAGTAGATCTTGCCATTTTCTAATATCTATTGCATTTTTCGGCCCCAAGTTTAAAGTTTAATATATAATATGGAAAACCATTAAAATTTCTACGGCGTATAAATATCTCGTTATCCGTTTATTAAATTATCGATGAGCTTATTATCCACCATGCCTTCCACATAAACAGCAATTAGCGTTTCCAGCTCGTACACATAAGCATTTTATATGCAGAGCTGGATCAGGGTTATACGTTTTCCTCGCGATTCCCTGCTGCTGGAGCTGAATACTTTCACGTCGAGTCTAATTGAAATTATTGAACTAATTGCGCTTCCTCGCTTATAATCTGAGCCTTCGGCTCGACCTTTCCCAAAATTCAACTCCGTTTGCATCAGTTTTCGTCCTGCCGAATTAGCGTTGCGCAATGTAAGTGTAAATTACTTTAATAACGGGCTCTGCAGTATCATGGCAAATCGGTGATTGAAATTAATATCGCATAATTACCTGTAATGCTATTCGGCTGGCTGGATTGATTGCAGGAGAGCAGTGTGAAGGGTCACTAATACAAAACGATTCACAAAAAAAAATTATCAAGGTATGAATTAGTTTAACCTTGGACGAATTGAAATTTGGTAAATCAGCTATTCGATGAAATATGTTTGCTTTTGTGTTTTTTAAGTTGAAAATAGTGGTTTCGAAAGTATCAAGGTAAGTAATGCTCTATTTGACTAATGTATTTTTAAATTACTTTCTGTAAAATACCTAAATACTTAAAATTGTACTTAATTACTTTCTTATCACTACGTCTTCGGAATCGATTCGGAGGAAGTTTATGAAACCCTGATTAAAGTGAGCGTCACCTGACTCCCAAAAAAGACGTATGTATAAATAAGATAATTTTGATCACATTAGAAACAAATTCTTCGCACAATCATGGGTAATAACAAGGAGAGAGGAAGATGGAGAACCGACGTCAAAACCAAAAAACTACTTGCGTCAGTTAAACTGAAACTGATATTAACGTTGAAGGACTGGTATGGAAAGGCTAATTCTAAAAGCAAGAATGTGTTGGAAACTAAGACAAAGGAAAATACAAATTTTGTATTAAATGGTGACTAGAATGTGAGGGGTACAGCAGGGAAAGACATTGTACTAAAAATTCGCGAAAACAAGGATTAAAATATTAGGATTGTCCGAAACGAATAAAAAGCGCCCGGGTGTCTCAAAACGAATAATAATCATATAGTATTGTTTTGAGGGTCGACCTGGTCGGGAGGGCAGCAGCAGGAGTGGCTTGTGAAATCCGATCAGATAAGGAAAAATACAGCCTGGGAGTTTATATCAGAAAGATTGCTATTGGTTGAATTAAAAATTAATGAAAAGATAACCTAGAGTATAATAGTAGGCTATGGCTCTAACAAAGATGAAAAAGCAGCACGAAGAGAAACCTTTTTCGAACTGCTTCAGACCACACTAGATAAAGCGAAAGGAAAGATAATCGTATTTGGAGATCTTACAATGCTCCCGGGTGTATTTATTCAATAATAGCATTAATTAATGTTGCCCAAATAAGTGGATAGCTCTTACTGGGTTCAGGTTCGATTTAAATTCACTTGGACTGATTCAAAGAATACCAAGTAAATAAATTACATTTATTCACCACTATTTACAGTTCATGGATTAAGGATAAACTAAATAAGCATGTAAATTATTTACAATCGTAAATACAAAATAAATGCTAATTATATTCCCCTTGCGGTTAGGCGACCCAAATGGCAGGCGCGGGCTCGGTTCTCTACTGTCAGTCACTGGAATTCCCAGGGTATTTGACTGATGTTGGCAGTACTGGAAATTTAAACAAACGTCAACACAAGTGCAGCGCATACAGTTACTTTATTTAATGAAAGCAAATAAATATTCATATATACCACCTTGAATTACTTTCTCTTGACGGCGAAATGTCCCCACCCGTGCGGCTGTGAAATTTGCCTCAGAGATAACAGCGGCCGGTAAAAGGTTATCTTTCTTTGATAGTGGGTGAACAGTCAAGGACGTGTAAACACAAACCTCAAGATATGTCAATTTTAGACCTGGTGAATCGCATACTAAACCGGGAAGTTCGGGCGCCATTTCGGCCTAAAAGGTTTTGGTGTCGCCGGACTGTGGAAATATAGCCAGGCCTGCACGTCCGGGAAAATTATTCGACGTAGTTTGGTTTTGGGAAAAATTTAGAGCTGTTCACTTGCGACGCTGATCTCCAGCCGCCTGCTAGTAACAGTCAAGAAATTCTAGGTTCGTCTGGAGCTTTGGGATTAGCTAGAGCAAAGTGTTTTAAACTAAGAAGTTATGTGAGTTTCTGAACTTTGAATTATTTAAAACAGCGTAACCCGATTCTCAGGTTTGCGTTGCTTTTTAAATTACGAAATTATTGAGAAGCTATGGGCTATTTACCTAAAGTAAATTTATCTACAGGACGGATGATAACTTTAGACAGCCGGACGGGTTAACTACTGGTTTACTCTTCGGACATCTGACTCGAGATTTTCTCGAATAGTTCTGGTGCTCCAACTGGGCCGAGAGCGGAGATCTCGCCAGCTGGGAGCCGCAGGCCAGGTCAGGGAATCGGAATAATCTCTTGGAATAATGCTCTCGAGTTCGGCGGAACAATTTGATTTTATATTCGTGGTTATTCTCCCTCTCTGAAGAGTGGAAATGCGCGGAGAAGATTTGTCGTGTCGTTGCCGCACCGCTGAGAATTTACAGTTCCGAGCGGGCTGGAGCTTTTGCAAAGTTGACATGCGAAATTTTAAATGCCCATAATATTGCATTATGAGTAATTCGCATTTAAAATATGAGCAAAACGTTACAATCTTAATGCACGAGTAGGCAACGAAGTAGATTGATACGGAGAGGCCATATGAAAACATGGTGAAGAGGCCTTCAGTGAAAATGGTGAGCTGCTGCTAGATGTATGTCTACTTAATAATTTGATAATAAACGTTACAATATTTAAACACAGAGATAGTTATAAGTTTGAGCGGACACGCCCAAGTAGAGGGGTGAAATTCATAACAGATTTTATCATAGTACAGGAAGATATGAAAAGGGTAATAGACACGATGGTTAAAATAAGATATGAAATAGGGAACAACCATTACCTAGTACAAACTCAAATAAGGTTGAACCAGCAGGTTACGTAAAAACGATATAATGCCCCACCGTTGATTCTTCTTCTTCTTCTGGGTGCCTTCTCCTATCGGAGGTTGGCGACAACTATGTTGAAAGCCTTTCAGTCTTATGCTATTCTAAATAGTTCATGTGTGTTCATTCTGGTCCAATTCTTTATGTTTCGTAACCATGGCGTCCAAGTGGGACACCCTACTTTTAAAAATATCAGCAACCCCTCTTTGGCTTCCCTAACTTTTGTTTTAATTGTTTTATGTATTTGTTTGTACATTTCTTTGATCACGATTTCTGTATTTTCTTTCTTCGTTCATTAGTTTTATTATTTCCTTCGTCATTCATTTCTTCTTTATCTTTTTGTTTTCATTGTTGAGGTTATCCACAGCCTCTTTTACCAGTACTGTCTTTAACCGTATCCATATTGTATTCACGGCTCCCACATTGTAATTATGTTCCTTTATTTTCTTTAGTTTTTGATTTATAGCTGTTGTTGTCTGCATCTGCATGCATATTTCCGGCATTTTCAGTTTTTGAGTGTCGACTTTTTTGTTTCTTCTTCTTTGTCATTTTGTATCACACTTTAACTTTTCCCGTTAATAAAGTGTGATCTGATGGTACGTCTGCCCCAGGGGAAGTGCGGGCATCGTGTATAAATAATAATGGTGAGGCACTAACACCCCATGAAGGAGCTTGGCCTGCAAGGCGGAAGGTCAGAGCATCCGTCTCCTCGCATCGTGTATACTGTAACAAGCCTACGTCTATGCTCAGCGGTAGGGTTACTTCAATGGCGTCGGTTTCGGAAGAGGAGGTTGGGCGTTACCCTCAGCTAGACACTGGATTTGATTGGAACAAAGTTTATTATATTTACACTAACTAACATACAAATAAGCTTAGAACTAGGTAACATATATGTACAGAAAAAGAAAAGAAAATGGCGGATGGGCATCCGCAGTTGGAAGCTGGTGTGGTCCTTCGGAGGCGGTGCCGGCGGCTTCCTCCTGCGGTTGCAGCGGCGGCGGTGGCGACTGGCGACGGGGCGGCGGGCTGAGAGCAGCGGCGGCGGCAACGTCGGCGGCAGTGCGGATCTCCTTGGCGGAGGCGGCGGCTGGCGGCTTCCTTCTGCGGTTGCAGCGGCGGCGGTGGCGACTGGCGACGGGGCGGCGGGCTGTGAGTAGCGGCGGCGGCAACGTCGGCGGCAGTGCTGATCTCCTTTGGCGGAGGCGGCGGCTGGCGGCTTCCTTCTGCGGTTGCAGCGGCGGCAGTGCTGATCTCCTTTGGCGGAGGCGGCGGCTGGCGGCTTCCTTCTGCGGTTGCAGCGGCGCGGTGGCGACTGGCGACGGGGCGGCGGGCTGTGAGCAGCGGCGGCGGCAACGTCGGCGGCGGTGGTGATCTCCTGGGCGGAGGCGGCGGCTGGCGAAAGTGGCTTTCCAAAGACGACAGGCAGCAGAGTCCAATGCGTAGGGTTGGCTCTAAGTCCACGAGGGTGATAGGCTCTGGAGAGGCTGGAGCTGCTAGCTGGTCCTGGAAGCTGAAGTGGCTCGAATCCCAAGTCCCACGAAGACGGCAGACAGCAGAGTCCAATGAAGTGGATTGGCTCTAAGTCCACGAAGATGCGACAGACAGCTAAGTCCAGTAGAACGGCTGTTGGTCCTGGAGCTGAAGTGGCTGCTGGTGGTCCGGGAAGCTGAAGTGGCTGCTGGTAGTCCTGGAAGCTGAAGTGGCTGCTGGTAGTCCTGGAAGCTGAAGTGGCTGCTGGTGGACTCTCCTTGGCTGAGTTGCTGCTGGTTCGACTCTCCTGGATTGAGTAATTTCTTACTGCCAGCGTCTGACTATTTAAAGGAGCCAGTCCTTTGTCCAACGCGATCTCGACGCTCATTGGTCGAAGTAGAAGGGATGTTTTGCCCGATTTCGATATATTTTGAAATTATAGCATTTAATTGAGCGGCGTGATCAATTATCGACTTGGATTGAGTCGCAATCAATAGTTGATGAAATGCCGATTCTAACGACACCCAATTTGCTACGTTTTGAGTAAAAATTAGCTCAACTTGGAATTTTTAATGCAATGTTCCGCGTAAAGCTTAATTAAGTATTATTCTTATGGCGTGTGTTAAAAAGTTTATTATGCTTTGATCGGTTGCGCGCTATTTTTATAAGATTTTTGAGACCAATTTCGCTTTTCTGGGACGCTTCCTTCCGTTAATTAAAATTTAATTTGTAATCTGCATCTTTGCCCGCTGTACTCGGTCGTGGCCCCTGATTTCTTCGTTACAATATGCCTTTCCTCGGGCCGCTGAACTCTCGGCCGCTCTCCCGGGCGCGTGTTTGGCTGCCTGATGGAAAAATTGCTTTTTCTCCACCTGTATATGTGCTAGCGCTCTGTGGTTTGTTTTAATAGGTAGCGGTTAATTTTTCCTATCTTCTGATATCCTTTATGTGTGATTAAAACAGAGCGCACTCTGTTTTAAGGGCGTTTTAGTGAAAAATTCTTAATTTAATCTGCAAACATTCGTGAGGCGTATTTCGCTGGCTGTCACCTTTCTTGGCCGGCCGGCTCCAATAAAGTTTATGGTTGCAATCTTGCTGCACTTTAGAAATTCGCTGTAAGGACACTTATTTTTATGATTTTAGGGTTTTGAAAGATACTTCTGCGTAGGATCGCGGCGGTTTGTTAAACAGATGTAATATTCTTTGTTCTTCGGGCGCCTTTCGGGCGGCGTACGTTTCCTTTGTTTTTATTCGATCTGTTTAACGGTTCATATCAATTCCCCCCTCCTTTGGCGTCCGCGATCCGGGCAAAAAAAAAAAAAAAAATTAGGGAGAGAAGGGGCGGAGTTGGTCGGCGTGAATTTTTCTCCTCGACAACGTCTAACTGGCTTAGCGGCGGATTCCTTGGTGGTACTGCGAGATATGAGTGGCCGGTTATCCGTAGATGCCCTTGTGAATCCTCACATGGTGATGATTGGTTGCGAGTCGCATGATCCCTTGTAGCAGGTTGTTGAAACCGGAGGGGATCTTTCCTTTGCTGGTTCGCTGGCCGTCATGCATCTTTGGGCTAAGTGGTCGCTGAATCCCTATGGAATGATACGCTGCTCGGTGGAGGTATCTCGATGAGCGAGATGTTGGGCCGTTGAAGGTCGTTGTTGGGGCCTTGGCGGCGGTGAGAAGCGTTCCGATGGAAGGTGTCGTCAGCCGGGACTCGTGGGGGGCGGATGTCGGCCTGGGGTGTTGGAAACTTCGGTCAGGACTCCTGGAACCTGGGCTCGTGTCCAAGCGAAGTCCCTTGGGGCGTGGGCTTTTTCACGTTCTGGAGCAGATCTGTGGCTGGGCGTACTTCGCCAGTACACGGCTGGTGCGGGCGGAAGCTTGGGGGTCCAGGCGCGGCCAGATCGGTCCTCGGTGACATAAGCGCGATGCTAGGAGTTCGGGGTCTTGAAGTGCGTGCTTAGGCGGAGTCCTCTCCTTGACGCGGAGTTCCTATCCTTCTAGGTGACCCGACTTGCTGACGTGGAGACGGCTGAGGTGGGACACCTTGTTCGGGGGCTGCTAGGGCTAATCAGACGTGTTGACGTTTGGGGGAGAAGCCAGGTGGATCCTCGTCGTAGAAGGTGCCGTGCTTGATCTTCCGGAAGTGGGAGCGCGTGACCAGGCGAAGTATGGCGGCGTTGCGGCAGTCCTCACGTGCTGAGTCAATCTGCGGAAGGATACACCTCGGTGGCACGCGGTGGGTGCGGGCGGAGGCTTGGGGCATCCTTGGCGCGGACAGATTGACCCTCGGTGGCGGAGGCGGCAAGTCATAGCTTCGGGGACCTGTTGTGCGTATTCCGGTGGAGTTGTGAGCTTCGGCCTTCTAGTGAGCGTGCTTCTCTGTTGCGCTTCTCGGCGAATTTGCGCTAAGTGCAGGTGCTGGAGTGCCTGCAGAGAGTTGGCGGCGAGCTTCTGGCAGCATATTTGAAGTGTTGGCCAGAGAGCTGGTGCTGAGCTTCTGGTAGCACATTGGCGGTGCAGGCCAGAAAGCTGGTGAAGAGCTTCTGGCAGCACATTGGAGGTGCCGGCCAGAGAGCTGATGATGAGGGATCCTTGAGATTGCTGTGAATCGTTGTGGATCATGGTTGTTGGTGGTGATGTTGTTGATGTTTGTTTTGGGCGCCACTGGGTGTTTTCTACCACTCCCAGAAGTGGTGTTGGTTGATTGGTTCCTGCTGCTGTAGCTGCTAGGTTCGCAAGGTGGTGTGCCATTTGCTGTTGGTTGTCTTCGTTGACTTCCTGTCGCACTGGGCTGGGACTTGGAGGCGGTGTCCTTTGTCCACACGGAAATGAGGGTGCGCTGTCTTCTATTATTTCCGAACTGTTCAGACTTCCTCCTTGTCGCGGTGTCCGCTGAGGTTCTTCGTTGATCCTTGGCGGAGTTGTCTCCATGTTTCCCTTCCTTCTTGACTTCACCATTGTAGTGGGCGTGACTTCCCTCTGGTGTCCACCACAGGTTTGCCCCACGTTCCGGGCGACAATTAACAAGCCTACGTCTATGCTCAGCGGTAGGGTTACTTCAATGGCGTCGGTTTCGGAAGAGGAGGTTGGGCGTTACCCTCAGCTAGACACTGGATTTGATTGGAACAAAGTTTATTATATTTACACTAACTAACATACAAATAAGCTTAGAACTAGGTAACATATATGTACAGAAAAAGAAAAGAAAATGGCGGATGGGCATCCGCAGTTGGAAGCTGGTGTGGTCCTTCGGAGGCGGTGCCGGCGGCTTCCTCCTGCGGTTGCAGCGGCGGCGGTGGCGACTGGCGACGGGGCGGCGGGCTGAGAGCAGCGGCGGCGGCAACGTCGGCGGCAGTGCGGATCTCCTTGGCGGAGGCGGCGGCTGGCGGCTTCCTTCTGCGGTTGCAGCGGCGGCGGTGGCGACTGGCGACGGGGCGGCGGGCTGTGAGTAGCGGCGGCGGCAACGTCGGCGGCAGTGCTGATCTCCTTTGGCGGAGGCGGCGGCTGGCGGCTTCCTTCTGCGGTTGCAGCGGCGGCAGTGCTGATCTCCTTTGGCGGAGGCGGCGGCTGGCGGCTTCCTTCTGCGGTTGCAGCGGCGCGGTGGCGACTGGCGACGGGGCGGCGGGCTGTGAGCAGCGGCGGCGGCAACGTCGGCGGCGGTGGTGATCTCCTGGGCGGAGGCGGCGGCTGGCGAAAGTGGCTTTCCAAAGACGGCAGGCAGCAGAGTCCAATGCGTAGGGTTGGCTCTAAGTCCACGAGGGTGATAGGCTCTGGAGAGGCTGGAGCTGCTAGCTGGTCCTGGAAGCTGAAGTGGCTCGAATCCCAAGTCCCACGAAGACGGCAGACAGCAGAGTCCAATGAAGTGGATTGGCTCTAAGTCCACGAAGATGCGACAGACAGCTAAGTCCAGTAGAACGGCTGTTGGTCCTGGAGCTGAAGTGGCTGCTGGTGGTCCGGGAAGCTGAAGTGGCTGCTGGTAGTCCTGGAAGCTGAAGTGGCTGCTGGTAGTCCTGGAAGCTGAAGTGGCTGCTGGTGGACTCTCCTTGGCTGAGTTGCTGCTGGTTCGACTCTCCTGGATTGAGTAATTTCTTACTGCCAGCGTCTGACTATTTAAAGGAGCCAGTCCTTTGTCCAACGCGATCTCGACGCTCATTGGTCGAAGTAGAAGGGATGTTTTGCCCGATTTCGATATATTTTGAAATTATAGCATTTAATTGAGCGGCGTGATCAATTATCGACTTGGATTGAGTCGCAATCAATAGTTGATGAAATGCCGATTCTAACGACACCCAATTTGCTATGTTTTGAGTAAAAATTAGCTCAACTTGGAATTTTTAATGCAATGTTCCGCGTAAAGCTTAATTAAGTATTATTCTTATGGCGTGTGTTAAAAAGTTTATTATGCTTTGATCGGTTGCGCGCTATTTTTATAAGATTTTTGAGACCAATTTCGCTTTTCTGGGACGCTTCCTTCCGTTAATTAAAATTTAATTTGTAATCTGCATCTTTGCCCGCTGTACTCGGTCGTGGCCCCTGATTTCTTCGTTACAATATGCCTTTCCTCGGGCCGCTGAACTCTCGGCCGCTCTCCCGGGCGCGTGTTTGGCTGCCTGATGGAAAAATTGCTTTTTCTCCACCTGTATATGTGCTAGCGCTCTGTGGTTTGTTTTAATAGGTAGCGGTTAATTTTTCCTATCTTCTGGTATCCTTTATGTGTGATTAAAACAGAGCGCACTCTGTTTTAAGGGCGTTTTAGTGAAAAATTCTTAATTTAATCTGCAAACATTCGTGAGGCGTATTTCGCTGGCTGTCACCTTTCTTGGCCGGCCGGCTCCAATAAAGTTTATGGTTGCAATCTTGCTGCACTTTAGAAATTCGCTGTAAGGACACTTATTTTTATGATTTTAGGGTTTTGAAAGATACTTCTGCGTAGGATCGCGGCGGTTTGTTAAACAGATGTAATATTCTTTGTTCTTCGGGCGCCTTTCGGGCGGCGTACGTTTCCTTTGTTTTTATTCGATCTGTTTAACGGTTCATATCAACTGGTCCTGAAACGTTTATTTATGATGACATAATCTATTTGGTTTCTCACAACATCCAATTTGGTATTCTGCGGGAATTTCCAAGTACACGGTCTGCGTATTAGCAGCTGAAAGTCTTTGTGATTCAGGCCCGGATTAAGAGGGGGGCCCAAGGGGCCCGGGCCCTGGGCCACCCACCAAGAGTGGGCCTCCCACCAATACTGGGGTAAATATCACAAAACAGGAAAAATACATGGCTCTTTGCTGTGAACTGCTTATAATGATCGGGAACATGAATTTCCATACATTGTGTCTTACTTCTCTAGCTTGATATGAAATGTAATAGTCAAGCTTTATATTTTAAATTAGTTAAAATTATTGAAAATCATAAAAAAAGTTATTGTACTGATGAACTGGCCCGTTCTTCCAACAACATAGTAATAATGCACATTAAATTTAGTTACAATGGCTGATAATTTACTAATTTACACCAGTTATAATTATTCACAATTAAATGTTTAGTATGTTGAAAAACACAAATTGCATTATGTTAAAAGCCAGATATACTGCGTGAATTGGACTTTAGTGACATCATCAGCGATTTTGCAGCACGAAAATCGAGGAAAGTGCCTGTAATGGTTATAACATTATTCATTCGTTGATTTGTAATATATTTATGTGTTATGTTATACTATACTTTTAAATGAAAAAATCTGTAAAAGACTTTACGCAGAACTTCCCTCGTCGACATTGTGACAATAATAAATTTTAAAAATCAAATTAAGTTAGGAGTAAAAATATCTTCACGTTTCTAATAAATTAAATACATTTTCAAATATAAAAACAAATGTATCCCGCTCGGGTTTGAACCCGCCGCATCTACAGAGCGCCCCAACATAGAGTCCCTCTCTGCATCGATAAAGTCATCTACGCTACCAAGCCGCTTTCAAATAAGTCCGGCGCGCGCTGCTCTTAAAGAAAACGCTGTTATTGTTGAAATGTTTTTACTCTTTTGTGACATTATCCTCTATCGGTTGTGTCTTATTTTCGGCAAATGTAAAGCCTGACCTATGTGAATTAATTACTTTCTTTTATTTCAAAGTCAACACAAAAATAAACAAAATTTTATTCTTTTAAGGTGCTCACCCTGTATATATTTGTATGAAATTGTACCGGTTTCATCCGAGGTAGATATATAATATGTATGCAAAATATTGTCTTCCTATGACAAATAGTTTTTGAGCTATACTGCCAACAGACGGACAGACGGACGGACAGACAGACAGACAGACAGACTGACGGAATTGAGAAAACCTCTTTCAGACGAGGGAAGTAAAAATTGAATAATTTTAACTGAATTTCTCTGCGTAAATAAATTTTGTAAATAAACTTGTGTTCGTTTCATTTCGTGTTTTTGCATTACATATTGCAACACCTTGAAACAATGGGCCTCCCACCAAAATGGGCCCCGGGCCACCCACATCTTAGATCCGGCCCTGTTGTGATTATGAGCTCGTTCTGCTGGCAAAACTGTACTAATCGGCCAACTATCTGATTCCTCTCTTCTATACCAAAGTCGCCTAGCACATCTCCTACCCGCCTTTTGCCCACTTTACCGTTAAAATCTCCCATGATTGTATTCACTTCATGTCGCTTCGTCATTTTCAGCAAATCTTTTATCTATCCATAGAATTCGTGGATTTCATTTTCACATTTATCTGCAGTTGAGCATGTACCTGTATGATGTTAATATTAACGGGGTTACCTTGCAATTATATAAACATGACTCTGTCTGAAAGTGGTATGAAATTTATAACTGATTCGTTGATCTCCTGAGTTAATATAGTAACTCTTACTCGGCTCCAGTAATTTCTGTCGTTGTTTTCAGAATAGTATATAGTCGCGTCATCTATTTGACACTTTCCTGTGCTTGGTCTGCGCATTTCGCTTATCCCAAGAATCTGCAATCTGATCCTTTTCATTTCGTTAATTGTATTATGGACGTTCCCGGATTCAAATAGGCTATTAACATTCCAAGTTCCTAAATGTATGACGTATGGTTCTTTATTTTTAACCCACATTCCACTTGCGGGAGGTTTCAATCATTCCATGCAATAATTCTTAGCACCCCCTGGCCACTTACGACCTGTCGCGGATTGGGGGGTCATTCTTCCTTGATGTCTAACAATAGTTACTATTCACGGGAAAATAGTGTAGTAGGTTCCTTTAAGTTGTGAAAATTTACATTTTGAAATTTAAAATTCTAGTTTTGGAGATAAATTATGTCAATGAATTTAGAAAATACGTATTATTTTATTTCTACTATTGAAATAATAAAAAAGCAATAAGTCGTAACATGTTTAATATTTTAAAAGTTTCACAACTTATGGTTGCTTCATCGGTTGTTATAAAAATAATTTGTTTAAAATTGGGTTTAAATATCTGAAAGGAATAAATTAGATTAGCGAATACATTCACCTCAATAAAACCTGCATTCTTACATTACGATATTATATAGTTGATTTTTACCATTGTGCAGAATTAATTACGACATTTTACTTATTATGAAGTTTCTATTTTTTAAGTTAAAACTGAAATATTTATATAGGTACATGTTGACATTTTTTATTTTTGATTGAATATGCACCCCAAATGGGTTGAAAACTGTGCATTGAAAAATTCAATATAAATCTAAAACTCGGTTTAAACATAGTGGAATGCAATGGAATTTTAAACAAACTATTTTTATAACAACTGATGAAGCAACCATAAGTTGCGAAACGTTTTGTAATTTTTAAAACTTTGCATTAATAAAATAATACGTATTTTCTAAATTCATTGATATAATTTATCTCCAAAACTATAGTACTAGGTTCCTATTATTTTCTACACCGCAGCTCCAAGGTCACAATAGCTAACATCTGAGCCATTGCCCTTAGTTATTCAAAGTGTAACCATACTGTTTCAAACTCTGCTTACATTTAATAATGATAAAACTGCTGCCCTTTACCATTCCTATTTGGTCCATAGATACAACATACAGTTGATTAGAATAATACAAATATAAATATTGAGAGACTCCGCAGCCCGGGAAAAGTTTCAAATAGAAACTGGAAGAGAGATGATAAAAATAGTGAAAAGCTCATCTACTATGGATCTAGAGGAACTGTGGAGACAATTTAAAAAGATAGTGTTGGAAGCAGTGCTGGGCAAATTACTTTAAAAAAGTAATTAATTACCAATTACCGCCCAATGAAGTAATTTAATTTTCAGAGATTCAATTACTCACAGGAAATAGTAATTCAAGTACCAATTACTTAGTAATTGTAATTGTAAACATCAATTACTTTTTCAATTACTTTCAATAAAAATAATAAATTGTCATATAGTTCGATTTAGTAGAACTTTCTTGCAAGTTGCAACTATCATTAGTGTCGTGTCGATTCGTAATCGTAATCTAAAAATCTGGTGTGATACACTCACACAACTTCCTTTTACAGTGATCTTATAATTAGTCAAAAATGTCATTTTTAATTTTTAACCATTTGTTAAAAATTTTCAAAAATTACAAATTCTACAAAAACGGTACAAAATCGAGTGTTAGTTGAAGAGACAAATTTTCTCTAGAATTTTAAGGGGAATTCAAAAATGTAATAATATACCGGGTGTTTTATTTAAAATAGGAGTTAATAAAAAAAATAGAAAAAAAAACAAAAGAAACCCACTTTAGAAGTATTCAACTGGAAAATCATCTATCTCACATCAATACACATTAAAAATGTAAGAAAAATGTAAAGTTTAAAAAAAATCGTTAGAGCCGTTTTTGAAAAAATCGAAAAAAACTGAAAAATCACAAGAGTAAACTCCTACTTCCGGTTATGCGATTTTCTTCAAAAGCTTGCTGTCTCATCTACATAGTACACAAAACTTATATATGAAGTTTCAACGCCATACCTCTTTTCGTTTTTGAGATATTCTGTTCACAGACAGACACACACACACACAGACACACACACACACAGACAGACCAATGAAAAAAAATATGTTTTTTGAGATCAGGGGACTCTAAAACGTGAAGTTCCGTTGAAAACTCAATTTCGAATTTTTGGGGTGAATCCAATACTTCCTTTATAGTAAAAGGAAGTAAAAATGCTTACTTTTTATGTTTTGTTTACTATAATAACCTACATACTTTATCACTTTTGTTTTTTGATAATTACTTCGACACGAAGTGTACGAAGTATTGAAATTCCCTCATATCGAAAACCACTCTGAGTCAAATATCTCTAAAATTCGAGCCAACCGACTAATGAACCCACTATATCAAATCTCCGTCTCGGCGGTGCGGATCTTTTGGCGAAGATCCCAGCCCACTAGATCAATCCCCCGCATTGGGGGGGTGCCTAAACGTGCTGTGCGGGGGATGTATGTTCGTATGTGTACACGATTCCGGTCGCCAGGAACCTTCCTGAAGTTTTGGATCGTTTTCATACGATAGGTCCTCCGAAAATGAAGGCAACATCAACTTTTGAGCTATGGTCGTCGGCAAAAAAAATTTTTTTTTTTTTAATAAATAACTGGTTCATAGCATTTCATTGTATTAGCGAAACGGAGTGATGCTGAGTATCGAAGTATTCTTGGAAAGCACGGAAGGGCGCTTTTCTTGGGTGGGGGATACCGTATATTTAAATCTTGTAGCTACATGCACCGTTCATCAAAACCAAACTTTTTAGTTTGTTTTGATGTAAGATGTAAGTAAATACATAAAGTCAAGGATAACAAATATACAGGGTGTCGCAAAAAGAATGGGACACCGATTGGTCATAGATTCCTTAGGTTATAATACACCGATTAAACCTAATATACCTTAGTACAAAGTCCATTCAGTAAGAAGGTATAGGGACTTGGAAGTTCAATTTAAATTTTTTAATTTTTTTATTAATTTCCACATAGGTTATCACTGTAGTTGAGCTTTTTATCACGAATGTGGGTTTAGTTGTCGAGGCCCGTTGGGCCAAAGCAAATAAACCACATGAAGGATAAAAAGGAACTTCCAGTGCCGAGGGCCATCTTGTTTTTTTTATCAAAATCACGAATTTTTTTTTAACCAACTTTTGTAGGTTTTGTTGACGTCGGTTGACGTTTACCTATCACCTAGCCGTCTACAAAAAGTCGTAAAACAATGCGTTACTTCACTGCCCATTTCTCATATTTTAATGACGATTTCGACGTTCTTCACTGCCGATTTAAAAAAATAGAAGTTTGTATACCGTTAAGGACTTTATAAACTTTTGCCGCCTCTCCTGCATTCTGAATTCATACTGTGCGCAGTAGACTGTCGAGCGGGCTTTGCCTCGCCGTTCACTTAACTTCCATCTGTCGACGAGACTGCATGCGAAGGAGTCCGCACCGCGAAAGCTAATTCTTTGTAAATGTTCAAATGTTTGTGTGTTAATTTATGGCAATAAATTACTTCCTTTGCTTTCAACGTGTGTATAATTTAGTGAAGAAATAAATCCATACAGTCCATTAAATTCCAAGCCGAGCTGGCATTCAGGAATTTTCCAAATAACGGAAAACTGAGAAGGCTCCCCAGCATTGGTCCTACGATCCGGATTAGTAAGAACCCGGAAAAGCCACATTGTTCCTTCGAGCCGCATGGTCCATCGGCCCGGAAAAGCAGCCTAAATTCGCAGTTGTACAAGGCAAGTAAGTACAACAAGCAGTTTTCGTCCATAACGAGAGGAAGAAAGACAGCATACGGTGCTAGCAACGTGAGAGCGAGATAGCCAAACGCCAAGTCTCGCGCCAAGTTCGTGCACGTGTGCATTGCAGCTGCAGACGAGACGGCAGTTCAAGCCATAACAAGGAAAAGGCGGCAAACACACCAATATCAATGTAAGCCTAATTTCCTATTTTTGCAATTCCTATGCATGAATTTGGTTTTCTATCATCTGTGTTATGCATGTGCATAATTTCAGCTGCGTATTATTGCGTAAACAAATAGTTTATGAGTCATATAAACATTTTTAATTGCGTGAAATGCCAAGCTATTACGTTTGTTAGCGATATCCCCTGCAGGTTTCATACTGCAGTCGAAGCAGTCACAAGTGAATCATCTCGCGTTGTACCAGGGTCGTTTTCTGCGTCGTTAGCGACAAGTTTCTCGCGTCGTTATCAAGCGCTGTCTGCGTTGTAAACAAATTCCGTGCCAGTGGCGTACGAAAAGTTAGTTCGATCTGTTAAATTGTTTTTAATCTCAACAATTATGGATTCGCTTGTAAGAGTACGAGGCTCTATCAAAGGCAAGCTTACGCGTTTCGCAAATCACGTGCAATCGTTGCAAACAGTTCAAGATGAAGATCAATTCTTATCTAGCGCTCAGATTTTTCAATTGCAGAAAAGATTGGATGCTATAGCCACTTTGTTATCAGAATATTATGAGGTTCACGAACAAATTTTAGAAACCAGTGAGGATGTAGAATCTGAAATGCAGCAACAAGTCGAATTTGAAGACTCTTATTTTCTTGCAATTTCACAAGCTGAATGTTTGATTAATGAATACAACAAACAGTCTGATGTTGCACCAGATCGTTCTGGATCTCCTAACGGTAGAGTGAGATCAGGGCATTCAAATTGCAGTTCGCATTGCAATAATCGAGCTGTACGCCTTCCTACCATTTCGATTCCGAAATATTCAGGGAACGTGTCAGAGTGGTTGGAATTTCGTGAGATTTTTATTAGTTTAATTCATGAGAATCAAACGTTAACTAATATTCAAAAGCTGCATTACTTAAAGGCTAGTTTACAGGGTGATGCAAGCCAAATTATAAAAAGTTTAGAGTTTACTGCGAATAATTATATTCTAGCTTGGGATGCATTGTGTAATTGTTACAATGATCCAAAAATTCTGATTCATAACCACCTCAATGCTATTTTTGAACTTGAATCGTGCAGTAAGGAATCTGCAACTAAATTACGTACGATTAGCGATATGTTATTCAAACATTTTACAGCAATCAAATCGTTAGCAACCGAAAGCGAGCTTCTTGATGTTGTTATCATTTATGTCGTTTCTAAAAAACTGGACCCCACGACATTCCGTGAATGGAGGTCCTTAGAAACCGGTCAAGTTCTGACCTGCCTAATCTTGACGAGTTCAAGGAATTTCTACAAAACACAGCAAATCTTCTAGAAACTCTGGAAGTAAAAAATATTAAGCTTGTACCCGAAAAGTCTTCCAAGGTACATTCGAAATCATTTGTGTCAGGTACCCCTTCGTGTCCACTTTGTAAAGGATCTCATCCCTTGTACAAATGCGATAAGTTTGTCAAGCTGTCTTCTCTTGACAGAAATGCAAAGGCAAAAGAGCTCCGTGTATGCTTTAATTGCCTAACTCAGGGTCACCTTGCGAGCCACTGTAGCTCCAAATATACGTGTAGAAAGTGCAAATCAAGGCACAACACCCTTCTTCATGAGGACAAACCTCAAATGCTTCTTCTAGTCAACCAGGATCTGCGATGTCGGCAGAAACCCCTGTTGAACTAAATCAATCGATTTCGGCATTCTGTTCGAATGCTTTGCAGGTACTCTTACCTACGGCTACCGCTAAACTCATCGCTGATGATGGTACGCCTCATGTTGTGCGAATCCTGCTGGATTCCGGTTCCCAATCGAACTTCATACGTTCAGATTTGTGTAAAAGGTTGAAGCTTCCAACTCGCGAAGTCAACGTTACTGTTTCTGGCTTAAGTAAAGCTACTTCTCAAATCAAGGCTAGGTGTGATATCAAGCTGCAAGCCCCTCACACCTCATACAGTATTGGCCTATCCTGTCTTGTTCTCGATGAGATTACAGGTACAACCCCAAGTTTTCGCGTCCAGCGAAACAGTTTCAAGGTTCCTGATAACATCAAGTTATCAGATCTGTCCTACGACCAGCCGGGCACCATCGACATTCTGATTGGTTCGCCCATTTTCTGGCAGCTCCTTTGTATTGGACAAATTGGTCTAGGCCCAAATCTTCCCATCCTCCAAAAAACTCGTTATGGTTGGATTGTTTCTGGCCCTACAGGCCCCCCTTCTGCGTACCCTGTACAGTGCAATCTTGGCACGATTGAGGATGCTTCTGATCCCATTGCTAGGTTTTGGCAACTCGAACATTACCCAGAGGAAAAGGTTCGCACAAATGAAGAGAACGCCTGTGAGGCACATTTCGTGCAAAATACTCAACGAGAAGCGAATGGTCGATTCGTTGTCTCTATCCCTCTCAAGAAACCTGTAGCAGGTATTGGGTGATTCATTGCAAATCTCTCAGAAAAGATTCTTATCAGTAGAGAATATTTCAGATTCTGCAAGTAGTAAGGCTACCACGCGTAGCATCTTGCCTGAAAATATCCCAGATTTCAGATTCTACAAGTAGTAAGGCTACCAATCGTAGCAGCTTGTCTGAAATTTCCCAGATAGTTGACCCGCTGGGTCTGTCAAGCCTTTGGTGGCACGGTCCCACCTGGCTAAGCGAAAGTGAGGCATCTTGGCCTACTTCCATGTTCAATATTTCAGATTCTACAAGTGGTAAGGCTACCAATCGTAGCAGCTTGTCTGAAATATCCCATATTTCAAATTCTACAAGTGGTAAGGCTACCAATCGTAGCAGCTTGTCTGAAATATCCCATATTTCAAATTCTACAAGTGGTAAGGCTACCAAGCGTAGCATCTTGTCTGAAAGATCGCAGATATTTGACAAGCTGGGTCTGTTAAGCCTTTGGTGGCATGGTCCCACCTGGCTAAGCGAAGGCGAGGCATCTTGGCCTGCTTCCAAACATGTTCGTGCTGAGCTTCCAGAATTCAAAAAAGAAGTTCAGAGTCTTCCTGTAACCTCTGTTGAACCATTTCCGTTCAATCAGTATTCAAGCTTCGCTCGCTTACAACGAGTTACAGCTATTGTTTTGTCACAAAGGCAGTGCACCTTGAATTGGTCGCTGATCTTTCTACTGAAGCCTTCTTAATGGCTTTTCGCCGGTTTGTGGCTCGTCGAGGCAAACCGCTCCATGTCTATTCTGACAATGGCACTAACTTTGTCGGCGCTAATTCCGAATTAATCGAATTAGGCAATTTTCTTGCGGAACAAGGCCTTTCTATTTCCGAATCAGTCGCGAACGACGGAGTAGCTTGGCATTTTATACCCGCGCGCAGTCCCACTTTGGAGGATTGTGGGAGGCCGGAATTAAGTCCTCCAAACATCACCTACGGCGCGTTATAGGTAACGCTAGTCTAAATTACGATGAATTTTGCACTTTGCTGCCCAGGTGGAAGCGACCTTAAACTCCCGACCCCTGTCTCCTTTGTCCTCTGATCCAAACGACCTTCAGCCTTTGACTCCTGCTCATTTCCTGATTGGTCGTCCGTTGGTGTCACTGCCTGATCCCAACGTTACTGAGATAGCCGAGTCTCGGCTGTCTAAATACCAGAGAATACAACAACTTCACCAGAATGTGTGGAAGAGATGGAGTAAAGAGTACATCTCGGAACTCCAACAGCGCACCAAATGGCGCACGCATCTTTCGGACCTCCAGCCTGGTTCCATGGTCCTCATCAAGGATGACAATCTACCCCCTCTGAAGTGGAGGTTAGGCCGGGTCACCGAGCTGCACCCTGGCCTTGACGGCGTTACGCGTGTGGCGTCAGTAAACACTGTGTCAGGATCGTGAAGCGATCCTTCGCCAAATTGTGCCCGCTACCTAGTGTTGTGAACTAGTGCGTTAGCGTTCAGCGCAGTTTTCGTAAAGCCTTTTGGCTCCCCATTGTTCGGGTTTTCTTGTACTAGATTAAGATCCATGTACTATTATGCTTTGTATATATGTGTGTTCATGTTACATGTTTTACTCTAGCTGTTACATGTCAACTCTGTACTGTTTTATTTGAAAGGTTACCCTTTCCAAGGCGGGCGGTATGTTAAGGACTTTATAAACTTTTGCCGCCTCTCTTGCATTCTGAATTCATACTGTGCGCAGTAGACTGTCGAGCGGGCTTTGCCTCGCCGTTCACTTAACTTCCATCTGTCGACGAGACTGCATGCGAAGGAGTCCGCACCGCGAAAGCTAATTCTTTGTAAATGTTCAAATGTTTGTGTGTTAATTTATGGCAATAAATTACTTCCTTTGCTTTCAACGTGTGTATAATTCAGTGAAGAAATAAATCCATACAGTCCATTAAATTACAAATGTGGATTTAGTTACCGAGGCCAGTAGGGCCAATGCAAATAAACTACATGAGGGATAAATAGGAACTTCAGTGCCGAGGGGTACATTATGTCTTTTTTTTTGAAATCGAGAAATCGTGAAATTACAACATTTCAACCAACTTTTTAGGCTATGTTTACTTCTCTTGACGTTTATCTGTCGCCCCGCCACCTATAAAAAGTCGTAAAACAATGGATTACTTCACTGCCTATTTCTCGTATTTTAATGACGATTTGAAGTACTTCACTGCTGATTTAAAAAAAAATTTTTTCGAATACGAAAAAATGTCGAATTTCATTTTGGCTAGATTTTGTAATGACATTAGAAAAAACAGCACGCTGAATGTTATAAAAGTAATTTTTCCATGTTCGTGTAAAATTAATCCACCCCCTTTGCGCCGTTCGCTCGTAAATTAAATGTTGAAAAACTCTCACTTTTTTGAACTTGTAGAACAATCTACTATTAAATACGCCTAACATGAGGCTGAATGACAAAAATAGGTAACTTACGTAAGTATACAGGGTGCAGCATTGGATTTCTTAATTGTTTGACAGTAAAATTCTATTTAGATTTTGTAAAAAATACTACATGGTGATCCAATTGTCGCAACTTGAGCATTTTTTGTTGGCTCAGTTCGAAAAAAAAAATGTTTACCCTTTATACGAAAGTGATGTTTTCTGTCGCCTGTAAGGGTTTCCCGAAAATATACGTTTTGTTCCGTGGTCAGTAATACATTAACTAGCCTCCTGATTTTCATATTTAAATATTTTTGAATGCAGCTGAATACAAGAGATACTCTCATCATAAAATGCCAGTGGCGTACCTATGGGGGGTGATATGGGTGTCGGATCACCCCCCAGAGGCTTTAGGAATAACTAAAATTTGTCCTAAAGAAAAAATCTAAAACACATTTCAATAATGTGTAAGTACAAATTGAATAGCAATTATTACATTCAGAATTCAGACTAATATTTTTAAAATCCTATCTCAACGAACCTGAGTTCAAATTGTACCGGAAACGCCAACATGTACAAAATCTTCCATATAAGAGAGCAATGGATGCGCTAGCTACGTGAAATAAGGACATTTTTTCCAAGATATTCTACAGTAGTTGCTGCAAATCCTTTCAACAATTCCTGTGTCAACTGCAACAGCTGAAGGATCAGTCTCCACCTTAAAAAGAATTAAGACTTATCTCCGAGATACAACATCGCCATATAGGCTGAACGGATTGGCAATGCTTTCCACTCACAGAGAACTGCAGGTGAACGTAGACGAAATTATAAAACGAGTTAGCAAAAAAACCAAGAAACTTGAATTACTATAGTCATATTTACACCCATTCGGAGTCACGTGATAATCTAGTGACTTTACGTATGTCGATCCTTAAAGATGCAATTTTAGAGAAATAAATGACATTTCGTTTTGTAGGTTATCATGACATCTGCCAATTTCTAAAACAAGATTTCTACAATTTTTTCTCTTAACGAAATTAAACTGTTTTCACATGTTAAAGAAAACATAACGAGTCGTAAAACGTAAATATAATAAAGCTACGTCGGCTGCTACATTACACACCTGCTGAGTGTAGCAAATTTTAAGTAAATTTGCCAATTTCTGTTCATGAATATTCTGTTATAGAACCTATTGCTTGATTTTTTCCATTTGAAGCCTATTTCCTTGCACCATCTATTTAGGGAAGAAACTGAACGTGAAAAATCTCCTCCAGATTCTTCAACCAAGCATTTTTTAGGTTTTCTATGGTTACAAATTCTTTAGCTACATCCATTTTATATATAGTGTCCCTGGTGAAGTTCTTGACTGCTTCGCCGACTTCCGTTTTTGCATTCTTCACTTTCTAGTTCATATTTTCGGCAAACTGTGCTCTCCGAGACATTTAACGCAAGAGAAGCACGGTGAACAACATTGGAGGGTGAAACTATTGATTTACTATTATTAATACTGTCGTACTTCATCAAAAAAACGAATAACATTCAAATTAATTGTTGTGACTGCTCGTTATATCGCATGTCCGATGGTTTCTTTTAATTTTCAGTTTTCAGCTCAACTATTTTAGGTTTTATTACCCTTATCTCAATAACTTACACGAAAAATATAATGTGACAGATTAGAAACGTCAAATTTTAAAATTAATTTTATTAATCGACATGCCTTTCTTTCGAATTTCTTCCATTTCATCTATTTTACTAAAAACTATCAGTGACAGACAAAAGTCAAGTGACTCCGAACGGGTATAATTTTGATTATACTATATTCCGTTCACGTTGTTTTGGCATAATAGGAGGCCATAATTTATTTTTTTAATGTTGGACACACTGTTCTACGCGACACAATTTTACGTCACCGAAGTGCCTGACATGCGAACATATTTACGGTGTTGCTGAATTTCCTGCGATTATACACGACCTTAAAACGAGATGGTATTGTATGATCAAGTCTGCTAAAAATGATCAAAATTGGGCGATTCATCGGGTTGGGTTATTCTTGTTTTGGGCCAGGCTTGTGTTAAATCAGATTAAAGATGTGTGAGGATATTCTCTTGCAAACTAGTAAAACTGACAAAAATGCACTAGACATGGACGCTATGTATAACCTCAGACTTAGAAAAACATAACCTAATTAAACAGACAGCTTTACTGCCAACTTAAATGCCAAATTTCCGTGGCCTCATATTATGCCAAAACAACATGAACGGAATATATAAGTTGTATCACATTTGTAATGATTTTATTGTTTATAAATAAACAGTATTTTTATTTCTATAGAACTTGCAGTAGGCCGTGATTTTACTAATTTTTTACAGTCAAAATAACATTTAACATTTGCATAGGTTGGAGTTATTGCAAGTTGTTACTTATTTAGCAAATAATTATTTCTGACTTATTTTGGTTAATAAGCAAATAAAATGCCACTCTAGTTAATTTTACCTATGTAAATAGACTTCTGTAAACATCCGTTAGTAAATTTTTAAATGTAACTAGGTGCTCTACACTGCCAATAAGTTAAATCAAGACCTACCGCAAGTCCTATAGAAATGAAACCAACTATACTTTATGGTACGCTAATTTTTTAAAAATTCTTATTGTAAGGTTGATCACTCTCCCAGAACACCCCCCAGAGCAAAATATTAGTTACGCCACTGTAAAATGTAAACGTGTCATATGTATAAATCTGGAATAAAATGTAATTTCCTCCCTTGCATGATTATTGATTACAATACGGCTGATTGAAATAAGAATTCGTACATCAGATACAAAAATAAAAGACATTTGCTCAAGCACGTAACAATGAAGTAATTTTTACATTTAAGAGACCTTTATATCATGTGTTTAAAAAGAAATTACATAAGCGTTGGCCATGGAAAATAAAACTAATGTCGACAGAAAGCTTTAGAGACAGGAATCTTTAGAATTTTCAATCACGATATCAGCGTATAATATAAACTTACAATAACAACAAAAGTGATGACAGTTAATGAATTCTAAAGCTTGCTGTTAACATTACTTTTATATTTCATGACCAATCTTTATGTAATTTCTTTTTGAACACACCGTATAAGAAACGGGGAAAAATACGTATTTCATAAAATTACCGCCACGGTTGACAAATGGCGCAGATTGCTTTCATATTTTTACTTCAAATTTCAAAATCTTAACATCTTCAATAATACCTATTAATTTTACCAATTTTTAATATTACCTATTGATTTGAAATTTAGGGCAATAAAATATCTGAAATTACATAAATTGGGTCCTACACACGGTTCTTTTAAGAAAACTAATTGAATTTTGTGTAAAACCATTACGAAGTGAATATTAGCATGGTTTTGTATGTTTCGTCCGTCAACGCAGCACCCTATATAACGTAAAGACGTTGTCGGAAACCACTGGCTGACGAGTTGATTGCACAACCTGGCAACAGCGCGTCTGGTTTAGAACCAGAACTGTTAGTTAGTTATAAAGCCGCGTCCACATTAATAAATATTTACGTTGTGCGTTGTATTTGAAGCAAATTTGTGCGTGTGCGTTGAAATTAATGTAGATGTGGACGGTTCGCCGAACAGAAACGCACAGAAAATATTTTCGTGACGAACGACGCACGCTATCCATCGCCCCATCGGTTTTTACTTGAACTTCAAAGAGATTTGCGGCGCAACGTTGTGCTGATGTAGACGTATGTTGGTAGTGCATATATGTGTTCGCATTGTTTTAATTTTGATTTATTTTTAGGAATGAACTTTCTAACTTGTAGAAGGAAATTATTAATTAACCATGCCCCATTACCTCATTATTAGTAAAAAAGAAATATGCGGCCTTTATTATAATGCACCATTTAATTATAAAAAATTAAAATAAACTCAATAATAAGAAAGACGTTTACTAGATGACACAACTTTATCATATAAAATGGCGGTAGCGGCGTGTTAACAGCATTAGCAATTGATGAAAGCACTGTACAATTCCGCAACGTTCTTCTATGTCATCAGTGGATTTTAAAATCCTCATTAATATGATTGGGCCAAAAATCAAGAGAATAGATGCAAAATGCCATTGATGTTTAGGATTCCACAACTATGTATGCTTCTGGTACTCTTGAATAAGTGCCAATGCAGTCTTCGTTGTTCCATTCGATCTTCTGTTATTACTCTTTATTTCCACAAATGTTGCAAATATAATTAACTTACTAATAATAAGAGAATGCACAATGCGCCGCGCTGCAAATCGACGAACAGGCGGATCACCGAGACACAACGCACAACACAAATTTTTGCGTCGAAAAATGATGCCCCTCCATTAAATTTGCGTCGAAAATAAGTGCGCTACATTTTGGCATACAACACACAACGTAAATATTTATTAATGTGTACGCGGCTTAAGAGAGCGCTCGATGTGCCGAGCAGTGTTGCCAGATCTAGTGAAATTTCATTAGATCTAGTGATTTTTAGTCAATCTAGTGATTTAGTGATAACTTTTGCCAAAAGAGCAATTATCTAGTGATTTTTTCCAGTCTGTTTTATAAAAAAACCAAATAATAAAACAAAAATTCCTTCGCCCCTTTCGTCGTTGCAGATTACTACCTACTATTATTATTCCAATCTTAGAAATTAGTTTTCGCTGTGACGGGCAGATGGCAGTCTGAGATTTGAAATGCGAAGGTAAGTAAATTCCATGAATTACTTAACAGAAAATAGGTATTTCCCTGGTTCAACTAAATGCCCGAGGCTATAAACAGAACTCCGAAAGGGAATTGTTCACATTTGCATTTTTACTTTCGGTAGAACGTAAAAAAATTATCAAGTTTGAAGTGTGCTGTGAGTACTGTGACCACTGGGACTTAAATGGATTTTCCGATAATTTAATGATATGAATTTAGAATTGCAGGCCGAAGCTCCAAAGATTCACTTGCTTTATCCAAGAATAGCAACTGCTATTTAAATTATTGTTGAGTTATTACATCAAACATAGTATTTAAAAACACGGATTTAAGCAAATTACAGCATAGAAATCTGAACATTGTTTTAATTGAGCACTTGTACTTAGATCGAAATATCGCAATAGCGCTAGCAAATAATAGTTTAACAGATAAATGTTCTAAATCCTTCAATAGTTGCAAATGTTGATAGTCTCGACAGCTTAATTATAAATTTTCCTAATCTAATAACGGATGTCAATGCTTTAGATCGGGAAATTTGATCGCTAAAATATTCTGCCATTAATTTTGAAATGGAAGATTTAGAATTTTGGAAAGAAATTTTTAATTGTAAAAAAGCCGACGGTAATTTGTTATATCCCCAACTTTCTCAGTTTGTGAGTATTTTTTTTGTTCTTCCCATAGTAGCACCTGCGTTGAAAGGGTTTTCAGTTCAATTAATTTAAATAAAACTAAACCAAACACTTTGACTGGAATTCTTTATTCTAAAAACTTAATTTTGCCAAAAAACTGTTATGATTTTGTTATTACGGATGCAATAATAACAAATCATAATAACAAAATGTATGATTAAATTACATATTGTATAATTATTGTAAGTGTAGTTTGTTATTCATTTATACTTTTTATTATATTTTTAAACATTTTCTCTTGTTCGTTATTTTGTTTATTTTTTATAATTGTTCTGAAAACTTTGATTTTGTTTTTTTAATTTCCAGCTTTTTTCACGTGTAAATTAATCTAGTGAAATTTTTGTCAATCTAGTGATTTTTTCCACCGAAAGCTAGTGACTTTTAGAATTTTGACCTGGCAACACTGTGCCGAGTTTGTTGGCCACGAGGTGTGACGCGAGCTGTTCAGTGCAGCGCGTGTTGTCTTGTTTTTTGTCTGCAATCGTTTACTGTACTCACCCGCGTGGGAATTAAATACATTAAAATCGTGTGTGTGTTTGATTTCTAATCGAGCCGTCTACCACTTTACAACGGGTAGTTGTATTATGCTGGACACAACATAATTGGCGACCGCGTGACAGAACGCGGGTTAAGAAAGTAAACATTGAAGACATTTTGAGAGGACTGACGCTGACGGATTCGTTCTGTGTTCGACACGTGTGCGTTGTCTACTGTACTCGCGTGGGTGTGAAACGAGTTTTGTCAAGTCGGCGAAATGGAATCAAGCAAGAAACACAGGAAGGTGCTTCGTGCGGCTTTTACAAAAAGAGCCAACGACTTGGAGCTCATGTTTTCGCAGCATCCGGACCAAGCTGGGGATGAAGATGATCGGCGAATACAGGTAGCATTTGAATTATTAGCGAATAAACACGGTGATATGAAAATCGTGGACGGTGTTGTGTACGATGCGCTTCTCGCTGCAGACGTAAGCGAAGACGAACTATTGTTGGAAATAGAACAACGTGACGCGTACGATAAACGATTGCGGATTTGAAACTTCGCGTGGAGAGTTTGCTATTAACACGAAATACGGCGGCTTGCACGGAAGACCGACGATCGATTTTGTCCGATGCGAGATCCGAATTTGAAAGTGTTATGGACGGGATCGCACACAAGCGCAAATTTAAACTGCCTGCCATCGAGTTAAAAAAATTTGACGGTAATATTCGAGAATGGCTTCCGTTTTGGGCGCAATTTAAAAAGGTGCATGAAGACATAGATATTGCCAACGAAGATAAAATTGAGTATTTACGCCAAGCGACGGTTGCGGGAAGCAGAGCGCGGCAATTGGTGGAAAGTTTTCCCGCCATTGGCGAAAATTATGAAAATATTTTGAGCGCATTGAAGTCGCGTTTGGAAGGGATGACTTGCAAATCGAAGTTTACGTTCGGGAACTACTTAAACTCATTATAAACAATTGTGTATCCTGGGATAAGATGGACCTTGCGACTCTGTACGATAGAATAGAGACGCAATTGCGCGCGCTTGATACGCTGGGCATTACGTCGGAAAAATGCGCGGCGATGCTATTTCCTTTGATCGAGTCGTGCTTGCCTGAAGATTTACTACGAACTTGGCAACGTGTAGGACGACGAACCGAAGCAATAACAAGGAGTAACCTTGGTTCTAACGAATCTCTTGTACACAAAGAATCCCTTGAAGACCACTTAAAGAATTTGATGTGCTTTCTCAGAAACGAGGTGGAAAACGAGCAGCGGATTCGTTAGCATCCGAGGGGTTTGGACTACGTTGCGATAGTTCGGCGTCTGTCAAAGATAACAGCGGCAAACTTAAAAAGTTAAAACAAAGAGAATATTTACCGACTGCGGCTGGTTTAATAAATTGCGGCGGGGTTAAGTGCGTGTTTTGCGAGGGTGCTCACGAAAGCGAAGCGTGTTTTAAAGCCCAGGAATTCGCTCTAGAACGCAAAAGGGACATTTTAACGGGAAAGGGGCCTGTTTTCGTTGTCTTAAAACTAGGCACATATCGCGTAGGTGCCGGGGACGTTTAAAGTGCATTACGTGTAGCGGACCCCCATGTGGTTTTGATGTGTCCTAAGCTGCCGGCGCATAAGCATGACGAACCTAAAAGCGAAATGGTTCCCGTGGAGCAAACTTTGGTGAATAAAACAAGCGGCTACGTGTTCTTAGAGACCTTGCGTGTGATGATCAACACCGAATGTGGATCAAGAGAAATTCGCGCGTTAATCGACTGCGGTTTCCAACGCTCCTACATTTTGAAGTCAACAGCGCAACAATTGGGCTGCAAATCAAAAAGGCGAGAAAAGATTATCCATTGCCTATTCGGGGGTAGGTACCCAGCAAGAGCGGAGACACGACTGCTTCATGGCGACTATTCGTGTACGTTCGAACTGCTAGACCAACCGATGATCTGCCAGAATATTCCGCGTGTATTTTACGGTCCTTGGATGGGGGAATTAAAGCACTTAAATATTCATTTGGATGATGCCTATGGTGAAGGTCCCATAGAACTCTTGATCGGTGCTGATGTTGCAGGCAAATTATACAATGGCCGGAGACACATTCTAACGTGTGGATTGGTGGAAGTGGAGACTCTCTTAGGATGGACCATTTCGGACGCATACCTGTGAGTGCGCCCACAACGAGCACAACCCTGACAGTATTTTCTCTTTTGGTGAATGAAGCTTGCGTAGCGGAGCTATGGAAACTAGATGTGCTGGGAATTACTAAACCCTCTGAAAAAAAGTCCCGAGAAGAAATGGCAGAAGCAGCTCAGCAACTTTCTTGCAGACAGTGACGAAAAATGAAGAGAGACGTTACGAAGTCAGGTTGCCTGGTTGGAGGGCCATCCTCCGCTGCCTGACAACTACAACAGTGCAAGAAACAGATTAGATGCTACGGTAAGAAAACTGCGGAGAGAAATATGACTTTATACTTAAAGAGTGGCTGAACGAAGAAATACTTGAAATCAGTTCCTGCGACGACGAATGATTCCAACATTCATTATCTACCTCACAGGCCAGTCGTGAAAGACAATAGTTTGACCACGAAGATTCGACCGGTGTTCGATGCTTCTGCGCGTGAAAAGGATAAGCCATCACTAAACCACTGTCTCGAAAAGGGACCGAATTTCGTAGAATTAATACCATCGGTTCTGTTGAGATTTAGGATCCAAAGAATTGGAGTTGTATCAGATATTCGCAAAGCGTTCCTGCAGATCAGCATACATGAGGCCGACCGAGATTTCCTCCGTTTTTTATGGCTCGATGAAGAGGAAAATGAGCAGGCGTATAGACACCGTCACGTTGTGTTTGGCGTGAGTAGCAGTCCCTTTCTGTTGGGAGCGACGATCGATCACCACCTTTCTGAGCAATTAAAACAGTGCGAGCTGAACTCGACGTATTCGTGCTAATCCATTTTGAAATTACGAAGCTGTTTTACGTGGACAATTGCGTGACCAGCGTACCAGATGAAGATGCTTTGGACCAATTCATTCGAGAAGCTAGTAATGGTCATGGCTGAAGCACATTTTGACTTGCGAGGGTGGGAGTTTATCCGGCCCACTGGTACACATTCAAATGCATTGTCAGTGCTTGGTTTAACTTGGCACCCTACTAAAGATACCTTGGCTATGAGTGAAAGCTGTGTAAAAGATGACAGCTCCTTGCGAGATAGCGTTGTGACGAAAATACTGATCTTCTCAGTGACCCAGAGCATATTTGACCCGATTGGAGCTACTTGTCCTGCTACGTTAAAGCCAAAACTTTTACTGCAACGGCTGTGGGGACAGCGATTAAGTTGGGATGCACCGGTAGATGTCGATACTGAGCAGGAATTCCACAGATGGATCAAGGAGCTTCCGCACCTGCTTGCCGTTGAACTTCCTAGATGGATACTTGCCGGAGTGGGAGAAGCAGAACACTTAAGTTTGCATACGTTCTGCGACGCCAGCAAAGACGCTTGTACAACGGTCATTTTCCTAAGAATTGAAAAGAATGGCACTGTAGTGGTTCGCCTCCTCACCGCCAAAGCGAGAGTAGTCCCTATGAAGAAGATGACCATTCCTCGCCTCGAGTTGTTAGCTGCCACCATAGGTGCAAGACTGTGCCGGTCTGTACGTGCAGATTTGGGAAACAACATAGAGTGCTTTTATTGGAGTGATTCATCTACGGCTATCTCCTGGATTCGACGACAAGAGACTGGGCGCCATTTGTAGGGAATAGAGTGGCGGAAATTTGCTCTCTGACTAGAGGCATGTACCAGGCGTCTACAATCCGGCCGACCTTCCCTCACGCGGGTGTTCTCCTAAACATCTGTTGGAGTCGAGATGGTGGGAGGGGCCAAGTTGGTTATATGGACCACAGACTACATGGGCCTCAGAAGACCTAGAATACGACGAAGAAGAGATCAACGGCGAGAAGCGGAAGAAGGTGGTTGTAACCCTGCTGAACTGTAGCTCGAATGAGTGGCATCTGACTCACTTTTCTAAATACACTATGACCATCCGCATGATTGCTTGGGTTTTTCGATTTACCAACAATTCAAGCTCACCCCAGCAACGACGTCGAGGTTCGTTGACCGTTGACGAAATTAATGACGCTGAACTGTTCGTGTTTAAAGTGATTCAACAAGAAACATTTCGCGATAAGACCGATAACCGCTTAAGTGCTCTCAATCCGTTTTGCAGTGATTCCGGGGTAATCCGATTGAAGTCACGTGTATCGAATCGGCAGGATAGTGAAAGTTTTCGTTTTCTGATAGTGCTACCAGCTAAGCACCAGGTTATCCGCAGCTTGATTTTCGAAGCGCATACCGCGAATTGTCACGTAGGTACGCAAGGACTGTTAAGTATGCTCCGGGAAAAATATTGGATCATGGGAGGTAGACGTGCCATAAGAGCAGTAATAAGTAAGTGCGTTACGTGCAAAAGTCATGATGCCAAACCATATGCGGCTGACACACCACCTCTGCCTTTCAATCGGGTACGCGATGCTGTGCCATTCGAACTTATCGGGATAGATTTCGCCGGCCTGCTGTATTGAGAACTAGAGAGAAGGCTTGGGTGTGTTTGTTTACTTGTGCCGTGTACCGGGCAGTGCACCTCGAACTGACTACTTCCTTTCTACTCCGAGCTTCCTTCAAGCGTTGCGTAGATTTGTGGCGAGATGCGGACGACCGAGTACTATATACAGTGACTGAGGCACTAATTTTGTCGGTACGGAGAACGCGTTCGCAAAGTTGACTGGCCAAAGATAATGGAAGAGATCTCTGTGCAACGTATATCGTGGCGGTTCAACCCACCTACGGCCGCATGTGGGGCGGTTTTTGGGAGCGTTTGGTTGGTGTGTTAAAGGGGGTGCTTCGCAAAGTACTCGGACGTGCTTCGCTCAATTATGAAGATCTTTTGACGCTTCTTTGCGATTGTGAGGCGAAGATGAATGCTAGACCCCTCACCTACGTGTCAGGCGACTCAGAAGAACGTATGGCTCTCACACCTACAATGTTCTTACGGGACCAACCAGAGATCGGGATACCGGACTGTGATGCCGTGGATCAAGCCTCTCTCTGCAGCAGAATGAGATACAAGCAGACCCTACGGGAGACTTTGCGGCGCCGATTCCGGAACGAATACTTGGACAGTTGAAATCATTGAACTGCAGAAAGCGGTCTAAACAACTAGTTTTGGGAGAGATCGTCCTTATAGAGAACGACAACGACAAACGTATAGACTGGCCACTTGGTCGTGTGACTGAGCTACTTCCAGGTCCAGATGGGCAGGTGCGCCTGGCGCGAGTTGACACTGCCCGCGGACAGCTGCTGAGACCGATCCAGAAGCGTTACCCCCTAGAGTGCATCAGCTCTCTGCCAATACAAGACGAGCGAATTCAAGAAAAGGACAATCCGGAAGATGCTAGTAGTGTCTGATGTCCTGAGTGACAATAAAAACAGAGCAATCGATTCGGAAGATGTTGGTGCGGGAGTTTCGGGAGTGTCTGATGTCCTGAGTGACATTAAAAGCATAGCAATCGTTTCGAAAGAAAAGTTAACGCGTAGTGGACGTGTATCTAGGTTACCTATTAAGTTTCGTTAGTAGTTGGTAGTGGTACCTATTTACCCATTTTGCATTTTTATGTTATCCAAGTGTAGAAATCCTTTATCTAATAGACTTGTCCGTCCGTCCGACTTGTCCGTCCGTCCGGGACGCTGTTTCAGCAGCCAAACCGTAAGAGATAGAGGAAAAAGTTATTAAAGTTATATGTTTGGAATGGTCATGTCAGCTCAGGAACCGAATTTCAGTCACGTGACACTTCCGGTTTTCGAGAAATCACAAAAAAGACCGTTTTTCAAATAGAACGCGTATTAAATAAAAACAAGCAATCCAGTGAGACAAAAGTCTCATTTAAAAAAACAAAAAAGATCGTTTTTCAAATAGAACGCGTATTAAATAAAAACTGTACCCAGACCTGGAAGGTGTCAAAGTGGTTGCCTAACCCGATCGACGTTTTAAGGCGCAGAGGGTCGCAGCTCCGTTTGGCCACTGAAACATTTTTATTTAATACGCGTTCTATTTGAAAAACGGTCTTTTTTGTGATTTCTCGAAAACCGGAAGTATCACGTGACTGAAATTCGGTTCCTGAGCTGACATGACCATTCCAAGCATATAACTTCCATAACTTTTTTCTCTATCTCTTACGGTTTGGCTGCTGAAACAGCGTCCCGGACGGACGGACGGACGGACAGGCAAGTCTATTAGATAAAGGATGTTTCAGCAGCCAAACGGAGCTGCGACCCTCTGCGCCTTAAAACGTCGATCGGTTAGGCAACCACTTTGACACCTTCTAGGTCTGGGTACAGTTTTTATTTAATACGCGTTCTATTTGAAAAACGGTCTTTTTTGTTTTTTTAAATGAGACATTTGTCTCACTGGATTGCTTGTAGTGACTATTTGTAAAGCTTTATCTGGTTTCCTTTTATTTGTGAGTCATTTTTAATGTTTCAAAATTAGGTGGGAGTATGTCGGAAACCACTGGCTGACGAGTTGATTGCACAACAGCGCGTCTGGTTTAGGACCAGAACTGTTAATTAGTTATAAGTAAAGCTGATAATTATATGCACTCAAAAGTACGAAAATATGCACATATATATGCATACATTTTGTTGAGTATATGCACCCAAAGTTATAATATATGCACATAATATGCTCTAATTTTTTTTAAAATAACTAGGAGTTTTCTAAATAATGTAAAAATTTTAATTATTATGTATAAGAATATTTATTTTTATTTTTCAAATTTTTATTCAAAGACGTCATTTATTTTAACGTTTGACTATAGAAACATGGACTACCAACTCCAACTTTATGTTGTAAGCAACATAAAAATTTCCCTTAACGCCGCCAGACTATTATTCACCCACACTCGTGAAATGAATTCTATGTCGGTTGATTCCTTATACATTGTTTCTACAGGAAAAGTGGGGTTGCTGCGAGTCTATGTTTATATAGTCAAAGATTTTAACAGAGACTTCCACTTTCCTCTGCTTATTTAGATACGCGCACTGCATTCCAGCTGCAGGAAGTAAAAGTATATATCTCAGTTGCACATAAAAATTTTATTAATAATTTAATCAAATAGTAAATTTTACAAAAAAATCTCAAAAAAGTCATACATTACAAATTATTGCTAAATATAACCAAATATGCAAAAATCCAGAAAGTATGCTCAAAATCGTATAAATATGCAAAATATGCAAAATGAAACTTGGCTTAAACGATTAGTTTTCACATAATTAGTATACATATGCAAAAAGTTTTGCCGGCATATCAATTATACAAAATATGCATTTGCATATAATATCAGCTTTAGTTATAATAGTACGAGCGGCGGTGACACTAAGTCTAGTGTGATAAAACTTTTCAATGTCATATATATCATTCGTTAGGTCATTGATGGGGAAACACAAAATGGCAGTGCTGCCAAGTGTGAACCGAACGGAACTATAAAAAATTATCAAAAAAAAATTTTTTTTTTAATATCTGGTATCATAAAACTTCAGGATTCTGATTGTTCCTCGAGACAGGGGAGGGGTAGGGCATTAAGAAAAAACAGTGCTGCCACTCCCCGAGCGAACTCTTCTCAGCGGCGGCAGGGAGATAAGTGATCCCTCAGATCCTATTTTCTAGTATCATCGAACTTTATACAAATTCAAACGTTATCTGAAAGATCATCAATTTCTGTGTAAGAAAAACCACTGCTGCCTTTTCCAGAAAGTGAAGAAAATGGCGGCAGCAGCATTTGAAAGTCGCGATTATCGCAACCAAATTTCGCGTGTTCATTCGGTTTTATCGGCATTAATCCGGTTTTTTTTCGATTTGTACTAATGAAATACGCGTGACATTGTAAATTGCAATACATTTTCTATTGCATTGATTGTTTAAACAAATGAAATTGTATTTTTTATGTGATATTTTTCGAGCTTTCCTTATTTCTCTTGTTTTTTTTTTCATATTTTCCGAGCCTTCGATTCCAATTGAGAATGAATTAGTTCTATCTAAATTAGATTCTATCAATTATTCCAAGTTCATTGATTTTTGGGCCGCTTTTTTAGGTCTTTTCGCGTTTTTCACAGCACGTACGAATCCGTTTCGCAGTTTTATTGAAACATGCCATTTATTTATCAGGACAGGGATTGTTTGAACAAATTAGAAGTATTTAACTTGGAACATAAAGATTTTTTAGCTATTTTTAAGCAGAAGTTGAGTCTGCGGCGTTGATTTATTTCACCAACTGTAAGAAAGTAAGCGTGTTAAAATAAGCAATTTTATATTAGTCTTTTTTGTGAAAACGAATTTAATTTCCTTCAAGATTCTTGCATAGAATTGTTGGTTTATAAAAAACACAAAGATTATGAAGAGTTTGCAACGGATTATTGTAGTAATTTGCCCATTTAGTAAATTTGGTAGTTAAAATTACAGGAGTAGGTAGTAATTAAAGCATCGAAGCAACTTATCGCTAGTTTTCGTCGTCCGAATCAAAACTTTCTGCGTCAAATTCTTCGTCATCTTCGTCGTTGTTATATGACAAAGACAGTATATCGCCAACGAGTAGAGGCGTCGGTTCACCTCTATACCAACGAGGCCGCAACTTATCGCTCATCTCCCAACCATATTCTTCGACCTAAAAAAGCGGCCCAAAAATCAATAAACTTGGAATAATTGATAGAATCTAATTTAGAAAGAACTAATTCATTCTCAATTGGAATCGAAGGCTTGGAAAATATGAAAAAAAACAAGAGAAATTAGGAAAACTCGAAAAATATCACATAAAAAATACAATTTCATTTGTTTAAACAATCAAGGCAATAGCAAATTTATTGCAATTTACAATGTCACGCGTATTTCATTAGTACAAATCGAAAAAAACCGGATTAATTCTGATAAAACCGAATGAACACGCGAAATTCGGTTGCGATAATCGCGACTTTCAAATGCTGCTGCCGCCATTTTCTTCACTTTCTGGAAAAGGCAGCAGTGGTTTGTCTTACACAGAAATTGATGATCTTTCAGATAACGTTTGAATTTGTATGAAGTTCGATGATACTAGAAAATAGGATCCGAGGGATCACTTATCTCCCTGCTGCCGCTGATAAGAGTTCGCTCGGGGAGTGGCAGCACTGTTTTTTCTCAAAGCCCTACCCCTCCCCTGTCTCGAGGAACAATCAGAATCCTGAAGTTTTATGATACCAGATATTGAAAAAAAAATATTTTTTTTTTGATAATTTTTTATAGTTCCGTTCGGTCCACACTTGGCAGCACTGCCATTTTGTGTTTCCCCATCAATGACCTAACGAATTATATATATGACATTGAAAAGTTTTATCACACTAGACTTAGTGTCACCGCCGCTCAGACTATAAGAGAGAGCTCGATGTGCCGAGTTTGTTGGCCACGAGGTGTGACGCGAGCTGTTCAGTGCAGCGCGTGTTGTCTTGTTTTTTGTATGCAATCGTTTACTGTGCTCACCCGTGTGGGAATTAAATACATTAAAATCGTGTGTGTGTTTGATTTCTAATCCGAGCCGTCTACCACTTTACAACGGGTAGTTGTATTGTGCTGGACACAACAGACGTAATGTTGGATGAGGTAATCGGAATTATAAGAAAGTCACGATTTTTATAAGACACTATTCCAAATTTTTAATAATAATCAAACCTAATATGCTGCAGCAGTCCGTATACAAAGCAGCATATGACCATTACAAGGCAAGAAAGCGATAAAGAATGGATAATTTAAAAATGTTCATTGCAAGAATGCGGTAAACCTATGAGGTGTTTTTATATTGTATTAGTACCATACCCCATACTGCATTTTTGAGTCAACCAGGCGTAGAGTTTCGCAATTAGGTACATTTTATTTATATGTTTTGCGCTGTTTAAATGTTGTTATCGGATTTTGGCCGTTTAGTTCAATTACTCACTCAAAAACGTAATTGTCTGAACTTAACGCCTGTTACAGTATAGCCCTATACTAGTACATCATTTAAAACAAGCAAATTGAAAGGAATAAATAATTATTATGAACCAATATCGTCTAATGAAGCTATTTTAAATTATATTGTTACCGTAGGTATTGTAATCTATAACGTACTTACTGCAAATATAGTTTTAGCGTCTTCAACAATAAATATTAGTTTCACTGTTACAACCTACATATCACGTCTACATACACGCACCAATGCACTTTTTACTCGTGATTCGTGAACGCGTCGTACAGAATGCAAATGCCCAAAAGTTTCTGCTATTCGATCGTCAGAGGAAATCATAAATTATGCTTATATTGGTTGGGGAATACCCTATCCCGATTTGTTTAATATGTAACTTAATAAGACCTCATTGTATTTTTTTGCGTTCTGGAGATTTAGCACCCAATCGAGGTCAGTAATTGAAATACCACAAAGTAATTCAATTACCTTCAGTAATTTCAATTACCACCGGTAATTCAAATACTTGTAAAGTAATTTAAATACTTCAGAGTAATTTCATTACACAAAAGTAATTGAGTAATTGAATGTAGTAATTAAATACTTCCCAAAAGTAATTTTCAAGTACTTTTTAACAAAAAGGGCAATTCCCAATTACAATTACCGCATTTTGAAAGTAATTCAATTTTAAGGCAAATAAACAAAAAGGAATTTAATTAGTAATTTAATTACAAAGTAATTAATTACTGCCCAGCTCTGATTGGAAGCAGCCGAAAAAGTATTTGAAGTAACCGTTATTAGAAGGGAGTATACTGCCTGGTGGTCTAAGGGAATTAGAGCAGAAGAAATTATGTAAGAACTGGTAATCAATGATCGAAAGAAGAAATCGAGTCAAGGAACGTCGTAAGACAGGGAGCTACTCTAAGTCTCTTTCTGTTCATCATACTAATAGACGAAGTTATTAATAGGTATTTACATTACAAGCTGCGAAAGCTTACTTTTAGGTGTCAGGTGTTTTTGAATGGCCGAGGCGAAGCGTAAGCGTAGCCGAGGCTGTTTAAAAACTCCGAGCACCTGAAAGAGCTTACGCAGGCGAGAATGAAAAGAGTGTAAACTGACTACAAAGAAATTGCAAGTGGGCCTTTACAGAATGCAAACGGTACAAATATCAAAGCTAGCTCTTGCTGACGATGTAGTCCCTTAGCAAAAAAAAACGAGAAAGATCTAGAATGTAACCTTAATCTATGGAATAAGACTCTGGAAAAACGAGACATGAAAATAAGTATAATTAAAACAACGGCCATGGTAATAGGACGAGAGTAGGAAATATTTAGGTTGAAACTAAAAGAGGAGTGTATATAATAGGTTAAAAGTTATAGATACCTAGGATCATATATTAGCGAAGATGGAAAATTTGACGTGGAACTCCACCGTAAAATTAGTGCTGCTGGGAGGTTATACTTTGCACTAAACAAAAATGTTATCAATAGAAGAGAAGTGACGAAGGAAACTAAAAAGAGAGTATATAAAGCGATCTTTGTGCGAATGCTAGTATACGGGAGTGAATCGTGTGTGCTTTATGCTAGACAAAAAGGCGCACTTCAGGTTTATCGCATTGAAAACAAATTCTTCGCACAGTCGAGTCGCCGGCTTGGCGCATGCATCAGTGAAATTGTCCGTTTAATAGTCTTGATAACTAAGATTCACAGCAAATAAAATTGCTATAATATTAATGGTTTCTTACTAAATATAAATTATCAAAGAAGTAAAATTAGTTTATCATTAGATACCAAAATTAGAACGAATTTAAAATTTGCAATAATTATCCTTTAAAGCAGTTTTTGCACGCAGCTGGAAGCAGAAAGGCAGTAGCTACGCCCCTGGATACTCAGACTGTGGAATATAAAAAAACTAGCCTGAAATTATTAACCATTTGCGCCCACAGTGCATAACTGAGGTTGTGAACGGCCTGTAGGTGGCTTTACTTTCAAATACTATCAAATATTGACTTAAATGAACGGGTACAGTAATCCAACAAGCCAATAGAATTAAGATTATGTGAATTTGTCGGGATAAAACAGCTGCTAGAGCGTCACCAAAGGGAGCCACAAAAAATGCACTTTACAGTTTTCAAAGGAGGATCATCAATTGAAAATCCAGAAACTTAACGTTATGTAGTCTCGACTAATAAAAAGAACTATTTTAAGACCGTAACACATATTATTTGCTTCAGCGTTGATCAGCTGAACTACGCATCATTACATATTGAAATCAATGCCTTCTTTTGTCAACATTAGCACATGAAATTGAAGTAAGAGTAAATCTTTTACTGGTAGAGATTTCTAACCTAAGAAAACTTGTACTAATGCTAGGAAGAAGTACTGAAACGTATACAATTTGTTTGAGGCAAAAAACACAGAATTAATATAAATCTAACAGAATTAAACAGGGATATTCTTTGTTCTCAAGGCTCTCCATTATAGTACTGGAAATATATTATTTTGGATATTATTAATTTAATATCAACTTAAATATCGTGGTATCTTTTTTATAATTCACTTTTAAACTCTTTGAACAATGCCCATTTAATCACTGGGGTAGCTACAATCCTGGATATTTTAACTAATGGGAACCAAATTGAAATATGGCCCAGTTTAGCAAAACACGTTCTCTATTCTTCTACAAATGATCAGTAATTACGTAGTTAACGCGTTTCCTAGGTGATAGCAATAACAGTAAGTAAATCCACGTCACGAACAAAAGACACTCAGATATGGCGTCTGTCGGAAATGCACAGAAAACCGACGCCACTTTCACATTACTAAATTCAACCTTTTAGCATAAATTTTCCTGAGCTTGATGTTTGTTGCTTTTCCAATGAAAAATAGGGCTTAACTCGAGCCCCGAGCAAGTCCCATGATGCTTGGGCCCCTCTTTCTCGATTAGCCTGCAAATACAAGAGTTTGATGCCTTGCAGAACGACTCCTGTAGCTTGACAGCTCCGAAACCGCCTCCAATCCAGGCATTGCCCCACACCTCCAACTGCTTCCTACGAATTTCGCTGCCTACCTCAAGCTGACAGGGCCCTAATTGGACTGGTCGAACCTCGTAAACAGTCTCGGAAAACCAACTACCACTCGATGTAGAAATCAAACTCTTTTTATAAACCTCTTCAGAGGTGCTAGGATTAATACAACCTACTACAGCGTACCCAAAGGATATAGAATTAAATTAACACACTGAATTGAGAAAAGGGTATTTATTCAGGTATTAATAATTATTTTTTGGGGAAGCCGAAGTTAACGCCACTTCACAGCTTGGTTTCCTTTTCCCAATTGTTTGCTTTTGTATGACCTTACATTGTTATACATTATTTCCAAGCCTGCTCTGATTACGTTTTGTTATTGAAATTAAGGCTAACACGATCTTTAGTAGCGCCTTACAAATTATTACCATGGCCAAATCGATTTGATACAAATTGAAAAATTAAACCAGCACATTTCTAGAACATTTTATAATAGTATATTAAAATACAAGTTGCAGAAGGCATCTATTCAAGCACGAAATTGAAATTCCGAAACGAGCCGCATAGCGGCGAGTTGAGGAATAAATCAGTGCTTGAAGGACCTTCTGCAACGAGTGTTTTATACTATTTTTTCTATTTTGCCGGTTTATACCATTTTATAAATAAAAAATACAAATGTATTTTATTATGCATTTAGAATAACTCCATTCTAGCACCCAAATGACGTCATGCCGTCGACGTCACGTTTGCTATGCTTGAAATGTTATTAATTGCTATTATAATCATAAAGGCTTAAAGTGTGTTCATAGCAATATAGATGGAAGAAGGTTAAATAAATATTTACACTTGATATTGTTTTAATAGCTGGGGGGACCTTCGTGCACTGAAGAAGCAAGCCATGCGTGTAGAATTTCTTCAAATTGAAATTCAAAAGAAACACAAGTAGAAAATGAATAGCACTGATTATCTTGAGAGAAAATTAAACGAATGAAATAACCAGAAAGCCACGACTTGGATGGCTATTAGGGAAACTCACTCAACAACAGAAATATTAAATTCCGTTAAGATCGCGTCTTCATGATCAGTGTATTCCTCCTGACATGCTTTTATCAAACCTAGCATGCAAGAACTCCTTGTTCAAAGAGCTGTGGAAAGAAAAATAATCGGTCTTGAAACTTTATACACTAGCTAGATGGAAAAAGAGCAGACGATCAAGCAATATCTTACAGAGGAAACGAGTTCAAAGGTTGACAGGGCAAGATTGAAGCAAGGAAGAAAGGAAATTTTTCATAGATTTAGAGCCAGTGCGTTGAATCTGGAATTGAGATTATATCAAATATCTGAAAATTCCATTTTAGAAATTTTCCATTCAATGTTGTCATCTATCCACTTTACAGTTTTAAATTATCTTAAAAGTAATAGCGGAGTTGCACAGTCAACTGTTTTTCATTTTCAAAGCTTATTACTATCTAACTGATAAGGTAAAGAAAAGTTCCAGGTAAATACCATTAAATATTGTATAAAAGATAATACACATAGAAGTATTTGAAACATTTTTTAATGAACAACGTTGTTATTTATTGTAGCGGGTTCCTAGCATTTTGTCTTTACTTAATCTAAAAATTGCATGACTACAAAAACACTTCAGGATCTCATGGTCATATTCACATATTCCTAGAATCAAACAAAGCAATAAAATTGAACATTTTTATTACGTAATTCCACTTAAAATTATAAAATTGTGCTTATTTGTTCTACGTATCTGGATACGATGCAATTCTCCGTAAACATATAAGGAAACTGATGTAAATAATTTTTATTACTCATTCTATAGATATCAGTATATCTTTATCAGCGCTGTTAACGCAAAATAATATTTTGGTTGGAAAATTCAAGTCTAACGGCAAGGACTGTATTTTAACAAACACCTTGTGAATTGTTATTTTTCGACCATTAAAATCAGAAATTGTGCTGACTACTAGGTTGACACTCATAACTAACGCTATACGTACAACAAAGTACTAATCTATAAATTAATAGATCTTAAAGCCGATCTGGACCTGTGGCATTCAACTATGGGGGTGTGTAAAGCGGTCCAATATCGCCATTATTCAAAGATGCCAGAATAAAATGCTTGGAGTAATTAAGGTAATAGAAGTACCTAACGTGTTATATCAATAAGTAGTTGAATGAGAAGTCTGTTAAATGATGATATATTAACTGCAGAAGCGCTATTTGGGGCAAGTCTAACTTCCTGGATTGCAGTTGTTTTCAAACATAGTAATGCCGCACGTCGATGACGTCTATGACCATTTTTAAACAATAAAAAATCAATATGACAAAGCAAGGTAGTTATGACGACTATTTTAAATACGTTATGACAATCGCTTTGAAGATATAATCCACCATTACACGTGTTTCTTGTTCGTAATTCAATTTTTAACGCATGTAATCAACTTACAAATAAAAGTAAATCAAATATTTAGGTGGTTCCCCTGCTGATTCACTAGTTATCGGAAAACAATGTAAATTCCCTAGATATATAAATGGAGTCAATAGTGATTCCTTTAAGATTAAATTGTATCAGTTGATAAACCTTATTCTAAAGATTTGATGTGGGTCTGGGCTTCAAGTGAAAATTTTTCTGTACGAATATATAGACGCACCGCCGCTAATGTATTCAGTTTAGTTGTAACGGTAGTGAAGCAACTATTATTAATTGTATTGTGATCAGCATGAGCCAGAGATACTACCACTGCCCGGTTTTGCCATTGGGAAGTTGCGACTGGGGAGGTCCATTTGAAGACTTGTCTCTCCATTTTGAAGTCAGCCACCGGAAACTTCGATGCCAAAAAATTATGTTCCAAAATAAGTACGATCAGATATTGATTCAAGGACCAATAAACGTGCAAAAGAACAACGAAGAAAACCGATTGTTGATTTACTTGGAAGACATATTTTTGCTTCAATTAAAAGTTGACATCTTGAAAGAAAAATTATGGGCCGGCGTCAGGCATATTGGAAAGCCAAATAATGAAGTGAAATTTCAATATCACATGCTAATCGACAGCGAAATTCGTTCCATCAAAAGCGAGAAGACCGGGGTGGTGCAGCTGGATAACGACTGGGGTTTCGACCTTCAATCAATGCTGGAATTCGATCTAAGTCCTGTGACGGAAACTGCTATTAAAGGGATTCAATATCACCTTAAAATATACCACCCAGAGAGGCGCACTGCATTTGTTATACGCGAGTTAAAATGTGTAATGTGTAACAGTACTTTTTCCCCTCCAGCATTTGCATGTCAAAAGGGACACCTCGTCTGTATTCACTGCAAAAGGAACGATAATCAGTGTGGTCATGCTGCATCCGCATCATGCAGCTTTATGGTTGAAAACATCAGTCGATCGGTGCTTTATTCATGCAAAAATGAAAGCTTTGGTTGCAATTTGGCACTGCCAAAATATAAAATAGGATTACACGAAGAAAAATGCTTTGCTTTAACCTCATGCTTCGCAGCGAAGGCATGCCAATTTGTGGGTACAGCTTATAATTGGTGGTATCACTTACTAGAAAAGCATCCCGATACGGTTAGCGTCGTACATCAAGACCATTGGTATGATATCAGCGAAACACATTGCCAGACAATTTTTGCTAGACATAAAGCAGTATTTAGAATTATGAGTGAAAGAAAGCGTACAGAGAATTCTTTTGTTTGGAGCTTCCAACAATTCGGCTTAAAACCAGGCGACGAACCATTGTTCGAGTTGGAGATAAAAGCTGTAGATCCAAAAAATCCCAAAGAAGAAACGATAGGAACAGTAAACTGCTGCCCTTTAATCCAACCGGAAGATGAGGCGACCGAGCACTGCACCATCCCTTCCGACACTTTGTTCCCCTTTATTGTTGCTGATCATAGGATTTGTATCAGGTTCTATATTAGACAAATAATAAAGTGAAGTAGCAGGTATTGTGTATTACAAAGATTAAATATTAGTGATCTGTAGATAGCGCTCAGTCAATAAATAATATGATAATAGTACGTCCTGTTCTTTTTTACTTCTGTTTTGTAGATATTGAATAGCTTGCATGCCTCTTTTGATACTTTGTTCCCGATTAGCTCTGCTGTTGAGTACGCGATCGCTGGATGGCTGTATTGTTAGGGCTAATATGACCCCATTCGTTGTATAATTAATAATAAGGCAACTAAATAGAAAATTTTGTAAATTACACCATATATAATAAGTAATAGTAATATACATCGGACAACACCAATGTTTCCAGTCCTGTGAAGCTGGTTTTAATATGTTCACGTGCATTTGTTTTGACTGGCTATCAGAGCTCTGTGAATGTAGTATAGCAAGTTAAAGGCAGGGCCGGACTGGGTGTTTTAACCGGCATGGGCAAGTTGCCTCAAACCGGCTCCTTTCAAAAATGAAATTTCTTTTTAGGCAAACAAACCGAATTATTCTTTATTTATAGGTAGGAATTACAAGAAATATAAAAAACGAAGCAGATTAGTAAACTCTTACTGCACATTTGTGTAACTAAGTATCAAATAAAAATGAATAAATATAGTATTAAGATTAGGGTAAAGCACCAACTTACAACAAGTCTCTCAAACTTTTACGCTTATCTGTCAGTTTATGCAAAATATCACCATTTTCAATAGACATTAGAACTTCATTTTTGAAATGCATTAGCATGAAAGCCTCCAAACGATCTTGAGACAAACAACTCCTTACTCTATTTAAAATACATTAATTTAGAAAAGAATCTTTCACATGCAACTTGTGAAATAGAAATAAGTACCTATATATAAAACAGCATTTTAAGCCTGCTTAGAAATAGAAATTAATAAATATTTATAAGCCTCTTCTAGATCAGGGTGTAACGCTTCGACCCTTTCGGTAATTAATTTCGGTCCTGGTAAATAATTCTGGAAATGTACTTTTATTAATTTCGGATAAGCCCCAACAGTTTTGTTAATTTCTACCTCGGGTAAATTCAATCGGAGAAATGTTCATTTATTTCAAATGTATAAGGTTAGAAAAACACAATTTATAAATCAACAGCATAATATTGTTAACTACTGGTACAAAATAAGACTTAATTTTACGAAAGTGCTATATATTGTTATGGTATTGGTACAGGGGTTTAAAATCAGATTAATAATACTAAAAGAATACAGTATTAACAATTACAAAGATGAATTTAGATGTAAAATGGATATAAAAATTATTAAGATGTACAGGCAGACCTCGCCGTTCGCGGCTTTGTGGTTCGCTGATTTGATTTTACGCGGGGCACCTTTGTGCTCCCTTTTCTTTGCCGTTCGCTGATATTTGCGTTGCTGTTCGCGGATGGAATTGCCAACATTAACTGTATCAATTTGCACACACTAACGGCCAGTCTTATGAAGGCCACTAATCTGACGTTAACTTTAATTCGCTGCTAAAATAAATAAAGCGCATAATTTTTTTTTAATAATGAATAATATGTCATAAGCGCCAACGTTTTGATAAGCTTTTGTTTATTTTAACAGCGATTTAAATTTAACATCAGGTTAGTGACCATCATAAGACCGGCAGTAAGTAAATAAAGCAGACGTATGCGGTTTATGTCATGAACACCTAAATAACATTATTTATCACGAATTTGTAAACACACTTATCGAGGCTATTCCTTTGAATATTTTATTACCAAATTGGACCTGAAATAAATTGTAAAATTATAACTTGAATAAACAAATGGACATTCGAGCTCTAGATTCAAGTGGCAGACTTATGTTACGTATGGAATTTTAGTTCAAGCTTTACTGCCTTCTCGAGCGGTTCTGCCGAATTTTTTTGAGGTTGTATAGTATAAATAAATCTAGTTTATGGAACCTAACACCGTTTTTATCATTTATGTGTTTACTTGCGCATCGCGGTTTTGCGCTTCGCGGGATTCTTCTGGAACGTAACCCCCGCGAACGGCGAGGTCTGATTATATTTAGAAAATAAAGGAAATAGAATTTATAATTTAATTAAATAAAGCTAATTGAGAAACAGTATGTTTTTAACTTAATTTAATATCTGAAATGAAAATGGAAGTAAGGAAAGCCACTTTTTTAAAATATACTATTTAACGTAGTAGGTATTAGACATATAATAAAGCTTCAAAAGTCTGTTGGACTGTAAAAAATAAGCTAGATCGCTAAGGAGACAGTTTATTGATTAGAATAAAAATTTTGATAACGAAAATAATGTAATACAATTTGTAACGTTTGAAATTAAAAAATAAACCCCCTTAAAAAAGTTTTAAAAAAGATATTTTGGTAAATAAAAGGGTTAAAATTGGAAATAAAATTGGCGTGGTGAAAAATAAAGAAAAGTAAAATGTTAAAAGAAGAAGATTAGCAGACTAGATGGATGAAGATAAGAATGTGGTGAGAAGACCAATCTAATACAGTTATAATCTACAAAGGCAAATAACAGTTAGGGAATGCTGAATTGAGTTTATTATGGAATTACATTGCATCGACTGAACTGGATAACAAGATATGGTTTGCAAAGGAGGTAGTTTGCATCAACATCATTAGCAGAGTGTTCGTATTTGTGGGGCTTGTCAAGTGACATCTTGTGGCTTGCATCTGGTCAAGGTTCGTGGTGCCGGGTTGTAGCAGGCTTCATACTTGTGATTTGGTTGAGTATCAGAGTGAACACATCTACAGCTGAGGTCGATTTTGATGCATACTGAGGTGGAGCTGTGAATGCTGTTTTAAAAAGGCAAGCTGTTTTTCTTGGGGCCTGTATTGATTTGGATCCGGATTTTGGATATCTTGGCAGTTGGTTGTCAGTTGAAGCTTTCACCGTGGCTTTGAGTGGAGCAGTTCTTGTAACGTGGTGAGACGCATAGTTCGATGCATTGGGTTTGGTAGAGAAGAGTGTTAAGTCCAATAACAGGTAACAGAATACAGGTATTTAAAATAAGAACTGAAAGAAAATAAAGAGTGAAGTGAGTTAATTTTAATTAAGGGAGTACTTACCACTAAGATTGTGGAATGACAAATGTAATGATAAAGTATTTGTAATTGATTTTTCAATACTACTTTGAAGTGTCAGTTGATAGATCTATTGAGTTGTCATATAAAATAAGAACATGAAATTTCAGAATATAAGTAATCTAGATTATAAAGAATCCGACCTGATTTTCAGTCTAGTGTTCTACTGAGGCTAGCAATAAAAATAGGGAAAATAAATTAATTAAAATTCAATTTTAAAAAGCATTGATTGAGAATAAACTAAAGTAAAGGTGTAAGTCAATTATAAGTTGGGCACACAAAGTGAAGCTAATCACCTTAACAGTATATTAATTAAACTAAAAATTCCTTCTGGGGTCGCGATCCGCAACCCAATTAGCACGCACGTATTGTTGGCTGCTGCCTTGGACCTGGAGCGGAGTAGATCCGCTGCCTTGTATATTCTGCCTCCGAAACGTCACTTGTGCGATAGGCGATGGGCCGGCCGCAGAGTGTGGCTATTTGTTTACATTCCGCAGTCTGTAGAACATTCGTGAAATACAGTAATTGCAATTTACCTGGTCTTCCGGAGCAGTATATTAGACAGTGCAGGTCGTGGTCGTTCCCTATTACTTATGCAAATTCGGGACTCCAGGAGTAACGGAAACGTGTGATTTCACGTGTTGTGAAACGTTCGCTGGTGGCCGGTAAATTTTGCTGCGGAGGCCCTGGAAATCTGCGAGCGATTCGACGTTCCTGCTGAAACAGTGCAATTTGCCTTTGGAGATTGTTCCGGGTAGTATCTTCAGGCTTCTCAACAGGCATAATTCTAGTAAGTCAGTATTTAAGATGCTTTGAGTGTTCAACGACCTCTGCGAAGTGGTTCGTTGCGCAAGAATGTGTCCTTTGAAACGGCACTATAGGGGTTGCTTTAAGCTGTTTGCCCTATGAGACAGTTCAGCTGTGAAGACAGGGTTAAGCCTGGAGGATGTTATTTCGTGAGACAGTTCAGCCGTTACGACATTAATTAAATCAGGGAGGCTTTGCTTCACGGGAAAGCTAGGCGCGGAAGGTTAACTTTTCGTGAGACAGTTCAGCTGTCACGTCCCAAAAGCTTGATTAGGTAAGGGTTGTAGGTCTCTTCCGTGAAACAGTTTAGCTGTCACGATAGAAGACCCGCTCAGGTAAGGGGAAGGGACGCTCAGGGACTCAAGCTGGTCGGGATCGGTGGACTCAAGTGATTTAAAAACACGGCGGAAGTTGCTTTTATACTGTTCGGTGCTCTCATTATCTGTGCTTTCCATGAGGGGTTCGATACGAACTGCGTAGCCTACGAGTTTGCGCTACATCCGCGCATAGCGGCTGAGATAGCGTTATCACAAAAACAAGCGTTGGCTAAATGTAACTCCTGAATAAGCGATGTACAAATTAAATACATTATTTCATGTACCATTTATAATTTGCTGCAGATGCTAGCGTTACAAGGGTATCCTTCAGGATATAAATTTAACTTTTGCAGAACGTTGTAGCAACAAAATATACATTTTCTGTGGAATTTGTGATCAACAGTACTGTTTTCTGCTTCATCATTATTCTGTTCAGTTTGATCTTTGGTGTACTTCCCTGATGCCGATTACAGCGTATTCCACTTAGAACAAAAACTTAAAAGTTACATTTGCAAATTATCTTGCATCACTTTAGAATAAAACTTCGACGGGTTTTCATAGACTTTTAGTAGAATATTTGTCGACAGGATAGAAATGGAACCTCGAGAGGTAAAAGGGTTCAAAGTCCTGATACAACTTCTTGCAATGTGCAAATCAAGGATTTTAAGACACTGCCATTTTATTTAAAACCTCTGTTCTTATTATAAGAAGCCAAGAAGCTATAGCCCTATCATAACAAAACATGTATTTAAGAATTTTTGTGTACTAAAAAACAAAATTTGTTTGCACTTATCTTTCATTCTCTATCTAGTTTAAAGCTTAAACAAAGCGTGAGTAACTTCTATTTCATGAATATAAACTGTACGGTAAGCGCTTGCTTGCTTTCCCGGACGAATTATGCCAGATCGAAGTGACTCAGCTTTTTGACAGTTTATTTTATTTTTTTTTATTTTATTTTATTCGTACTCAGCCAACAGCCGTTAGACCAATTATAGGCATCGCTGTACATTTTATGGGGACTTCCAACCCCACTAACGACTGTCATTATGTTATTATGACATCCGGGACCAACTATTTCCGTGGCAGCCGTACCACGAGGCGCCGGGAGAAGCAGCCGCGGAACTCCCATCCAAGTTCTGACCACAAAGAGCGTTGCTGAACGCTAGTGATTGTACGTGGACGCTTGTTCAAGGTACACCATCCGGGAGCTTTTTATGGACTGCAGCAGTACTGCGAGGGGCGGGGGCGGTAGATATAAAGACACGCACTGAATTGGGGACTCTTTAGCTTTGGCCGAACACTCGACCCAGTTGCTCGACCGGGCTTGCTATGAATATATCGAGAGATCCAAAAAAAACTGTTCCTCAGCGGGCTGTGGAAATTCAACGTATGAATAATATGTTGGTGACACTGTACGTCAATGTCAAATTCGAGGTTAGCAGGTTAGGATTTGCGTCATTTTGTGTCAAAACTGACGGAAAACCTAACCTGATAACCTCGAATTTGACATTGACGTACAGTGTCACCAACATATTATTCATACGTTGAATTTCCACAGCCCGCTGAGGAACAGTTTTTTCTTTATCTCTCGATATAAACCCTGGATGTATCTAGGGTTTTCCCGTTCCGGGTACCCGGACTCAGACCCGCCAAGTCCAGTTAGGAATACCCAGTATAAGACTCGCCGAGACCCGAGTCAAAAAGGATACATGCATTAGACATCCTATTTTATTTTAAACAAATTTGTTATAACAGGTACCTACTTGTAAAATTGTACGTATGTTAAATGGAGTTTTACGTTTTAACTTTATTATATTATACCCGGTGATTATAAATGCGTTTCCATCAAGTTGCCTTTGAAATATTTGTTATATGAATATGTTGGTGACACTGTAAGTCAATGTCAAATTCGAGGTTAGCAGTCTGTGTCAAAACTGACGGAAAACCTAACCTGTTAACCTCGAATTTGACAATGACTTGCAGTGCCACCAACATATTATTTATACAACAAATATTTCAAAGGCAACTTGATGGAAAAGCACATAGACTTACAGTGTAATGTACACACAATACAAATAAAAAATAGGAAACTGAAAAAAGACATTTAACTAATATAATAAAGTTATAGCTATTAACATATCTAAGAATTTTATTAGTATCATAACTGCCACAGATGTTTTGAAATCCGAGCGCGTAGAGCGAGAATTTTAAGACATCTAAACTTGAGCCAGCCACGTTACGAAGGCGAGCCATGTAAACAAAGATTCTGACAGTTCTCAGTGTGGCTTACACCAGTTTCAACGGTGCGCATTTTACGTAAACGTCCGTTGCATGTTGTGCACAACAAAACAACGCTCATTCCTCCTCTAGTGTAAAGGGGCGTATAAGCGGTGTTCAACTTTCTCTTCGAAACTGCCAACCACAGAACACCCTTCTATCACATGATATTCAACGACCACGTGCGTTTGTTTACCTGGCTCGCCTTCCTAACTTGCGTGAAGTTTAAGACCATGGGCGCCGTTACATAAGGGCAAGGAAGGGCGCTTGCTCCTCCCTGGATTTTTTCCAAAAATAACAAAAATACAAAACAATATTTAGATTTCCGTTTCTTGGCACCTTTAAGGGCCGACCGATGTTGGGTTCTTGTGTCTAGGCACGTTGTACTAATAATTCAAATTGCTCAACAAATCCCAGTGCACCTGCACGGAATGTTTGCAAATATTTTAAATAAATGCATTACTTATCTAAAGTTAGTCTTATTCACTCTCTGGTTGAGTTCCTACTGTTAGATTATTGTGTATCCTGGTTTACATAGTTTTTTATTTGCGACTTCTATGCATTCTATACGGTAACCATAAGGTAAAGATGTAGTAAAGCACGTAATAATTTTATTATTTCTAATATCTGAATGTACAGTCGTGTTCAAAAATCTGTTGTACAGCGACAGTTGTAAGTTTATTGAATGTTGTGTTGTAACGTTTCGTCCAGCGGGAACGCGTTTTTCTGAATTAAAATTAATTCGCGCGTTCTCCCATAGCTTATTCAACGTTACGTATCGAGTTTGAATCTTAGAAATACGTCATCGAGGAGGCGCAGGTCCCCGTTTGCACCGTTCTCCCACTCAGAATGTCCGAAGTGGTTGCTAGATGCACGAAGCACGAAGAGGGGACATAAAAGCTGCTTCACGACCGTTCCACGGGAGATTCCCTCCGGCATTCCCTCCAGCATTCCTTCCTGCATTCAAATTCAGCATTCATTCCAGTATCCACCCAGTCCCAGATCATCCCCAATCCTGTCCGTCCCGTCCGATTAAAAAGAGAATTCTTCCCTCACACTTTGAAATCCTGCATCCTGAATTTACCTGTAGCTAAGTCGAACCAAAGACTCCAATCTAGGAGGCCGTGTTTCTAGCTAAAACCCAAACGAATCCCCGTCCTGGAAGCCAGTTCCAACGATTATTTGTAACAATTTCCTGGAAGACATGTTGGAGGCCAAGACTCGTTCACGAGGCCGTTTCGCATGCTTCTCGTAATAATTAAGCCAGCTACACAGCGTAATTTTATCCGCCCCGGGCCGTGTCAGATTACATATTATTGAGGCCCGGCACATCGCTAATCTTAGAGGCCGTTTAAATTTGTTCTAAATATTTGTTGACTACAAAGGTTTACTCACCAATCAACCAAGTTCCTACAGCATCCCCGGAGGGCAAGCGCTGTGGGGACGTTTTCCCGACGTCCGCTCCAGACTCGAAGTCGAGCCCCAGGTGGAATCCACCGTCGACTTCTCATTCTATGGCATCCAGCACAAACACAACACCCACTTCACAGGGGGGCTTGCCGAATCTCCCGCACGACCCGGTGTTGTAATTGTAAGTAAATAACCCTGACATAGCCGAATTAACCTATATTTGCAGTTACACGTGCCTTTGACATTGTGACCGAGATTCGATCAAGTTTCAAGCCTAAAGTTGGCACCGCCGGGACCAATTTCGACGGCCCGATATTCTGACCAGTGGCGTCCCATCGTTCAAACAGGGCACAAACTGTAGGGCCTCCAAACGCACCGGTGTATGACGAACTGCAGTGACGCCAGGTTTTCGCAACGGGATGTCTCGTATAACCACCAATTTTATTGTAAAATACATTTTACTATATTTGTAAATACATTACAATATAATTAAACTGTCTAAGATTATCCTGGTGTTTGTTTGCTGGTCTCATAGTGTATATCTATCTGAACCAAATTAACTCCGACTGAGAGAGCTACCCGATGGTGATTAAGTAATTCATTAACCCTTATTAGCAGAAGGGCGGAATGTTACACATGCTCACACTTTATCATTAAGTAGGTAGACCAAGATGTACATTTTCAACGTATATGTGTATACAATACCCTTTTTAACTTTGTGTAATTTATACTCACAGAGCACAAATGCTGTACAACATTTTAATGAACACGACTGTACCTTGCTCGTGCAATTTTTACAAATAAAATGCCCACTATGTTTGATTTAGATACACAAAAGGTGTTGGTGTTCCAGGTATTTTTTCCAAACCTTATAGCATTTGTTTTTATATTTTTTTAAATCTAATAGCATTTTTAGGTGCGCATCAAGCGTTTCTGTTTTTAGACTCTCTGTGAATTTACTTGTCTTAGCTCAATATCGAAAAAAATATTGCCCCTCCCTGGTAAGTTTTCTAACGGCGCCTATGTTTAAGGCTGATATAATTCATAGCATTTGTGATTTATTCAATCATTTATCGGTTGCAGTATGGTAATGGTTGTCATGTACGGTAAAAGACTATTACCATACAGATACAGTTATGACTTAGTTACCAGCGTACTTTTGTCTATGTAAACAAAGGCTTAATATCCTAAAACCGATACTAGCTATTAACATATCTAGGAATGTTATGAGTATCATTAACTGCCGCAGATGTTGTTTTGAAATCCGAGCTTGTAGAGCGTCAAAACTGACGTAAAACCTAACCTGCTAACCTCGAATTTGACATAGATTTACAACAGTGCGACCAACATATTATTCATACAACAAATAATTCAAAAGCAACTTGATGGAAAAGCCTTTATAATCACCCGGTATATACTTTAACTTTACTATATTATATTAGTTAAATGTGTTTTTTCAGTTTCTTTATTTTTTATTTGTATTGCGAGTAAATTACTTATTTGTTCTTCCAAATAAAATTTAGAAAAATAATTCTCTTTTGTATATTCTTTTCATCATTGATGGTTAATGATTATAATATGCGTTTGTTGTAATAATGAATTATTGATAAAAGAAGAGAAAACTATATACCTAATGTACATAAAAAGGGGTAAAATATTTTACCCACTTATAGATCCATCAATAGAAACAAAAATGTCCTAATAAACGCTTCGTTTCCCAGATAAGTACAGGGCGTTAAAAGTTTTTTTTTTATTCGTTTTTCTATGTTATCTAAAAACGCTTTTAGCGATTTTAATGAAATTTTTAGAGTTTGGTTATAACTTTATGAGGTATCGTTTGGACCTATTACAATTGATGTAGTAATTCCAGGGGCGTGCCCAGGAGGGCATAACGATTAGGTTTTTGCATAAAAAAATAACGAGATTTTTTGCAATTTTTGTTTTTTAATAAAGCAACTTTTTTGTCTCCTTCAGATCTCGCTTCGTTTTCACGAAAAAAATTAAAGCCCATATTTTTGCATGTCTCTGAACCTGTTAAGACAAAAACTAAAATGCTTCAATATCTAAAAACCCCTTAAACGATTTTAGTGAAACTTTGAAGGTTTACTAGTGCTACTAATGATCATGTTTTGGCACACTTATTAGACTTAAATTATTTATTCCAGGGGCGGCTGGGTTTTTTTTTTGAAAACTTTAACACTATCTCATAAACAAAGCATTTCCGGACCCATGTTTATTAGGACTCTTTCGTTTGTATTGATGAAATCTATAAGTGGGTAAACTATTTAAACCTTTTTTTCAACACCCTGTATATAGGGTGTTAATTAAGTAGGCAAACTTTAAGGGGCGGTGCCTTGATCAATTCTAAGATAAAAAGTTCATACAAACATGGGACCTAAACGGCTTCGTTTTCAAGATACAGGGTGTTGAAGTTTAAACTTTTTTTTTTTTTTATCTGGAAAACGCCTCGAGGTATTTTAATGAAACTTGGTGTATGATAGTATTTCATAAAGTGGCATTGTTTGGTCAAAATAAATTTAATGTATTTCCACCAGTGGCGTGCATCTGAATTTTTTGCTGTTTTGCTTTTGTTTTACCTCTTCTTGGTATAAAGTTCGTCATACCTGGCATAGGGATTACCGTGATCATTGATCAATACCACTTGTTAGTTTCTGCTACCTTTGATTCTAATAACTCTTTTTGTTTCTTGTTTCTTCTGCCTGGCTTTGGTCTTTTCAGTTCTTTTGCTTGTAGGTGGCTTTAGCTTTTCTTTTAGGTATTCCTTCTTGGATTTTCTTGTTCCTCTATCACGTTTATCTCCCAATTTTCCTGCCCCTCCTTGTAACTCCACATACCTTCAAGCGTCTTCCATTATTAATTACACCAATCTCATTTCACCTGTTGTCTCTTCACTAAATGCTTGTTTATACCGTTTTCCTGTTCTTGAATTTCTTCCACTTCACCCCCTACACTAGTATGATTTCTTTTTCCGTTTGATTTTGTGTGTAAAATACCACAGAAAACACAATTAACCACAGTTATAAGATATTAAAGTTTATTAGAAATCTACAGAGCACATAAAAGTTAATTGATTTCTACTTACTCTTACTTATAATGAGTGAATAATAGATACAAACACATGCACAAACAATAAAGCCATTACTAAGGCTTGATACAAACTGGGCTCTGGATGCGGTTCATCTTTGGTGCTACAAAATTGCGTTCGTGACGCAGTTTCGCTGTATAGTGTCACGGCAATTGTATATACAAACGCTATTTTCTCTATTAATTCAGGCATGTCTTAAAAGTTTAGGTAACATTGGACAATCGCTTTGAACGACTTTTGTGAACAGATAGTAAACACTTAAATGGGTTAAAAAAGTTTATTAATCACGACTCTGCTGCGCAACTTAAAACAAATATTTGGCTGAAAGATCTAATAAAATAACAAACAAATATACAGGTTTGGCTTATTTTACATACATTATATACATAAAAATTGTTAACAGAACAAAAGTAAGTATCAAGTTGCAGTCTACTTCTTATTTACAAAGTCTTCACCCTTTTGAATGCTCTTCTTCAATTCAGGTATGGCAGCCTTGAGCAAATTCTGCTCGAATTCGTTCAGCTTTCCCAACCCCAAGTTCTTTTCGATACCGTTCTTACCAAGCAACAACGGCGTTGCAAAGTATTTCGCCTCTGTGACATCAGATCGCACGTAAGCACACTCTATGACATTCGACTCTCCCTTCAGTGCTCTGATGAGGGAGATTGCAAACCTAGCGCCAGCATAGGCCATCGAAAGGGTGGCAGAACCAGCACCAGCCTTGGCTTTTACTACCTGTAGAGAATTACCATTATTCACTTCAACAGTGCAATGATTATAAACATGTTTACACAGTTGTCAAATTGACAGACGAAGTAATGGTCACTATGAGAACTAATTTAAGACACTGATTTTATCCAACATTTTTACGATTGTAGAGTAACAAGACTACACACAAAATACACACACAAGTGACTTGGAAGTGAGACCTGCGCGACGTGCCCGTCGTTCATCCTCCAGCTCAAAATTCATAAATTGGCAAAAAAATCGAACTGCACAAAATAAAACAAAACAAACCTACCTCGGTGCCAGCCTCTTGGATGCGTTCGGTAAGAGCCTTCAGCTTATCTGCAGGAAAGCTGACGGCTGGGGTCGCTTGCGACAGGATGGGCATGATGGTGACTCCTGCATGGCCTCCAATTACAGGGATCTTCACGTCCAAGGGGTTCAGGCCTTTGGCTTCGGCGATGAAAGTGTTGGCACGCACTACGTCCAAGGTGGAGACGCCGAAAATGCGAAGGGGGTCTAGTTTCCCTGCCTAAACAGTGTTTGAATAAGCCGCAATTTAATGGTGCCTTAACAAACCATACATTTTTGAACACTTCTGAAGCGATGGGCACAGTTGAGTTGACTGGGTTGGAGATGATGCCGATAAGCGCTTTCGGGCACACGTCGGCTGCTGCTTGGGCCAAATCTCTTACGATGGAGGCGTTTGTGTTGAACAGGTCATCTCTGGTCATACCTGTAATGGCAGTTATCGAATTATGATTGGCTCTAATGAGTTTTTGCTGAACTTGCCTGGTTTTCTGGGTACTCCAGCTGGAATAATAATAATGTCGCATCCTTTAAATGCTTCCCTTAAATTTTCTGGACCATTGTATCTGGAACAAGAGCAACAGCTTCAAGTTTTCTCATCAGACATGTGAGATTGATCGCACATTAATAATGATTGATTTAAGTGGAGTTACCAGAACCTCATAAAACTGTCAGTAGGATAGCAGTTGCACTTTATTGATATGATTTACAGCACCATCCAAGCCTGCTGAAGTCTACGATGTACTGATATTGTTAAAATGTTTTCATCAAGTAATTGTACTTCAAGATCTTACGACTGTGCTTGGGCAAAAATCGATTTTATTAAAATCAAATTGAATATGGTGACATCAAATTATTCACAATGTTTGCCAACGCCAGCCAGATTACTGCATTCCCAGCTACGTTAAATGTATATGTTAGTTAATAATTGCAGGTTGCCAATTGTCATTTATGCTATTTAAGACTATTTTAAACATAACGATTCTTGAATTTGCTGAGTTGTAATTAATTTGTAAAGCATAATGCAGTTAGGCAAATTTTGTAGTGAGAAGCCTTTTGAAGAATGGAAAAATAAGTCATTTCCGAGAGCTGAGCAAATTCCTGCAGCCAAAGAAACCTTCTTCTTGTTGAGAAACGCCGTACATCATCTCCCAGCAGACACACAACAGGTGGTGCCTAATAATTACCCGAATTTTTCAAAGTATCTTTAAGGTATTTTTTGTTTTGACCAGCGTGAACGAGCTAACCCAATAATTACCAGGATTGTCAAAGTATTTTTAAGATACAATTGGTTTTGAGCAGCGCCAGCGAGCTAACCCCCCTCCCTTTCTCAACTAAGTTGACTGAAACGCTTACTTTGTTGCAGGATCGTAAATCTGTGTTCACACATAACCCACAAAGAAAACGATAATTGTTGCAGGATCGATTTATCAAGCACTTAAATAAAAATTAATTCAAATTAGAATTTAATGTAATTTTCAAACTAACTTTTTATCTCTCTTAACTTTAAAATATCGGTTATTGCTTTTCATTGATCTTAAAAATAATAATTTTTAACGGATTAGATATGCCGAAACAATAGTGCGATTGATTCATATCAATAAATGGTTTTGAGAATGACTAGTGAATCTTATTGAACCTGTTTATACCATGGAAACACTGTCATGCTTCTTTTATACATAAAGACTCTGACACCCGTATGCATAGTCGTTCGCCAGCAACTCGCCGGCGAGTCGCCGGAGATTTGTTATGAATAGTATGTTGGCGGCACTGTACGTCTATGTCAAATTCGAGGTTATCAGGTTAGGTTTTCCGTCAGGTTTGACAGAAATTGACACAAAAACTAACCTGCTAACCTCGAATTTGACATATAGACGTACAGTGCCGCCAACATACTATTCATAACAAAACTCCGGCGACTCGCCGGCGAGCCGCTGGCGAACGACTATGAATACGGCTGTGAAACTACCAGGTGACTATAAATGATTGTAATTTTTTTTCTTAAGTTGGCACTGTTTATGTTGGTGGCACTGTAAGTCTATGTCAAATTAGAGGTTAGCAGATTAGGTTTTGCGTCAGTCTGTGCCAAAACTGACGCAAAACCTAACCTGCGAACATTGAATTTGACATAGACTTACAGTGCCACCAACATAAACAGTGCCAACCCAAGAAAAAAAATCACAATCATTTATAGTCACCCATTAATTGGTACCATTGGATTTAGAAAATTATGCAGAGTCCAAAAATGCAATAATATACAGGGTGTTCCATTTTAAAATCAGAAAATGCTGAAACCGGAAGTGAAAACATGTATTTATAATTCAAAAGTGAAGTTTATTAGGAACAAACGGTGTACCAAGTTTCAAAGATGTATCTTCACAAATTACCATGATCGTGTTACACCCAGTATATTAATTTGAACATAGGAATAAGCTATAACTGCCACGTTCTGTGGTTCTCATTCTCCGAGCCTGGTTTTCCGTTGCTCAAACCCAAGGCTCTCATCTGTTGAGCCGTCATTCACAACGTTTGCCGACGCCGGCCAGATTACTGCATTCCAAGCTAAGTGAAATGTATATGTTAGTTAAGAATGGGGTCGAACCGTGTGACATACTTCTGGCACAAATTTTTAAAGCGGTGTCATTCTTAAAATTACAGTTTTAAGAGTAGCCCTTATCGACATATGCATTAAGGTATAGAATATCAAGTTTGGCGTCGCGCCATAAAGTAATAAAAAATATTTAAGAAGTACGAAACTTCTCCGACGCAGAAACTGCAGTTTTTTCTACCATATTTTTAAAGAATTAAAATTTAAAACAGTTTTATTAAATTAAATGGAAATCCAAAGTAGAGAATTGCATGCCAGAACGCGATGCATTATGGGGAATGGGAGCGTCAGTTATCAGCTGTCATCCAGGACCTTCTGTATATACGGCTTCGTTTCTTTGCTTAAGTCTACACATTACCCTTTTCCGTGACATTACAAATAACAAAACGTAGATAAATATGTCTTATGTGAAAGCAAAATTCAAAAAAATCATACTTAGATTGATTTTGGAGGCTTTCACAGACTTTTGGGATTGGACAGTGTCATTATTGAGGTGGAAACTCGACGTAGCGAAAACTACTTTGCAAGGGTGGAGATAGAAAAGCACGGTAACTCAACATGTAAACCACACTACAGGCGAAACGCTTCTAACGATTGGTATTTATACTTTAAATAGGTAACCAAAAACGTAACAGGGGCAACGTTGCCATTAGCATCACATTCTTCTTCTAATTGTTACCTGTTTCAACAACATTCAAAGGTGCTAGAGGAAACTTTATTCCAGGCTTTGGAATTTATGCTTTGAACATTGCCAGGTATCAAACACATTTTTGGACTTGATAAAATGAACAAATTCACCATCACACCAGGCTTGTACGTTGAGGTGAAAAAAGCAGCCATAACAAAAATTATGTCCTCGGTACAATAACCACATGCGGATCTGGATTATCAGTGGATTACTAATCAAAATTACTGAAAAATCCAAATAACAATGTACTGTATACTTCCGTATTATATTTTTCTTTGCACAAGTAGAATTTTCAGTTGCCACACCTTAATTTAGTACTTGCTGCAATTAGCAGATTCATGTGAAATTAACGGTATCTATTTATAAATGTTATTATTTATTTTCTAATCTCTAATTATCGTTCATTATCTTGATTATCATTACAGTATTAATATTAAAAATTGTTGAAAACAACTTGGTGGGTTTTATATTTTACTGTGCTAAGTCTACATAGAAATATTAGAATATTGACGCAACGCTTAAGCAATCATGATAAAATTCATATCTGATATCCACTTAATACATAAAATCTCATAACTAACATTTCCCAATTAATTCTAATCTATTCAGGATATTACTTTGGTACTTTAACGTAGATTTCTGCAAGATTTTTTATATTAGTAATTAAACACCTGCAACAATTTATATTACATAATATTTGGCAGAAATTTTATGTAAAATTCAATATTATCAAGTTACCTTTACACAATCATCAATAATAAACGCAACACGCTTAAACACTCACCCTGTTACTTTAGCGGGAGTTTCGATGTGCGAGAGATCAGCAGCAACGCCAACAGTATGTACAATATCATATAAGGACAGTTCCGTGATCAACGGGCTCTGTTTCAGGAGAAGCGACAGGGGCTGTCCTATGCCACCGCTGGCACCCGCCACGGCCACTTTTACATTTCGCTGAAATAAAAATCATCGTATCAATATAGGGCAAATGGCTTCACAGCACATTCCTCTAAAAATAGCTTGGGGCAAATTCCAGCTATAAATGACCCGTCTGCACAATTCCAGGAGCCACTAACGTGGCGGCAAATATGTTGGGGCCACAAAATCCCATTTACCTGCTGTGATGTGCCGAAGTTCCTGGCATTTCCTTGAATGGCGGCAAGTGTGGAGGGCTTCAGGGCGCGGGACAGCATTTTGCTTCTATCGGATGCGTGGAAAATCTATGATCGCGATAACCCAGCCACTAACCTCTACGACCTTTACGTTAGAGGCTGCTAAATGAGAAATGTCACTTCAGGATCACGGTTACATCACAGTGACGGACCCCCAATCGATGAATGACGCCCGTCTGCATACAAGGCCGCTTCAAAAACTACAACCGTTCTACCAAACACAATAAATTTCTGAAGAACACTTAGCCGTACATTAAACTTTAGCTGCAGGAGAAAGGTTAAAACGATAATAAATCAAACAACAGAATAAACCGAACTAAAATGAAGCACAATTAGTTAACCGATTACTTTTTGAATTACACTGGTATGCATTCACAGCTGCATACCGGTTATTACAAGGTGGCGCCACGTGAAATCTAACCTAAAATATTCAATCCATAAAAATACTTCAAACATTAACTTATTAAAAATGTCTTCAGATACCTCTGAAGACGAGCACGCGGAATTACTTAGAGAAGCAGTGGACACGCAGTTTATAAATGACGACATGTACAAACAGGCTGGTATGTAAATATAACCGCACATGCACAAATTAAATGCGAACACTTTAAGCATCGAAGAAACCAAAGCAAAATCCAGAAACCGCAAAGCATCTTCCGTCTCTACGGCCTAGCATGGACAAGGACGACCAGTTCAACACGTTTGGAGCTACACCGCAATTTCAGAAGTATGTAGCAAAGCAGCTATCGTCTCTACTAGATGCCCAACTACAAAAAAGGCTATCGGATGAAACAGTTGATGAAGTGCCTCACAAACGTAAAAAGGGTGGAATCAAACTTTTCCGCGATTCTACAAAACACTTAAAATTGGGAAAATCAGACGTCACAAATGGTTCCTCGCGGATTAGACGTAACAATAACAAAAGTCCTAGTGAAAGTGATATCGAAACTAAATGTAGTGAAGTTGCAGTAAATCCAGAAGACATCTTAGGTAAAAAAGACATTAAAAATTGGTCAAATAGAAGCAAAGCAGAAATTTTTAGGTATAAAAAGGCACAGAACGGTGCATTAACTTTACTCGAATAAATTTAGTCTCTTTATTGAATAAATTAGCACTAACTATAAACATCAGTTTTTAAAACAGTCTGATTAATGATATCCTTGAATGTTGTCTCGGCCAGTTCACATAAATCTTGGGTGTCTTTTACATTCGCCCCGTTTTCCCAACTGAGATGATCATCAAAATATGAAGCCAACGAAGCTTGAGATTTGCAAATACGTGACAAGTGGATCAAAAACTGTACTATATCGTCGACCAACGGTGGAAACGCCTCACTTATCCGCACCAAAGCAGGCAGCACAGGTTTAAACAGTTTCACACGTTGCGTGCTTGAAATACCTACAAGACAAAGCATAAATAACTCTAATCAGAGCAAAATTTTACAATACTTACTCCCTAATAGAGCGTACAATAGATTCAAAGCTGTAACGCACAAATTAAGGCTTTTGGGAAGAGCATACTGTATGGATAAGTGTGACAGGAGCTGAATAGCAAAAATCTGCTTGTTAATACTGGGTTGTTGCATCAATTCGAGTAGGAAATCCAGACAAATGTGCATGGAAGGGACTCCTTTAACGGTTACTTCCAACAGCTCGCTAGGATAGCTCTGCGAATGTTTCGTAATAATTTTAATTAGATTTGTAAGGCTTAATAGTTACCTGGAAATGTACAAGCTTTGCCAACGTGGTGTCTGCAATGAAGACTTGATGCAGATAACTGCACACCAGCGACCGTACTTCTTGTAATGCCAACAACTGCCCCGGGACTTCCCGATCTTCTGGAGTTTCCAAACACGTCTCCAGCAACATCTGAACGGCTGCACTATCCTGTAATTTGATATGAAAGTTACAAAATGTATATACGTTTCCTTTTGTTTGTAAAACCCAAGTATGTTACGAGTTCGGTTATGATAATCAAACAGTTGCTTGGAATTTTAAACATTTACAATCAAAGAAACGCCTCCTAGGTTGCTAAACAAATGAAGGATTTCTGGACTAATTAAAATTTGTTTACAGCAATGTATTTACAATTTGAAATATAATTTTTTTAGAATTTGGCCTAATGTTTTGTTTTTTTAATTTTTCACTAAGGTAGAATTGTTTGGAGAGGGGTGGGGGTCAACAATATACAAAAAAAAATTAGGATAAAACTGGGAATATGGGAATAGACTCCAAATATACTATTTTTTCCAACCTCACACTAGGAACTAAAGTAAGTTCCACTTCATTGCATATCGATGCAGTTGTCAGGATGCTTTTTAAGTGAGAAATGTCAAAAGCAAAGGTGACTTGAGGCATTGCATATTTGTACGAACAATATGTCAATAGCCACTAGTGAGGAAAATGGTTTACTTTCATAACTTGTGATCAGTGGTGGCTCGTGATAATTGTATTTGGGGACTCTTTAAATTTTTAACAATTCCTAAACAACCAAGAATAATGACTCACCTACATTCCGGCGACGTTTTAACCCACATATAGCAATGATTTTTAATTTTAATAATCCAAAACGATAAATCATATTAAGCCCAGAACAAAAATTATTCAAACCCGCCACAAAATGTACGTCAGTGTTAAAAAAATATAAGTAACTAGCTTGCTACCCCGTTTTAATCTAAAATGAACTCACAGCACAAAAAATCCAAAATTTTAAGCCCCCATTCCTTTCTCCTTTTACTCCATTTTCACCCGTTCAGGGGTTATTAAGTTATTGAATATTCATTAATCAACATTAAAAATAAAATGATTTGAATTAGCTGGCCTTCTGCAGCTTTGCACGTGCGGGTATGTTCCGCATGTGTTAATGTGTATCGGAAATTTTCTGAACGGCAGCACTGCTTCGCATTGTTCAGCCAAAACAGTGCACGAAGTTCGAATATTTTCAATGTCAAAGATTGCACCACATATGCTAATAGGCGACTGGCTTTGCTTTTGGACTGCATTACATTTCGAAAACATATTTGTAAATAAGCCCGCCAGTTTACTACGTGCTGGGCTACAGCACAGTTCGCCTTCCCAGCACATTGAAACTCCTGACCTCAATTCTGCTGCTTCAGCGTTTTCGCCTAGAATTGCCATATAAGTTTGGGCCCTATTTCAGATCCCCCACCACTCGGTGCATTGATACCAGCGAGTGTGTCGACATATAATTCATGTTCTGTTGACATACTTCGCATATGTTGTTTTACCTGTGTTAAGTGGTATTGAATAGCGCCCCTAAGGAGCAGCCGCCACTGCCAGTGCTTAAAATTATTTTCTGGCCATAAATTCTGATCTCTTGGCTCACAATGCGTTATAGAATGTGACGTGCAGACGGGCAAAAGACATTGTTATACCACAGAATCAGAAAAGAAATGCGCGATAATAATTGTCTTCAATAACATAAATTCTGATCTGTTGCGTTACAATGTATTATAGAATGTAACTAGAACTTGCAGGTGAGGAAAAAAACATTGACTGTAGCACCACAGAATCAGGAAAGAAATGCACTATCACCGAACAAGGCGAAATTAGAAACGCTACTTCAGCAGTAACTTGAAAATGATTTTCGGCTCACAAATAAATCTCTTGGGCCAGAATGTACCATAAAATGTAACTATAACTTGCAAATGAAGTAGAAGTCATTGGCTGTACCAGAGAATCTGAAGTGAAATGCGTTTGCAAAAATGATTTTTTCTACGATCGTGTCAAAATGACAACTTTTTGCACAGTTTCTAATGTCAAAAGTGTCTTTTGTAGCACTCTTAACTCATGCAAACAAAAACATTCTTGTCGCAACTCACAAATTTGCTATGCGTGGTTAGAATATTTATTTAATTTCGCATTTTGAGCTGAAGTTTAGACCAGGTTTAGAGTGCATTTATTCAAAATGGATAAAAAAATAAGTGTTGTTTGGAAATATTGTGTTGTGTGATAATTAAAAATTTGTGAAGTGCAGAAAGGAAATTTTGTATGTTTAAGTAGTTCTGTGTTTTACAAATATTTGATATGGTCGTTGGTAGGTCTGTTATTTTTTATTTCAATATCTGTGTCGATTATTATGGTAATTATTTACTTTAGCTTGAAACGCTTAAACCGCTTAAATTGCAACTTTTGGAAGCGGCTTTGCACTATCCCTATGGTTTACAGCCTGCGGAACTCGAATCTGTTGTCGGAAGAGGCAAAAAATGTATATTTTCAACAAGTAAATACCAAACTAAAATGTACCCCAACTAACACAATTGCCACTTCCAGTGATAGCTTCGTCGCCAACCGTGGTTAAAATACCCTAAACGGTGTGGCGCAGCCTCTAGTAAATACTTTGGCTAAAATGCAGTCTCGTAGACCACTTCTGTCTCATGCCCAGGAGCTATTTTAGGTTAGCTGCAGTTTAAGATTTGTGTGTACTGGAGTTTTCCCTCATTCTATCTATTTATTTTAAATCAATGGGTGCCGCCCCTGGTGTTTTTTGAGCTTTAGTAATATATTCGAGTTACAGTCTGCGTTGCGTGCGCACCGAAATAAAACGATGTGTTTATGTCATTTCACCGATGATTTTCGTGTTTTTCGGAATATCTGATGGATTTTTGTAAGTTTTGTATTTAAAAACGCCTTTCCGCCGACTTCTCTGTACTTACTTTTTGTTCTGCATGGCCTTTTTCTAGGGATTCCAAAAAAAACGGATTTTAGCTTTTCATGCTCAAGTAAACTGTTAGGTACCTTTATTATTTCGCTTATGTGTTTCTAAAATGTATTTGCTAAATAAACCGCTTGTTCGAATACATTACTTTTATTTTCTTATTTTATTTCTATAATAAAAAAATATGTATTAGTGTTTTTCTAGATGTGCGTTTTTAGGTAGTATGATTCAGCCAAATCTTCGTGCTTCGGCGAAAAAAAACAGAAAAAACCCGCTTCGGAGCATCCCTAAATATTAGCGCCCGAATTACGTCTTTTTTGCACGTTGCCATTGATGGCGTGTTTTAATATTATATTAAAACACGCTTTGCCGTAAATTTGAATGTCAACATAACCTAGAATATCTAACACAATGTGACGGAAAAAGTGTCACCGAACTAAGTTTTTATATTTCTGTTACGATCGTAGAAAAAATAGCGTATGATACACGTGTGTAAATGCCATTAAAGCACTGGCAACATTAAAAAGCACTCCGCACGTGCTTTAAAGGCATATACTTATACACTAGTATCATAATATACTATTCTAGTCATAAATAATTAACAAATCTAATTATAAAAGTAAGGTTAGCTATGTTTCGTGGTATGTTCCCAATCAACATTTTCAGCCAATTTAGACGTCAAATTTAAAAAAAAAACACCCTGTAACTTCAAACTCGTAGACCGGTATATATCACTAAATTATAATAAAATGTAGAAGACTTAAAAACAAGTATTTATTTAAATACGAAAAAATATTTAACCAAATATGAAAACAAGTATCTTTCTTATAAAATTAAAAGCATTAGAGCTCAATACAGACAGATCAATAAAAAAAACAATTAAGGCAGGCTGTGATATGTGTTATACGTTTGGCAGTACTGAAGTGTATTGTCAGTCAATGTCAAATTCGAGATTAGTAGGTTAGGTTTTGCTTGTTGTTTGACACAGAGTGATTTAAAACTTAACCTGCAAATCTCGAATTTGACATAGACTGACAATACACTTCAGTACTGCCAAACGTATAACACATATCACAGCCTGCCCTAATTGGATTTTTATTGATCTGTCTGTACTTTAGAAACTTCAGAATTTAATTACATAGAAACCATAATTCTATTCCTAGTACACACAAAATTACAATAAATTAATCAAGTTTATTAAATGCTACACCACCCAAATAATTGCAGCGGTAGGTAGATAATAATATTAATATCACAGAAAATGGAAACCCACCAGAACTCAAACAGCAATATGTTCTATACACAGATGTTCATCTCATTATACTTTAATATTACGGGCTACTTATCATTACCATTCAAATGCTCTGTCCACTCTTTCGTTCATATTCCAGTCTCGTGTGCATTTATAACCACACTTTTTGTAATAGTTCAACTAAATTAATAACACACATTTTAGCAAGAACCACAGGTTTTTTTATGTCTTAAAATATCTACAGGTGTCAACACAAGGTCCTGCTGACACTTATCACAATGAAAGCTTCTAGAATTAGGCTTAACAACCTGAACCTTCTCAGACTCTTCCTCATTCTGAGACGAATCGTCTTGTTTCTTGCACAACACTTCATGCTGCATCATCTGCACTAGCGACAAATTGTGTGCTTGGATTTGGCAATGCGGACACTCAAACGGGGTGCTATACAGCTGCTCCTCAATAAGACTCGCCCACTCTTCCTGTGTTAAACAGCCGTACACGACGTTTTCGCTAACCTGCAGCCCACCATAAGTCTTATTAGGGGTCACAACGAAATCAGCATCGAAAGGATTTTTATCGATTTCAGGAAACTCATCGCTGTATGTATAAATAACCTTCAGATCAGCAGGTAGTAATCGTTTAATATTGTAACTGATCTCAGTCGACATAAACTTAACCAAATCTTCAATAAAATAAAATATATCCCGTTGATTCACTTCCGAGTTCGAGGATGGATCTTCCAGTTTCGCCTCCAACTGGTGCTTCAATTTCTTGCGCAAGGCAATAGCCCTCGTTAGCAAAGTCTTGCCCTGACCGAAGTGCGGTGCATCCATCATTAGAAATTCGTCGAACACAAATTTCGTCAACGTCACGTTCGTTGTGATCGTTTTTGAGAACAGCATGAGAGCTTGTATTGCTGGCATACGCATGACGTTCATCAAATATACTTTTTTAGTTTCAAGAATCGACTGGTAGACCAAAACTTGGTGCTTGCGGCTGATGGGGCGCTTGCTGAAGTAGCCCTCGGGGGGAACTTCGATATCGTCGGCATGCAGCTCCAACACTTCAGGATTTACAGTAAAACAGCTCAACGGGCGTAAAAACACAAAGTTCTTGGTCTTGGTGTGATAAAGACGATCCGTTACACTCTTCGAATAGTTATACTCGTCTTCAACCGCAACCTGTGGATACAGGCCGCTCGTAAGAATCAACTTCAACATCATCAAATCCTTGAAACTGTCCGGCGACGACTCATCCAACAACTTCTGCAAGCGTTTAAAATCGTTGGAAATTCGAAACTCGACGTCTCGTAAATCGATTTTCTGCGCATCCCGGTCGTCTTCGGCGTCTATAGTAAAAGCTTGGTGCTTCAGCTGCTTTCTCTGAACGGAACGAGCTTCCTCTTTGAGGTTGCGCCTTAGAGATTTTAATTGTTTTAGTTCCCCATATCTGATTGAGCGCTCGCTACTAGACAGCTCCTGTTCGGGACGTTTTGACAACAACTCCGCATCCTCTAAAATTTCCCTAAACTGCTGAATCAGCTTCGTGACCTCATAAAAGCGCTGCTCTTCGAGGCCACGTTTCTTGGCCCAAGTTCTCGAGTTTTCTTTTGTTTTAGACGACCGATCCATGGGGGTGGTGTCCTGTTTTATGCACAACCACTCCTTGTACATGCTAAGGAGCGAAATGGGGTCGCCATGGCTCGACTCCAATGGTTTTCTAGCATTCTGTGTGTCGGAATTACGATAAGCCTGCTGTGTTAAAGGACTTTGAACACTTAAAACTGCAGCTAGGGCCAATACGGAATTCACATTACCAAACACGGTCGACATAATTAACATTTTACCAATAGTTAGCTCCACGGGGAGTCGACTAAGGGCTTCGCCTAACGAAGTTAGCACTAAATAGTCCTCATTTAGCTTCAAAGCACCACAAAATTTCAACTTTTCAATGCTTTCCTCAATGGCGCTTGCATTAGGCCGTTCGAGAAAGGGAAAATTTTGAATGTCACTAAGTCCGAGGGAAATCATATGGAGCAGCAGTGATTCTAAAGGCACCAAATGAATCTCAGCTGTGGTAAAGGCATCAAAATTTTTGTAATCTTCCTCGGAATACATGCGAAAACAGGTGCCGGGGCCGGTGCGCCCAGCTCGGCCCGAGCGCTGCTTCGCACTGTCTTGGGAAATGCTGGTCTCCATGAGCTTGTTAATACCCCCACCGGCGTGATATATCATACGGTTGACTTTGCCAGAATCGATGACAAAGCGGACGCCATCGATGGTCACTGACGTTTCCGCAATGTTAGTTGAAATTATGCACTTGCGCATCCCCTCCGGTGCATAATCGAATACTTTATCTTGCTCTTCCAATGACAAGGTGCTATGCAGCTGCAAAACTATCCAATTTTGCTTGCTTTTGCTATACTCAGTTACAGCATCAGCCAAAGCGGATATTTCGGCAAAGCCATTGAGAAAAACCAGCAAATCACCTGTAAGAACATGATTTTTTATCTAAAATGAGGATTGCTTCATCTCACCTTTATGATGTGGGGGATACTTGGCGTCAATCATCTGAATAATCTGAAGATACGGGCTGCAATTGAACCGATCCCGCTTGCGTTCATAAGGGTCCTTTATAATAGGTTTATACTGCATTTCAATCGGATACAGACGGCCAGGCACTTCAATCACCCGAATATTCTCATCCACGAAATAGTCCTCAAACAGGTTTATATTAATAGTGGCCGACATCAGCACCAACTTAAAATCGTCACGCTTATGCAGCAAGCACTTCATGATTCCAATCAGGAAGTCGCCGTACAAGTGCCTCTCATGAATTTCGTCCAAAATTATAACGTCATACACACTGATAGTTTCTTCCTCCGCTGCTTGCCGCAACAGCAGCCCTTCCGTCATGAAAATCACAGCCGTGTCGGCACGTTTAGTCTTTTCAAAACGTATCTGATAACCGACCGTGGTTTTAAAATCAGTTAGGGTCTCGTAGGCAACTCGTTTCGCTAGGGAAACGCAAGCAATGCGGCGGGGTTGAGTACAGACTACTTTAGTATAACCCGCCTCTAGGACATATTGAGGAACTTGAGTGGACTTGCCGCACCCCGTATCACCAGCAATTAACACCACTCGAGAGTCGCGCAAAGTTTCGACGATTGTTTGCTTGTATTGGGCGATTGGAAGCTCCTGCTGAGCTACACGGAGTTTCTTCAGTTTTGCAAATTTGCTCTTCTGTTGGAAATCTTGATAAACTAACACAGTCTGTATCAAGCTTTTAAACAAATCCTGCGGCATATTAATAGGTAGCTTTTCATACAACTGGCTTGTTTTGTTCTCGAAAGTTATATTTAACAACTTTCTCTTATCAAAATCGTGGGTGTCATTTCTTGAAGCTTGCAAGGCCTGGTATTTGTCGAAAAACTTCCAAAAATCATCTGTGTTGCTGATGTTGACACGGTTTTGTAAGAAGGAATTCAAATCATGCTTATTCCTGCTTATTATTTCTTTGATATCAGGTTTCTCGCTTCTTTCAGACGAGTTGGGCCTGCGTCTCTTGGAAGAATGTGGTTGATCGGAATAGCTACTGGTGCTTCTATGCCTGCGGTGGCCTGATTGTGGCGACCGATAGGAATCGTACCTGTCCCTTCGACTCATTATGCAAAGATATTAAATTTGTCTTTTGAAGAAAACTCGCACCAAAATTATCATCGAGTTACAGGTTACAGCACACATCTTTTCTATTCATTTTCAATTACAATAAGCATTATTAAATTGAGGTTATGATGAACATACAGAACTTACGGGATAATATTTATACACTGCACCAAAATTTATACTGCCGGAACAAAAACCTACATACATAATCTGTAATCACTTACACCGTTTACACAGTGTCGAGATGCCGGGCGCACCGAGCCGCTGCCTACACATATATTTATTTTATAGTGTGTAAATGCACATACCTTCAGCGGCTTGGTGTGCCCGGCACCCCAACACTGTGTAAACGGTATAAGGGGTTACAGATTATGTATGTATGTAGTGTAGATAGATTTACATACAGATACGTAATCTGTAACCCCTTATACCGTTTACACAGTGTCGGAATGCCGGGCACACCGAGCCGCTAAGGGTATGTGTATTTTTAAATTCGGCAGAGCTACTTGAAATAGAGGAGCCTGTCTAAGCTAGAACACTACGCCAGCTCTCCAGATGTTCACCCATCCAAGTACTGACCTTTATCATACTTTTTATACCCTTCACATTCTACTGCTGTTGTTAAGATACTACTTTTTATTTTGCTCCACTTATCTTCAATTTTGTTTGTATCCTCATTGCAAGTTTGGTGCTGTTGAAGCTTCTCTTCTTCTACTTTCTGTTGCACTTTTAGATCTTTTAATTTTTCTACATTCCATTTTTGCTTCTTTTCGTTTCTTGTTTTTTTACACTCTCTACTTTTCTTTTCTCTAACAGTAGCAATTACTAATATGTAGAAAGATGTGATCAAATTGACCGTTTACTTTTGATTTGGGTGGTTCCATGTTATTTTGTGTCTCTGTGGATGTGGAAATTTTGTACTAACTATGAATAAATTCATTGCCGCTGCCAAGTTACATATTCTATTTCCATTGTTACTAGTTTCTTTATGTATCGTATTTTTACCCGCTACTGTTTTTATGTGTTCTTCTGTTCCTATCTGGGCGTTTATATCTCCTAATATTATTAGTGTGTCGTATTGTGGTGTTTTTCACACTCATTTTATAGTTCTTTGTAAAACTTTTCTTTTTTGTCATCTTCATCCACTTCTATTGGTGCATAGTGCAAAGACATTTACTTAATTTTAATTCAACTACAAAACAATTTCCAGGACAAAACTAAATCCATGGTCATATTCAAGCAACCCACACGATGCAAATTAGAACTGAAAGGTGCTATTATTGAACAGATCATCAAAATATATAAAATTACAGTAAGGCCGCCATATGCTGAAGAAACACCAAAAAAACAAAAACAAAATACGAACAATGGAAATTCAAATATTAAGAAACCAAATCGGAGTACAATGTTCATACCTACAGACCAAGAAACGTATGAGAGAAAGAACCAATGTACAAGATGTCGTAAAATGGATGAAAACCACAAGAAAAGAGTAGAACGAGCATGTCAATACGAAGAGAAACTAGCCCAAATCTGTAAAAACCCTTCAACTGAATAGTTGCCACGGCTAACAGAAATCGTCCTAGCTTAAAGAAGAAAAAATCCTAAACATGGCAGCAGAATTAATCTAGAATTAAAATAATTTTCTATTTCTGTTAGTACCACAAATTACTTAGGGTACTAGATAGTGAGATGGTATTTGTTTATTAATTCGCTTTCGCCCCACGTTGTGGAGCCATATAATGAGATGGTTTGCTTTGAAAGCTCCACTTTGAGTTTGCTATTTAATTGATATGGTTTTTAAAATTTAATGTAAGACTTAAACTGATTAAAATAAAATTGCTGTTTTGTGTTTTTATTTTACTCGGCCTAAAATAATTAGTATTTTATTTATCTGCAATTTTATTCTCATAACGCTAGCTCGGTAGAACAATCAACTCTATTCAAAGGGTGAATTCCTATAATTTGTAACCTTTTTACCTAAACTGGTACGCCACTGTGCGCCCGAATTATTTACAAATACGCAGTCGCTAATGTATGCGCTGCTGTCAAAATTACACAAAAAGGTTCGTATCTGGCAGTAAGCGTTGTTGACTTTAAAAATCAAATTTGTGAACATTCGAAGAGGTATTTATTTAATTCGTAGTGCTCTGGCGGTTACTATTCTCTTTTGTTGCAGGAATTAATTTGTCTTATGACGTCAGAAGGGACGCCGATTGAATTTCTGCAATTGTTTAATCTCCACCTAACCTCACAACGGGACTCTGGTTAATAATTTGAAAAGCACTTTCGCTGGAGGCCTGAAGATGCTTGAATCTTGTTCAGTACGGTATTGTCTCGCATGCACACAAATTTCTGGATGCTCACGCTAATATTTTTAGGTTAGACAGTACCTTAAGATTTCGTGTTCGCTTCAATCTTCGGAAAGAGGGCCCCAGCTCGTATCTTCGTCTGGAACGGTTTCCGCCGGTGTCTGTGATCTGCTGGTCGGTGTCCTGCACTGCTGCCTGATGCGTCGCAGTAGAATGCCCTGGCTCTGTACCCTCTTTTCGGCTGGAATCCTTCTTCGTAATCTTGATGTGTGTGGCGAACGTTTCCTCGGAGATGCTCTTGGTGAAATAATTTATGTTTGCGGAAATCGCCAAAAACGTTCTCATATGAACTATACCACTTGCTTAACACAGTGAATCACTTTTTAGCTCAAAATATTTAATTTTATTATATAAAAACTTGTATTAAAAAGGAGCACAAAATGTCATGTCAATCGTATAATTTATTCAATTGTTATCTGATTCAAGTCGGCTATAAACAAATGCTGATCTATTACTATACAAACGGAAATTAGCCATGTTCAAATCAATTACATTTTAAACTAAATTAAAAAATTCTTATCTCTAAAATATTGTCCACATTTTTAATTGTTAAAATGTCTCTTTGCGCCACTACACGTTTTATTATTTGCTTTGCTCTGTTTACTCGCGTAATTGCACTGATCCTTTTAAATAGTTCACTTTCTTCATAAATGCTTTCGATGTCCATCTGTCTTCTTTTCACTCGTTTATTTCCTGTCTTGCTGTTTGCTTTTCCCTTGCCTTATCATGTCTTGTCTACTTCTCGCAATTGCTATTTCCTGACTTTCTGCCAGCCTTTTAATTTGCTCTTTGCAACATTATTATTTTTCTGGCTTCTTATACCTTTTTAGATTGTTCACAACTTGACCTACTTAGCTATATTGAAATCTACGCTTCGTTGACCTGCACATAGCAAACCTTTTTGTGATTACTCATTTCTTTTGGTTTGGCTATGCATTCCGCACAAATCTAATATTTAATTAATTTGAACTTCGACTTCAACCCTGTGAAAAACAAGCTTTGCCCTTTGCGTTCCTTACTCAATTCATTTATTAATACTGGCATCTCAAATTTAAGCTTAGTATTGCAGCTACATAAAACACCCCAACTCTGTGCTTATTGACTTGTTTTCTAAACTGTACTGCAAGCAGAGTAGAGCCTCAGGCATAAGACCATTACAAAAAAAAAATTAACAAAAATTGATCTATACCTTTTCAACTTCAAATCGAAAGACAAATCATATTAAAATAGTCATACTAATGTAAAAAAGGAAGAATTTAGCAAACATAGCTTATTAAAGCACCTAGCTATATAGCATTAGTATTGTAACAAATCGCATTTGCAAAATGCATATTATATAAGTATGTAATAATTCATTGGGTTTAGAATTTTCTTTAAATGTTAACTCAAGTTGAGATAAAAATTGCAAGTACCAGAATGTGATAAAATTACGCATCCGGAAAGTGAGCAAGTGTCACAACAGGCTCAAGTTTTTATGAAATTTTGCAGAGTAGAAACAGAGCCCGACTCGCCTTCTTTGAATAAAAGAAATAGATGATTACACAAAACGTGCAATCACGAAAAATACTTCGGAAATTAACCGAACTACTGTTTACAAAATTTACTTGGAGGGATAATTACTTCAAGAAGACACTTAGTCACAGGAGTTTGGACAAAACACGTGACAGCAGCTGGTATTCCAACACGCTTCGGTAAAGGGCGCATATTAAAGATTAAATAATAACATCTTTTCTTAATTCTTAATTCGATTCGATCTAAATTATGTGGGTGTGACAGTGCCAATTGGTAGGAAGTGAAACCGCCTCTAACTTATAAAATTCCAAATGAATCTAATAGCTATGTGAAACTAGTAATCTCCGTCGATTCGCGTTTTCGTAGTTAAATAAAAAGTTGGTGCTCACCGACGGAAGCCGAGGTTTATCAACCAGGTTTGATTTTAAAAACCCCATGAAAAACAAGATGTTGGCAGGCCGCAAGCATTGGAGTTAAACCGGAACAGGCCCGAAGGTCTATATCCGTGAAGGATGATGATGATTATTACTAATTCGCTTTATATCTTTGCAATACGTATTGTAATGATACCCTTTACTAAAATAAGGCTTTAGTAAAAATATAAATAATAATTTAGGGCAAATCACCACAATTTATAAAATTAAATAGTTTTAATCAAAAATTCGGTCATTCTCAGAGCTCATTGAAATGATGTTGTAATTATTCGCTTAATAAACGGTTTATTGCTCTTAGGTATCTTATTTATTTGCAATTAATTGAATTAAAGCTCCGGTCTAGCATGAATAAAACTCTTATCACAGGGGTAGGTTCAACAACTTGTATCTCAAATACTTTTGTGTATGACAAATTCAGTATTTAGTATGGCAGACGCTTGAATCCATATTTGACAGCTTTATCCTCAAAAATTGACTGCAAACACAAAGATGATTTGCACGTATAAAAACTTTGGGTAATTTGAATTCACAGACCACAATGGCAAAATCACATCACGTAAATATTATGCAAATTATGTGACGTAATTTCCGGCTGACCTGGTTTTGTTTCAGAGATGTAAAACGACGCTCTGATGTGCTTTTGTTCTATTTCCGGCCAAAAACGGTCGAAATCTTTGGTTCAAATCGCAATATAAAAGGACGCCACGTCGATTAAAAATCTCTGCAAAGCTTCTGGGAACTGGGGCCTAGTGCTACACCTCGTAAACAGTCTAGTCTTGATGAATCCCAAATTTTACAGGCCTGCTCCAACTGCTTCCTGTGAATTTTTACCTTTGGAAGCAGTGCTCCGATGCTGGCTCGCACAATCAAAGGACGCCACGGCAATTACGAACTTGGTGATGGCTTCTGGGTTTTCTTTCCTACTTGTAAGACTCACTAACGGGCTCTTCCACACGTAGTAAAAAGCTTCTGGCTGATCGATGTCTCGAAGTAGTCGAAAAGAGGCTCCGAAGTTGATCGCAGTTGGGCAAATCTTGCAGCTGGCTATCCCTCTTTACTGGGAACTGTTATCACTACGAAAATTACACTTAAATTTGCCCTACACACTGGTGAATATAAAAAACACTTTTTGGCTCATACAAATAACTTTTTATTTAACAATTTTACACAAAACTTGGAGCAACTCTTGCACCCAACAAATTTTAAAAGGCTTGTTTTTGATATCATGTTATAACCTATAAACTGTAGTTTTGATATACTGTCTTTTTTTGGAAATTATCACTTTTACACTTGAAATATCTGCTTTTAATCACTTCAGTTTTAAATGCACTGTTTTCACATGTTTATTTTAGCACTACACGATGTGTGTTTCCTTTGATAGGTAGCCTAATTGCTCTTTACAATCATTACTTCCTCACTCTGCTTTGCACCGTTCCTTACCTTTCAGTTGTCTTACCGTTTGCAGGTAATACAAATTCTTAATCACAAAGCTCATATAATTTTTGTACTTCACAAACCATCTCTGTATTATATCAAAATTCATATCATATTGATTTCGCCAAACTCAAATCTGTCAGCTACATAAATTAAGCTGCGTTTGCTATAACTAGCATCAAACATTGACTAAAACGCTGAACGTAACCCTTCTGAATCCTGCCTTATCTAATGCCAACCTTTCTCACTCAAATTATAATTACAGCTACTCATCTCAAGTGCATTTATTATCGTAAAATTACTGACTTTCTTGCAATAAATAAAATATTTAATTCTATGCTCATTTTGAAATTATTCATTTATCATTTTAGTTAGGCACTAAACTCTCAGCTTGGGGGAATCTTGAAAGAATAATGTATTTAAACTAGAGCAAATGCCGGGATTTGATTACTTCACGACTTAAGTAGGTCTTTTGCGCCGCTATTAGCCCGAGCGTAAGTTAGGTTATTTCATATTAAGCATAATCAACATGTTTTTGGCCAACTAATATTTATAATGATTTACCCTATGTTCTTATTCATTTTAATATAAGCAGTTAAATAGCCTCCGTCTTTTATTACTCAGCCCATTTTTTATAATTGTTCATGTTTTGCGCACTTAGTTGTGACGGGACGACAAACGGACCTGCCTGGAAGCCCGCTACCCCTAAATAAAACACAGGTAGGGTACGTTATAATATTCACAGCCACTACGTGATACCCAAAAGGTAGTTTACACTAAACATAATTTTTTGGTAACGTTTGCTTTCGTTCAACTGTTTTCCGTTACTTGCAGCAGCCGCCTGAAATTTAGCATTTTTTTTGCATAAATCGTTACTATCTCCATACTTTATATTAAAATGGTTAGCATTTTGACACAAAACTTTCGAGCTACACATTTAATAACGTAAGTTTGGTTTGCCACACCTAAACGCTCCGGCTTAGCATGAGAAAACTCTGATCAAAGGGTTGTAACATCCGGTATAATATCTACTATTGAGTATAATTTATGCACAAGTATGGCAAACGTCCAAATATTCTGGTCCGACAGTTTAACCTCGAAATTTGACAGCAAAAACACAGATGAAGAGTCGCACAAAAACCGGCGTAAATAAATGCGAAATCACCAACAAACAATAAATTTCGCGTCAGGTAAATATGCAGTGTAATTATGACTTAAGCAGTGTGGCTAACCTGATTGGTTGCCTTTAGTGACGTAACAGGGGACGCGCTAACCTGCAATTGTTCAACTTCCTGCAATTTCGGTATCCAAATCTGACGCCAACCGCAAAGTCAAGGGACGTTATCGCAATAAAAATCTTCTGCAAGAAGTCTGGGGCTGAAAATCTCTCTCTGGACCTCGTACAATGTCTATTCTTGATGCTGCCCAAAGTTGATGGACTGCTTTCCTGTTCAAATTTACCTTGAAAGTGGAGCTTTGTTGCTGGTTCACAAAATCAAAGAACAACACGGCTCTCAATTAACGCTGGGTTATTCCTGCTTTCTGCTCTCTGGACGTAGGCCTCAAGGAAAGCCTCCTCTACACGTAGCACACAAAATTCAGCCGGCTGCTAATCCGCAACTTGTCGAAAACTGGCCTCGATGTCGGAATCACTTGGGCAAAACTTTCAGATCACTTCCCTTTTCACTGGGATTCAATAACACGATGAAATTCTACACACAAGCACTCTGCGGACTGGTGATTAATAAAAACAGCTTTTCGACTTTTATATTGAAAAAAATACAATTTCTTAGGAGCCAAACTTGCACACAGTTTTTTTTATTATGGCTTGGGTTGTCAATAATAACAATGGAACATCACGTATCTTAGCAACTAATTACAACTGTTTTGAAGTAAGTTTTGTCCAACTGTTTTTTGGTTAATTGTCAATCGTAGCACTTTATAACCTCAAATCTCTGTTTATTACACTTACAGTTTTAAATAGCACTGTTTTTCACGAGTTTTAATAGCACTGCACTATTGTTTTCCTTCTAACATAGATGGCCTTTTCATGCTCTTTGCATTCTATGCTTCCTTTACATCGCTTTTTACCTTTCTGCTGTGTTGGTGATTGTTAGCCTTATAATTTTTAATTCTAACGCTGCATATAACTTTTGTACGTCTCGAAACATCTCTGTATCTTATTAAATTCACATTCTTGTCTTGACTTTACAATATTAACTCTGTCAGTCCACATAAATTAAGTCCATCTGCCATAACGAACACAATTATTGAAAATTGAGTTAAACGTAACCCTTCCGATACTGTTATATCTAATGGTAACCTCTGTCAATCAAATTATAATACTGCTAATCATATCTTGTGCATTTATTAGTGTATTATAATTACTTTAATGTTGCAATAAACAAAATATCAATTTTGGGCTTATTTGAATTTTTCTTTTAGTTTAGAAGGTTAAGTGTAAGAATAGCTTTAGCCAAACTTTGCCTTCTCAACTGAAAATTTTCCAGGGAAAAATTAGGGAAGCTAGGAAAAATTTTTCGTTTGCCCAGGGAAATGACAAACATTATTTCATTTTTTGAAATAGGAACACATTAGTAAGAACAAAGGAAAAAATCAAAATAGAAGCACTTACTTGAGCTGCCACCAGAGCTCGGCACATTTCTTCCCGTTCAGCATCGCTCACAACTTGCCCATTTTGATCCAGCTTAGGATTTGACTGTAAATGCTGAAACAGTTGGCTTCTGGACGAAGCCAAACTTGCCCTTAGAACCCTTAGAATTATAGCATAGACAGGTGCGCAGCGAAACACTCTCTCATCGCATCGCATAATCTACAAAACCTGTTTTAAAAACTTTCCATTTGTACCTGAAACAAACCCACCTGCAATGGATCATCAGCCACATCACTCCTCGTTAGTCCGTGCAAATTTCCAACCACATTTTTCACGGTCAAGACCCATAAGCGGCGAGGCAAAACGGTGTTCAGCCTCAACCAGACGTCCTTGTATAAATCCTGTAAATACCGTGGCACGTTCTTCCCCAAAATTTTCTTAGCAAACTGTGTGAAGATTTCGGCAAAAGGCCAAATGTCAATTGCTGGCTTTTTCAACAGCACCTGCATCATCTTTGCGCACTTCGAAGGATTACTCTCTATGGAGTTGAATGCCTCTAATATAAACAACTCGCTTATGTAACTGCTCCTATGATCGGTTTTAAAGGACATATCATCCAGCCAATCCTCCACGAGCGTCAAATGAGGGAAATGAGTAGCTAGAAGCTTTAAAAGGGGCCCAAAAAGACCAGAATACGAACTCTGATCCTTCTGAGCATGATGTAAGAGATACTTAATAGGTAACTCCGACATAAACTCGGCACTGTAGATTTTTATTTTCCTTCCAGATGCTGTCAAACTGGGTGCATTCGTCAAGCGGCAATCCTCATACAACAACAAATAATAAAGGAGAAGAAGCTGAGGAGTCAAACTCTTTTCATTAATGTAAACACTCTCATAATCACAACTCATATCAAACTCCAGGTTAAAAATCGAGCGCTTCGGATCAAAATATTGGCCGAAAATGGAGCTCTGAAAAACGCGACGTATCTCGTTCTCGCTCAATGGCTTATTAGTCACTTCCAAATTCCTTTGGTTTGATAAAATCACACTGCTGACGTACACTTCCACAAGTAAAGGTAGTACCGGATGCAGAGGACTCGTACTGGCGCAAATTTGCCTGTAGATCCAGCTTTTGATATTGACGTTGTGCTTGGCGAACGCTCGCGACTTCAACAACTGATGTATGCAATGCACAGGCAGAAATCCAGCCATGTTGGCATTCAAGTTAGGCGTCACGGGGACTTTGACGGCATGGGAGGTGACGACCTGCTCCGTGAAGATTTCCTGGGTAAAAACTTGCTTCATCCTGGTCATGTTATTGTGGCGGATTGGAATTTTCATGCCTAAAGTGGCACAGACGAGGTCGCAAATGGCACTGAGCTGGTTGCTGTGGAAATGTATGGCCATTAACAGCAGCATTTCGCCGAAGGATGCCGACACGCCACTTGTGGATTCAAAGTACGCCTCCTCGCGAACCAACCATTGAACCTAGAGTTTTAAATACAATTTAACCTCAAACTCCTGTAGCTTTAAGCTTTACTAGTCAGCCAACGCTTGTGGGAAAGCATCATATAAGCAACATTAATATACCAGCAATTAAGACTGCGACTTACCCAATCAATGCTTTTTTTTTCGTGTTCAGGCTGCGAAACAAGTGATGGACAAGCGATCAGCATGCACAGGCCCAACGATGCAAATCTCACACCGGCCGGGGTTGGGCTAGGATGTGACGTTAGCAACTGAACGATGAGACTAACTTCTTCATCTTGAAACCTTCAAATGCAATTTTTTATGGTTAAAATTTAAAATCTATCTATTTAGAACTGACTTGATGGCTGCTATTCCACGCAACGCACAATATAGCCGAAGCAATGCAGCAGCTTGCACTACGTAACTATCTAGCAGCTGACCATCAGGGCAAGCCTGAATGATGCTTTGTAGCCGACACAACAAGTCCTCTCGCAGCAGCTGCAATGAGGTACTAGATACCTCGCCCTTCCTCTTTTGACCAGTGCGGATGAATAGGGCAAACCAATTTCTATAACAAAATTATACTTTGCTTTTAATTAATATCTTTAAATTTAGTACTATATTCCAAGTGCAATTGAAAAACAGTTATACCATACAAACCTAATGCCTTGATCATTGCCAAGCAATAGCCCAGACACAAATGCGACCATATCGCTCTCATGGTCATAATTGGATGTCCGACTGCCATTATCCAGAGACAGTGTAATTGCAAGAGCAGGCATGCGGCACAGCTCCACACACTTACTACGTACAGCTAGGGCTTGTGACGGATTCATTTTGCAAAGCATCGATATGGCATTCAAACGCACTGCACTGTGCGGGTTTTCCTCCTGCTTTTCGCCTCTTTGAATTAAATTGGTACAAACTAAAAGTAAATATTGGCAGTTTCCCATTATTGATGTACAATTTTAATATCAATAAAATTATCTCATTTCAAAAGCAAAACACTTTACAGAGTTCATATCAATCACACAAACAGGAAGTAAAACCACATCTGCTGACCACAATGCAAATTTTAGAACACTATAAATAGTCTACAAGATCCAAACAATAGGTTTCCTTGTGCAATATCTTTAACTGTTGACGGTAAGCATTCGTTTTCTTAAATATCTCACCTTCTCGAAACGAATCGGGAAAATTGGCAACAACTCTACAAATAATCGCAGGTCCATTGTGCACGTGTAAAAGAGTTTCAGCCATGCTCTGCACATTCAAAAGCATCGGCAGCTCTGCCAATGCAATGCAAATCACGTCGGAAATCTCTTCGATATAGATATCATTATCAAACAATTCGGAAGATTTCATATAAAAATCCTGTTCTATGTGAGTTTCCCCGCCATCCTGAATTTGCGATTGTATGAACAGTAGCTCGCTTAAAACTAGCCGCAAGCGCCTGGTCATGTCGGACCGCTCGTATTCCAAGGCAAGACCATTCGGCAGGTTGCTTATGAGGACTGAATCGCTTTGAGAGGTGCTGCTTTTTTGCCGTAGCTGCTGCTCCTTTCGTACATCAGATTCCAGAGCGTGAAAGTCGATGGAAAGAAGGGCAACGATGGAGTTCACATATTCGATGCCTGAAATTATAGTTAAGATGTCGATTTTCTGTCGGGAACACTTCTTAGAGGTGTCCAGCGGCGAAATGAGGCTCATTCGCACCAAGCAGGGCAAAATGGGGCGGATTTCTGGCTCGCAGCATTTTGCGAGTTCGTCGATGTCGACGTTTTGTATTGCATGAAACACTTTTGGCGATACACTCTTCCTGAATGCCATTGTTCTTGATTAACTTTTGCATTTATATGTGTACCATGTTTCAATTTTTAGTTGTAAACATTGCCGATAAAAGAAACTTAAATTAATGAGGTTAGGTTGAACAAGTGTGTGACGTTTTAGCACGCCAATGACGTACGGTAGCGGTAGTGTCTCTTGTTCCAGCAGTTTATCTTCAGAGATATTTAGCTGCGAAATTTAATTGGAAATTTTCCATAGCAACGGCGATCATTAATCTTCGGAAATACCGGAAAATTTCCACTTATGCCACTGTCATCACAAAAAAACCGTAAGATTTGTGTATTTAAAAAGAAAAAGATGTACATGTTAAGAACTAAATACGATAAGAATGGGAATAATTAAAGATAATAATGGAGTGATAAATATCTTTTCTTGATAAATTAATAAGATAAATAAATGGAATAAAAAAAATATTAGGTAATCTCGACTGCAAAGGGTTTGTTAAATATATTAATAATTCAAATATTAGACCATTTGTTATTGATGAAGCTAGAAAACGAAAACGTTTTAGCTGGATATATGTTTCACGATATCAAAAATTATCTAGATATTTTATACGTGTATTTGAAGATAAAGTTGATTGGAAGCGTGTTTCAGAATATCATAAATTATCAAAAAAATCTATAAAAGAATTTCAGGATAGAATTGATTGGAAACTTCTATCGGAACACCAAAAATTATTAGTAGAAATATCACAACAGATTGAAAAATTTTCGTATAAATATTTGGCAAAATGTTTTGCAGCTATTTTTTCAATCAAAAAGCATGACAACTGAAAGGCTTGAAGACATGCACGAATACTTTTGCAAAAAAAGCGCGGAACATTTTCTGCAAATATTTCTATAGGAAATTTTTTATGCACGCGTATATTTTGATAGAATATCACGCATAAATAAAACACAGTATTTTTTTTTAATTAAAAATAATAAAACTAATATTTAAATGTTTCAACAATTCGTCTAAGTGTGCATCCTTCTCTGTCAGATAGAAATGCAAAAACATTTGAAACTAATAGAAAAAATTAAGGAATAAGTAGGTAGTCTCTATCGGAACAAGAAGTTGAAAATTTAATTTTATCTGCTTTATCAAATAGTAATGATTTAAAAACAAATATGCAAAGAAGCTTCCTATACCAATTTTAAAAATGTTTATCTCGATCCAAGTCATTTGTCAGATAAAATTAAAGAAAATGAATGTGGAGATGTTAGAATTCTAGGCATTCATTAGGTATGATATTTTAAAAATAAAATTTTATTGTAATTCAACTGGAACGCATGCACCTATTGAAATAACACATTATTTACACACAATCAGGTTGATTCAGACTAAAAGGAAAATTTAAAAAAAATGACCCACCCATCTATAGTCATTTGTGTTTAGTTATTTTATGTTTATTGGAAGTTGAAAGAATGAAATGGAAATGGAAAGATGTAATCAAACGAACTAGAATAAGTAAAATTAAAGTTACTCTAAAAAATATAAGTACAAATGAACTTGTTTTGGTGTGTCAAGTGTGATAAAAAAACAATTCACGTTTAAATAAAAAAAATAAAAGGATGATAGATGGTGATTGAAAGCTAAGTGTGCCGTATGGAGTACAAAGAAATCATAATTCATAAAATCCCCAAGCTGTTCAAAATACTTCAAAAACTAAGAAAATAATGTAAAAAATTAATAGCTTCCAAACAGCTGTTTAAAAACTGTGAAAAATAACACCGTCAAAGTGCAATACAAGTATGTTTATGCAGTAATTAAAAATAATAGAAAATAATATTATTTTCATCTAAAGTTTTCTGATAAACATGGATTTATTCCTAATTTAACTAGATGTTTACCTAAAATTCACGTTACAAAAAAAAATGGCAGTACGTATCCTGAATTTGAAAAAAGTTATTTGGTAAATACTAATTATTTTGCTTATTTTTGATTTATGATCTAACTTAAATTTTCAATTCTGATCCAGATCAGTACGATAACGTGGGACAAGAGGTGCTAATAATTCAAATGGATGGATGGATGAAAAATGGTTTCATTGCAAGTTATAAATACGGATTGTGTATAAGTCAAAATAATAGTATATTGCTTTATTAGGATTAAAAATGGAACTTGGTTTGAAAAGAAAAAATTGCAAGTCAAACAGAGCCACTTTTAATCCGGATAATACAGTTTCATTCAGCAATAGATATGAGAAATTTAATTTCTGGTTTCTTTGATGATTTAAGTGAACCTATATTTGAAGTAGGTATGCATGTTGTAATGAATTTGATAGATAATTTGAATGATCCATTATTTACGTATAATGAAAAGAAAGAAGGATAGTGTTCGTGCAAAAATTACAATTGCTCGTTTTAGAATAAAAGTACCGGGTGTCTTAAAATGAATTACATATAGTATGCTTTGAATTTCCCATAATGCAATCCAGACCTTTACTTAAAATTGGCAAGACTGTAAGTCTATGTCAAATTTGACGTTAGCAGGTTGGATTTTGCGTCAGTTTTGACACAAACTGACGCAAAACATAACCTGATAACCTCGAATTTGACATAGACTTACAGTATTGCCAATTTCAAGTAAAATTTTAGATTGGATTATGGGAAATTCAAAGCATACTAGATGTAATTCATTTTAAGACACCCGGTATATTGAATATGATGACAATACAACAATTAAATTGGTACCCAAATGAATTAATAGTAATTTATTATTCATTGAAATGTTAAACAGTGTTTAACATGATCGCGTCCTCGAATGTTAAGATACATTTAACATGCATTCACTCATTTAACATGCATTCACTATAGCAACAACACACATATTCATAGTAGTCCGATTTCGATTTAGCAGTTTTTAGTAATTATTATTGATTCAAAATTATTGCCTCAATAAACAATAAACTAATGAACGAATTTCGAGGGGAAACCGTCTTAACATTACTCACATAAATTACCACTCTTGCTTCGCTGCGCTCGCTCGAGTGGTAAAAATATGCTCGAATGTTAAGACTGGCTTACCCCTCTTAATACGTTAATTACTATAACGTATTTAGAGGGGTAACCCAGTCTTAACATTCGAGCATATTTTTACCACTCGAGCTAGCGCAGCCAAGCGAGAGTGGTAATTTATGTGAGAAATGTTGAAGACAGTTACCCCTCTAAATGCGTTCATTAGTTTATTGTTCATTGAGGCAATAATTTTGAATCAATAATAATTACTAAAGACTGCTAAATCGAAATCGGACTATCATAAATATGTGTGATGTTGCTATAGTCCGTATAGTGCATGCATGTTAAATGAGTGGATGCATGTTAAATGTATCTTAACATTCGAGGACGCGATCATGTTAAACACTGTTTAACATTTCAATGAACAATAAAAGAATTTAATACAAGTAGTCATTAGGTATTTACTTATAAATGTTTTCAATGTGTGTAGAGTGGCATGGAGAATTGAAAAAGTTTCATACGTTATATTTAAATTTAGCGGATTTCGTTTTTACCCAAGAATCTGATTAGCCTTTTGTTTTCTTTTTACCTGATAACGTTTTGAATAACCAAAATGGAAATCCAACTGCATGGAAGCATGCAAGTTATACAAAATATTTAATTTTTAGTTGGAGAAGAGGGAAATCCAGCAGAACACCAAAATTATGATATTGACAATGGGGACTACTATGGTACTATGATTTATTTTATTCGAGTTCTGATTACGCTAAGGCTTTCTATGGACTTAAAATTGAAAAGGTTTGAAAACGCAATATGAAGAGGGAAGTGAGTGATTGACAACCTCCGCGAACACGCGATGCAGGAATTCCCATACTACCAGACGGACAATTAGCTAGAGAGTGCCAAAACTATAAAACCCTCGAAGACACAATGACTGCGTTGCAGCAGTCAATGAAGGCCAGATCACTCGAGTAGACAAGTCGGGGAAGCCATAAATCCCTTTGCTGAAGATACAATGGCTGTTAATTTTATGACAGGAGATTCCAACCCGTTCGAGTACACGATTCGGAGGGTGGGGAGAAGGGAGTAATAAAGCACGATCGGGAACAAAAACCCAGGAATTCATTACAGAGCCGGATTAAGGGGGGGGCTAAGGGGGCTGCAGCCCCGGGCCACCGAATTTCGGGTGCCTCGAAATGATTCGAAGGTTATAATCTAGTGCGGTTTCTAATCATTTACATCCCTTTGTACCCGTTGCATAAATGGGAATGGGGCCTCTAAAAAAATTTAGCTCTGGGCCTCACATATCCTTAATCCGGCTCTGATTCCTTACGTGCTCTTTCTTACGAGGTCTAACTTGACACCCGAGATTTTACTGGCACCACACTAGTTATCAATCGCGCACGATATTTCATTTTATTAGTGCTGTTGTTATCCACAATGTATTTATTATTTCTATTTACACGAATGTAAACCAGCAAATTAAAATAGGAAAAGCCTGCACCTTGCGTTGAATAGTAGTCTGATATAATTGTGAACTTCCTATTTGTGTTGGTTTATATTTGCCGCGGTCTGTTCTTATTCATCGATAATTTAAAACGAATATTCCGAGTATGTTTTTTGAACATTTAACAGTTCCCGTATTCACGAAGATTATAGAATTGTATTAACAATATTTTATAATATCCTTGTTCAATCCTACTATTGAAACATGTTGTTTCTTACTTGGAAACGAAGCGTTTGTTTTGCTCTCTCATATATGGTTTGTGAGATACTAGTAATCTACGATACAAGTGTGTAAAGCTAGTCTTTAGTCACGAGTGGGGCAGAGTTAAAAGCAAGTGAGCAATCGTGTTAAGCCCCGCGAGTGACTAAAGAAGCTTTACGCATGTGTATCGTAGAATATTTTATTTACGATAGAATCTGGAAAACACGGTAAAATAAAAATATATTTTAAATGTAAATTAGGATTACGGCGTAATTTTGCGTGGTTAAAAATTTTAAAACACATTGCTACTGACGACGTGACTAATGAAAACGTTATTAAACAGTCGTTTTACAAACTTAAAACTGCCAACTAAAAGTAAATTTTACACACTGCCGTAGATAACAGTATATTATGTAACAAGTTTTATAAACATCACTTTAGTCTCGAGTTTTTTAAGCACGAGCGGAGCGTAGCGCAGCGAGTGTTTAATAAACCAGTGTCTAGACGAGTTTATATAATGTGTTACATACTATACTTTTTCTACGACCACAAATTTAGACAATATAACATCATATTATTTTATTAAGATTTTAAATATTAGGTTACGTTAAATTATGCTCGACAAACGTCAATGTTGACTGTTGAAAACTAACTTTATTTTAGTTTGGCTGTGGCCAATAAAGCAAATACTGTTTGAACCTAACTTCACCCCGTGACTAAAACATCGTTGCTAACTTCAGCCAGTGACTAAGAGGTTCTTTAGTCACAGGTTATGAAGGCGTGATTAAAAGATCACTTAGCGACGTGTATGTTAGTATGTTAAATGCCGTTTTAGTTATAGGAGTATAAAAAACTTTTTGCCCACTCATTTTCCCCACTTCCAAAATATGTCAAATTCGAGATACCAACCTCAAATTTGACATAGACTGACAATAAACTTTCGTACTGCCAAACGTGTAACACGAACAAATTTTATTTCGAACCAAAATTTGTTTTTTGATATAAATCACGCAAATTATACAATTTTAATGTTTATTCAAAAATTGAGTGGCAGGATTGAACAAAACGCTATACAGCACTCGTGAGAAACTAAATCACTCACTTGTTTGTCTTTCTACACTCGACTTCACTTCGTGTATAAAATCGACAAACTGTTTAAGGATGTTACAGTTTTAATGTACGTAAATTATGGACAGCCTGAAAACGATTGACTGTCACGTGACTAAGAGGCCTGTAACCTCTAACGACGCTAGTGCGACTCGTCTAGCGAACGATTTTCGTTATGTGAACGAACTGTCGCTCTAAAGCTATTCCGTAGCGCAAAGTTTCGTTGATGCGACGTTATAACACGACGGCCGGCCACCGTTCACAAACGGCAGTTATTTGACTGACGTTAGTCAACGACGTGAATTTTAGCTTAGTTAAATTTCAGTATATTTGAGTATTTTTCTGTTCACGCAATTGTTTTACTTTTGACATGGAGAATAATAATTATCTAAACGTAATTTTAGAGGAGTTGGAACGGTGTAAGCTTTAAATTGTTTTTACTAACTTACAAATCTTCCTTGCAGTAATATTTTAAACTTTTATATCACGCAAGACAACGTAAAGCTCGTTTTTGTAATACCTACTTGTTAAATATTTCTTTAAGGACTGTTTACTACTGCGTAAGCAACCTCTTTACGGCCCGGCCGTAAAAAGTGTCCGTAAAGACCACGGCCTGCTAAATTGTTTGCCAAACGTCAAAGTGACGTTTGTCACACAAATCCAGCAGCAAGCAAGCCTTTAACTCCACATAGAAGAAGGCGCAAAAGACTGCTATAACTCCTGAACATACGCTAAAATAACTTGCTCATTCAGAATCTTAACGTCTTTAGGAATATCTTCATCATTTTCTACAGATGTCGTAAGTTACGAGCTGGTTACAACTTAAAACTGCTTACAACCATATACGAAATTGGAAATAACTGACATTTATAAACAACAGTTGCAACGTTCTACGCACTCTCAATCATTCTAAAACGTCATTACACAAACCTAGCGTTTTGATGAAAATAAATTAGAAAAATATAGATATGACCGAATTGTATGTAGGTATTACAAAAACTATTGTACAATACGCGTCCGTTAGGGCCTTTACTGCCTCGCCAGTATTATTCGACTCGCTCTTCGAGCTCGTCTCACAAATTCTCTGGCTCGGCAGTAAAGGCTATCCTAACGGAATTCTACTGTAAAATACTATTACGAGACGCAAGCAATCCTTTTGAGATTCCAGAAATCAATTTCAGAAATTGTATCGATTAGTCCGCCAAGGGGCCCTTGATTTATGTAACTTAATTGAACCACACATAGAGGATGGTTAGAAATTGACAACAATACCAAAAGTGGTAAAGGTACCTACGCAGATTTATTTACCTAGTAATAATTATTGATAAAGCTTTGTCATTGATATATGTAGTTTATAACAGTCATGCATTTCTTAGCACGTGGAAGTTACCAAAAATCTGTAGGTAAAGACCACCATTGTGGCTTATCTCAGACTTCTGTTAGCGGTTGTTTTATTGAAATTAAAACATTATTGAACATTTGGCTCCTACGCATTGGCGTAACTAGCGGGGGGGCCAGGGGGGCCAGGCCCTCCCCAGAGTGCCGTCTGGCCCACCCCAGAAAAATAGAAGTTAAATAAATTTTAAAATCTGCTTTTTTTATTAACCCATTTAAACTAAGGGGTTGGTTATCGACCCTCACACATTCTTACACTTTCTGGTTTTATTGCCTTGTTTGGGCTTAAAAACGTTATAGTATAAATATCATATGTTGGACGGATGACTCTAATGAATAATAATATACAAGAAAAAACGTTTTTAGTTAGCTAATAATTACTATGAAGACACTGCTTTCGTCTGAATATTTTTTTTAGTTAAATTTACACCATTTTTGTTAGTTTCTCTCAAGTTTTCTACAAATAAAGGATCGATTTATGTACACATTAAAATACAATTGCAAATGTTTCATATGCGGGTAAGTAAAGGAGTTGAAAACTTGAGTGTATCGGTAACTACTCCCTAGGCACATACAGCTAGCTGCCTATTATAGGCTCGTCCAGTTCAGACTTAAGGTGACTTGCTATTTAGATGTTTGCCTTGCCTAAAGAGTTGAGTTTATAGCTTTAAAGATAGAATAAAAACATATCACAATAACAATTAAGAGGATATTGATGTTTTCAAGAAAGTATTTGTTTCGGAGATACGGAGAAAAAAATAAAAATTGTTGCTCAAAAACGTGCAAATGGAAACCAAGTGATGTTTCTCCTGAAATAATATTTTTTACCGTCAACCTCATTGGGTTGCAAGAGGTAATCTATACATTTTTATGTTGTTTATGAACCGAGAAATAATTTATTGATATGCTCCTTAGACATGTAGTATTACGAGAGTAGGTAGCACCCATAATTTCCGCAAACCAATAGATCAAGTGCACCATGGAAATGTAACTTGCCATAAACAAATGTTTGTTGTTTTCTAATTTAACAGTTCAAATTTAGTTACTATACAGTTAGTTTTGAAACAAGTGTTGTGCATCAAAAATGAACATAATAGGAGAAAATTTTAGAGCCATGATTTACTATGACTTTAAAAGTTCCCTATCTCTGAAAGAAAGATGACTTCGTGCTGCTTTTGGTGGCCAAGCGTATATTTCTGGTTTAATGAATTTAAATTTGAACGAGTTTCAGTTAGCGACGATTTTTGCGAAGGACAAATTTCAGCAGTTACTGATACAAACGTAGACGCTGTGCGAAGAATGCTTCAGTAGGACAATCGAGTCACATATAGAATTATTTCGAGTACCTTGGGCATTGGCATGACTGCAATACAAATATTTTACATACTCATTTGGGTGTAAGAAAAGTCTGCCTTGGGTGGATACCACACAGTTTAACAGACACACAGAAACACAACAACAGCATGTGGAACAGTATAAGAAATATGATGAAGGTAAATCTAAAGCAGTTTACATCATAACTGGTGACGAAAGCTGGATATATGCATTTGAACCCGAATCTAAGCTGAAGTCAGGATGTTTCCAACAAATCTTAATCCAGTTAAAGTAAAGCGATCTTGATAATAATTGCTTGTTTCTTTTCAAAATCCGGACCTATCACAACTGTCGTGCTTAAAAATAAACGTAGCGTTACTGCAGAATGGTACACAACTATATGCCTACCAGACGTTATTCAAAAAGCTCGGCTTATGGCGCCCAAGGGATGAGATCGTTCTGCACCATGACAATGCTTCTAACTAGTCATACCGCACATCAAATAAAATAATTTTCAGAGACTTTTGAGTTAAAATTGCTAAGTTATCCCCCATTCAGTTCCGACCTAGCACCTTCCGATTACTTTCTAGTTCCTCCATTAAACGATAAAATGCGTGGTGTGCGATTTGGAACTCCCGAAGATGCTGTGGAAAGCTTCAAAAACCTTGTTTCTCAAGTGACTCAAAAATTGTGGAATTTATGTTTTGAAAATAATTGGTTTTACCGAATGCGTAAATGTTGAGTTGAAGGGGGAATATTTTGAGAAAATAATACAAACAAATTTTGGTTACTAAACTTTGTTTTATTAGGCTGCAGAAATTTACGGGACTGCCCTCGTATAACGGCATCAAAGAACAAGCAGATAAATTTATGCGAAAAAGTTATGTATGTACGTAAATTCATGTCTTCATAGGTATACATAGGTATTGACGATGGTTTGTTGGGGGGCCTGGCCCTCCCCAGCCAAAAATCCTAGTTACGCCAATGCTCCTACGTTAATAAAATTTCCTCAAAATCTGAATGACACTACTAGAGTAAAAACGGGCAAATAATATAGAAACAGCCTGCTTCAGATTTTAGTACAATTTTTTTCAGTTTCTTTGAAAATTTTAATTTTCCTGGGATAACGGGATGTATTGACTGCACTCCTGCACATGCCTTTATGAACAGAAAATGATTTTATATCATCAATTGCCAAATTGTAATCAGAATGTTTTATTTTATACCTAAGTGATAAATTGTTTGAAATATGTCCAATTATTTTAGATTTGTCAAATTTGAAGATTTTAGCTCGATGCCAGGTATCCTGGTTCAGTTCTTGATTCGGCTATTTGGATGGTTAGCAACATTATGGAAGTGCTGCAAAGACATTTTACCGAGAATAATGATCGAACTACTTATTAGTTGTTGGGAGATTCTGGGTATCCATTGCAACCATTTTTATTAACGCCGATTGTTGGAGCAAATTTGGACACGCCAGAAGGTCATTATACGGTTATACTCAACGGCATTGTGTAGTACGTAATTCAGTTGAATGATGCATTGGACTATTAAAAGCCTATTTTCGATGTTTGCATAAAGATCAAGTGCTACATTACAGCCCACAAATGGCTAAAATGATAAGCTGAAGTAGCATCAAGTAGGGAACAATATATAGTCCATTTACTAAAGGAAAAAAGTTCTAACTTCGTTGACTCAAAACCGATTTTGAAAATCTTTTTTTTATTATTTCGGAAAAAGTTTATAGAAAAGTTCCCCATAGGTGAGAAGGTGTGCTTTTTATTTTTTCAATTGTTATTAACAAAGAAGTGTTTTTTAATATATTCTTAATAAAAAAAATGTATAACTTCTTTATATATTTAAATCATTGAATGATATTTGATAACATAAGGTTTTTGGGTTCACAGATTACGAATCTGGCTTCAAATTTGGTCTAAAACCAAAATGGCGTCTACAAAATGGCGTCGAAGGTCTAATTTTTTCTTACACTTTTTTTAAAATTTTTTTAGATGTCTAAGGGTTTTTGAGGTCGCTGATTACGAATTTGACATTAAAACTCAACTAAAATAAAAAATGGCGGATGCAAGATGGCAAAAAAAAATTATTTTTTTTCCTGACTATTTCTTACCTAAATAGGGTTTTTTGGGTCGCTGATCTCAAATTTTATGTTAAAATTTATCAAAAATGAAAAATAACGTCTTTAAAGTGGCAAAATAGCTTCCTTGTTGAATTCCGCGCGTTGCCTCATATCTAGGGGTTTTGGACACAGTAATTATAAATATAGCATTAAAAGGTAAATTTTTATTCTGTACGATTATTATTATTATTATTTAATAAACATTATATGCAAATAAAATTTTAAATTGTTAAACTAACTCAAATTTAAATAGATTAAATACATTTAAATATAACATACGATTACATATAATTTCCAACGCGTAAAAATGTGTTTTCTACGACCTCTTTGTACAATTTCCAAAAGATATTACTGAATTAAAAGATTTTTCTGTTTGTGACCGACGGAGGAATGTTATTACATAAAAACAAATCGCAACTTGTTCAACAGTATGGTGCAATTTTAGATATATATTAATTTTATTGTTCGTAATTATGGAAAAAAGCAATTGTTTTTGTCGATTATCAGAAACATAGAATAAAATCTGATGAAAGAGACCGACGCGACGTCTAAAAGCGAAAACTGCACCAGATATTCGATTTGAAAGAGACAGGTCTTTAAAGTTGCATCAAGAAAAATTTCTGGAAAATATCTTTCATGTCGTTTTATTAATTTTTTAAAATAAACTTTAGCTGCAAATAATATACCCGCTCTCAAGATGAAAGTGATGCGGATCGGTTAATAGTTACAACAGCTGTCAATGCATCAAATGGAAACATAGTCGTAGTATCAGAAAATATAGACGTATTACTTATATTAACAGCTTCAGTTTCTCCTGATAAAGATATACATATATTTCTTAAAACCAGCCAAAAATAAACAAACAAAAAAATATCTTCTTCTAAAAGCCTTCAAGTGTAGTGAGCATGTACTTTTTGTACATGCTTTAACTGGATGTGACACAACTTCAGCATGTTTTAACAGAGGAAAGAATCTTCTTCTTCTTGTTCAGGTGCTTATCCGATTTCGTATGTTTGCGTTCAACACGGTCATCTTCACTTTATTGGTTGCAATTCTTGATAACTCGTTGGATGATTTCCCATACCATGCCCTTAGGTTTTGCAACCAAGATAATATTCTTCTGCGTCCTGTTCCACGTTTGACATATATCTTGCCTTGTATAATAGATTGTAGTAGAACGCACTTATTCTCATTCCTCATTATATGTCCGAGGTATTGGAGTTTGCGTACCTTGATGTTGTCCATGACCTGTTTATTTTTTTTTTCATTCTCTACAGAACGTTAATATTTATTACACGGTCTTTCCATAATATCCACAATATTTTTCGGAATAACCACATTTCAAAGGATTCGATTTTTTTTGTGATTGTTTCGTTAAGTGTCCAGGACTCGACCCCATAGAGCAAGATGGGAAAAATGTAGTATCTTAGCATGCGAGTTTTGGTGTCAAGGTGCAGATCATGGTTTTTGAATATAGTTTAATATATTGAAGATAAATTTATATAAGGATGAGGAAGACGAATAGGACCGGCACCTTATTAAAGATCCACATGCATAAGTCCTAGAAATGAAGCAATGGCTATGTTCACGAAAGAATAAATTTGCCAAAATATTTGAAAATAGCAGTGGTTTATAAGACTGCTAAAATTTATATAAAAAAATGCTGGTATAAAATATACGCTTGCAATGTATGCTGCGAAGAAAAGTAACTGCTTAAACTCTTACAGGAATGTTTAATTGATTGAACGTTTTTTATTATTCATATACCGCAAGGTAAATGAGGTTACAGATAATACGACACATATAATTTTTAAATAAAAACATTTTGAATTTTAGGTTTGACTCTTTTATTAAGGCGTCTACTAAAAAAAGTATTAATTTAGCATAATTGTGCCCTACGATGCATTCAGCAGAACAACATTTAAGCGCGTGTATTTGCAAACACAGTTGTGCCTGGGAAACCAAGATATTTCAACGGAAGATTGGGGTTGGAAATATGATACAGGAAAGTGTTTTCCAATCCTAATGACACAAGAACCAGCTCCACAAAACATCTTAAAAATCTTTTTTTTTTGCAACTACAAAACTAGTTGCGGGCCAGCTTGAGGGTGTAGGAAAAGTGGCCTTTAGGCTCGGCGGCTTGCGATGAATGTAACGGAAATAGTTACCTTAATTCACGACCGGCAGTGTCAATGGAAGAAGTAGAGGAAGAAGAAACTAAAGCTAAATAATTTTTTCCTTGATATTAAATGTATCTTGGGTTAATTTTAATAAATCAATTAAAATATAATATCTTTAATACTCATTTTCCACCATTTTTCAGACACCGTTTTCCATTTTTGATAAATTTTAACATAAAATTTGGGATGAGCGACTCAACAAACCCCTAGGTATAAGTATCAGAAATAAAAAAATATACCCCTTTCCGCCATTTTTGATCCGCCATTTTTTATTTTAGTTGAGTTTTAATGTCAAATTCGTAATCAGCGACCCCAACACCCCACAGACATCTAATAAAAATTAAAAAAAAATAAAATAGAAAATTAGACCTTCGACGCCATTTTGTTTTTAGACCCATTTGGAGGCCAGATTCGTAATCTGCGACCCCAAAAACCATATGTTGTCAAATTTCAGGCAATTGTTTAAATAAATAAAATAGTTATACATTTTTTTAATTAAGGGTATATTAAAAACACTTATTTGTTAATAACAATTGAAAAAATAAAAAGCACACTTTCCCACCTATGGGGAACTTTTCTATAAACTTTTTCCGAAATAATAAAAAAAAATGATCAAAATCGGTTTTGAGTCAACGAAGTTAGAACTTTGGCGAATTTTTAGCGTTTAGAAAATGGACTAATACTAACTTTCCCAAAAACGTCTAACACACCTTTGCGCTTCGAGCGACCGAACGACAGCTCATCAGGAATAACTTTTCTAACGAATTCGTTGAGCTTGCCGTTATGAAAGTCGCTAACGATCGCCTTTAAGAAAATCACCGTCAACGAACGACGAGTTACAGAATAGGCCTCTTAACCAAACTTACATCCTTGTCGCACCAATCTAGTAATGAATAAGGCAGAATAAAGACAAACATGGATTGACTAATCTTTATATACCGTGTGTCCACAGGAGAACGCACCATAGGGATTACCTAATAGAATAGAAAGATCTGCTAATGCTGTGATCGCCGGCACGCTAAAACGTTGTTTTCTGGCTTCTGACTCCCCACTGTATGAAACAATATTGTTATAAATGGTACAAGAAAAGGGACGGTGGTCACAACACTGGTTGATATTTATATTCTATTAGCATTATCTTATCTCTATGGTGCGTACCCCTGTGGACACACTATAAACGTATGCTGTGACTGCGTCTCTGCGTCACCTTTTTATTGGCATCAATCGGACCAAGTTTGGCCGCGATCGGCCTTCGTGTCACCGCGTACTTTATACTTTATAACAAAGCGATAAAAAAGCACGAAGCATTTGTAGGAAACTGGTTAGAGGCTGTCTAGACCAGTGTTTAGCAATCGAATTTCGCAGGTTCGAATCGCACCTACTGTTTTTTTCTTTGCGAATTGGTGTAATTTGCATTACTAGGTGTTTTCTTTTGCTGTTTCGGTATTATTAGCAACATCAAACTCAAAGGTACGCGCATTGTAATCAAGGAGGACTTAACTAAACACCGTTATCAGCTATACAAAGAAGCATCCAAAAAATACGGAAAAGCAGTATGGACCAACGAAGGCAAGGTACTAGTTAAAAACAACGGTGCCATTAAGTTAATTAAATCCTTGGATGACTAGTCCAATTCCTAGTTTAATAAGTAAATACATATCAAGGAGGCCACGCTTTCCTTTTTGCTTAAAAGAGCCCACCTGTTAGCTTTTTGACTTGGTCTTATCCCTGTTAAAAATATACAAAGTTTTATTTACCTTATTTGTAACCACAAAACTGTTCTGGTTTTTGTTTCACTGATATGTTGCAATTAATATTTATTTCTAATATGTTGTTTTAAAGATTTTAATTTAGCTGAGCAATTACATTTATTTAGTACTTACACTGTACGAATAAACTCGCATTTGGAAATTTTTTTATTCAAACTTAAATCAAAATAATTTATTTAAGCTAATATTTTGTCGTTGCTTATCTTTTAAGTAATAATTTGATTTGTTTATTTTTGAACCTGTTCAGCGAATTTTTTGTCTTTATGTAATGCATATTTAAGATTTTTCGTATTTAGTAGTTATATCATATTTCCTCTTCCACTATGATTCATAATTTTAATGTAGCGCATGTTAATGCACAATCTATTTTAAGCGATTTCAACAGTTTTAAAAGTGCAGTGGTGGATAGTAATTATGACGTTATTGCAGTCACTGAAACGTGGCTCACTTCTAATATCAATAACGATCATGTGCGTATTGAAGGCTATAATCTTATTAGAGCAGACCGTGCAGGCAGAGGTGGTGGGGTAGGACTATACTTACGAGATGTTTATCAATTTTCTAGTATTGTACAATCAAATACAATTGAACAGTTAAGGCCCGATCCACACTATCGGGCTACTCTCGGTTCGATCTCGCTCCGCTCAATTTTTTATACATTGTTAGCTATGGGCACGACCTGAGCTTGAGCGTTACCGATAGTGTGAATGTGCCCATTGCTAACAATGTATAAATATTTGAGCGGAGCGAGATCGAACCGAGAGCAGCCCGATAGTGTGGATCAAGCCTTATGGGTTTCGATAAAAATTAGGTCGTGTGTTTACATTTTTGGTGTAGTATATAAACCACCAAAAGATAATTATAAGTTTTTTATAGATGAGCTCGAGGTGTCCTTAAACAATTGCATAATAATGTCCGATAAAATTGTGTGCTTAGGCGATTTTAGGCTCGATCCACACTATCGGGCTGCTCTCGGTTCGATCTCGCTCCGCTCAATTTTTTATACATTGTTAGCAATGGGCACATTCACACTATAGGTAACGCTCAAGCTCAGGTCGCGCCCATTGCTAACAATGTATAAAAAATTGAGCGGAGCGAGATCGAACCGAGAGCAGCCCGATAGTGTGGATCGAGCCTTAGGCTTGATCCACACTATCGGGCTGCTCTCGGTTCGATCTCGCTCCGCTCAAATATTTATACATTGTTAGCAATGGGCACATTCACACTATCGGTAACGCTCAAGCTCAGGTCGTGCCCATAGCTAACAATGTATAAAAAATTGAGCGGAGCGAGATCGAACCGAGAGCAGCCCGATAGTGTGGATCTAGCTTAAGGCTCGATCCACACTATCGGGCTGCTCTCGGTTCGATCTCGCTCCGCTCAATTTTTTATACATTGTTAGCAATGGGCGCGACCTGAGCTTGAGCGTTACCTATAGTGTGAATGTGCCCATTGCTAACAATGTATAAAAAATTGAGCGGAGCGAGATCGAACCGAGAGCAGCCCGATAGTGTGGATCTAGCTTAATTAATGTGCATATGCTGAAACCTGACAGTCTGTCTTGTATTTACCTTAAAGGCGGCTTTACACGTGTATAGTAGCTAAAGCAAGTTACTAAATCAAGTAGCTAAAATTTATTAGTTTAGTTAAGCGAGCACGTTTACACACATTTTAGCATAATTGTTTAGTTGACGTTGAGTTTTTCAAAATGGCACAACGTGCAATAATTCGTTCGTCATTAAAGAAATGTATTTTTCACTTATGTGGTGAATTGGTGGATATAATGGCGAGTAGCTGTAATAAAAAAAAGCGTGTGTGGTGCAAGAAATGGTTGTCTCGAAGAGAAACACATGGCGCTTCTTCTATGTTGCTGAAGGGACTTGTTAAGGAACATCTAAAGGAGTATATATCCGATCCTGTTCCTGTCCTAGACTCTTTTATTTTCTTTTTCTCTTGAGCATAAGTTGATCGCAGTGCCCTATTTTATTTTTTATTTCTGCAACTCCAAATCCCACAATTTCCATAATGCCCTCAATTTCTTTGTAAGCCGTTTCTCGGGCTTGCTTATTTTTGTAAATGCTAGCCCTGGTATTCCACAAACATTCTCTCTCTCGATATTGCTGAACAAATTTTAATGTTGTTTCTTCATTCCAACGGGACTCCATGTTTCAACAAATTATGTAGCGAACGACTGGTCTGACTAATACACTTCACTAAACAAACCTGTCTACACCTGCTTAGTATGCCTTTAGTTACCGAAAATCGTGGTGGGGGTACGCCACTTGCTCAAGTAAATAGAACTGATTTCTATTCACTTGACTAAACAGTTTACTAAATTCTTTACTTGCTGAAGTACTAAACCGTACTAAACGAAAATGTTTACATGATGCAAGTAACTAAATTAAGCTACTTGATTTAGTAACTTGCTTTAGCTACTATACACGTGTAAAGCCGCCTTTACGCTATGTTAGAGGCCACTTCCTTCCAGCAAATTATTTCTGAGCCAACGAGAATTACTGCCCATAACGTTTCTTTGATCGATCTTGTTTTAGTCTCAGACCCCTCAATAATAGTCAGCACAAAAGTAATACCAGTATGCTTCTCTGATCACGAGTTAGTAAGTTGTGTCCTTTCTGTTGCCAAGTCAGCTGTTCCACCTAAATTTCTCACATATTGAGATTATAAATATTTTGATCATAACCAGTTCTATCAAGACCTTATCTCGCTGCCCACAGCCACCTACAGTTTCAAGCCGGAGCGTAAAATGTTGCAACGTCGCCGTACTGATAAATAGGAGGCCTGACCGGCAAACTACAAGCATTCGTCTCCGTCCGTGCTCGCCCGAATACTTACCTACCTTATGTTTGAATTTGAGATTTTTTACCATCATTTATTATTATCAGTATCTTGAAATAGGTTAAATTAAACAGTTTCTTTAGATTTTTTAAATTTTCCAGCTTATAGGTAGCTAATCATCCATAATAAACCAACTTCGTATTAAGAATATTTATTTTTTATCGAAAGTTAAAATTAGTCTTGAATAACATAACACAGTAGTATCTATCATAGTTCATACAGTAATGCCTAACATTACAATTCTAAAGAAAATGATTTTTAAACTAACTAAGCGTAGCCGAGCATAGCCATCTACACTAATTTATTTATTAAATGTACTAATTTTACGGCTATTACCAGCATTTTTCTTTTCAACGATGACATTGTTCTTTTGCTTGCTGTAATTATTTAACAAAATATTTGATATTGTTGATAACATTGTATTCAACACTATGTCACATTTTACTGAACAAATGCAGGCATCTGTAAACCAGAAATTATGATCCGGAGTAGTAGAGATAATTTTTTTCGTCAAATTAATAATTAGCGCTTTCGGATATGGATGACTCAAAAATTTTCTTTCGTAAGAGTCTGAAATTAAGCTCTGAAATAGCGATATCGTTATTTTACATATTTCTATCGCAAGATTTGACGGAACAGTAAGACCCCCCCTCTGAAGTATATTAAAATACGAATCTTCAGCTTGATTCTCATTAATCAGTAGCGTGTAACAATCCAAACAAAATTTTTTATTTCTTTTTATTTTATGAATGACATAACCACTAAGTAGAATAGGGCCACTTCTCCCCTCCACTTTTTATTTGATTCGCGGATTCGCGGTTTAATTCGCGGTTTAATTCGCGGTTTTATTCGCGGTTTGATCTAATTAATTTCGCGGTTTGTAATTGATTCGCGGATTCGCGGTTTAATTCGCGGTTTAATTCGCGGATTTCGCGGTTTTATTCGCGGATTGACCTAATTAATTTCGCGGTTTGATCTAATTAATTTCGCGGTTTGATCTAATTAATCACATATGAAGTTTGATATGTAATTTACATATGTGCTACTGATTAAATTACGCGAGGCCATTTTTAATTTGCTTCCGATTAAATTACGCGTCGGACTTCGGCGGCCATCTTGGATTTCTGGCGGGAATATTTGAAATTTGAATTTTTTCCGAATTTTTCTAAGTTCCCATATTTGAATTTGAATTTCGCGGTGTGTCGGCCAAGATTTAAATCAGCATGCATTGTTCGTCTGGATCGAGCAGTACGTACTCCAACGGTTTCTAGTCTTGCTTGGTTGACAGACGACAGAATGCACGGTTACCGGTCAGCGCAGCCAACGGCTTGGCGCTAAAATCCCTGTGACACAAAATCTAGTGGGATAAGCTTGCCTGGTTAATAAACCACTCTAGTTCGTATGATTTTTGTCGCTTTTAAAAATAAATAGACATTATTTTTTTCGTGCTTGAGTTTTATAATTACGCTGAGCCCTTTGTGGCTTGATTACGTCATGCCGAAGCCTGCTAGTTTAAAAATTAAATGGGGGATAAGAGGTAAAGCCAGATCGTAAATATAAAAACGAGTTACAAATTTGATTTTAATATATTCCTGAAATACTAAGTATGAAAAAGTCTTGGTTTTAAAGGTTTGAACATTGTACCACTTAGCTGTTCTAACATTATACTTCCATATACATATTATAAATAAATTTTAAATGTTATTTTCGACTGAGTTTTAGCTTCTTATAAATTACAACAGTGCCCTCGCCCATATAAAATAAGACATACGCATTAAAATTAGTTTTTTATTGTATAAGAATGGTTGTCCCCCATAATTTTGAATAAAAATCACACAATTTCGTTGAAAAATGTTCTGTTTCACTTACAATTTTACAAAACTGACATCACGTTACTTGAAATTATACAAAAAACGACATTTTTAGCCAATAAGCGATAAAAAATACGACATCCCACATCATTTCACTTAAAAATTATCACGTTTCGTCTTACAAAACGCTTATAATAAAGAAAATGATGTAAAAACAGTTGTAAGAGTTATTTCTAAGCATAATTTTGCAAATGTTGTACACGTTTTCTCTAACTTGTGGCAGTTTTAGCAAGATTTGAATTAAAAAACAGCCATTTCTGCAGCAATTTTAGTAAGATCTGAATAAAAAACATGCAATTTCCAAAGCATTTCGTTTAAAATGTTAGAAAATCGACATCATCTCCCATGAAAATTTATAAAAATCGGCATCTTGTCACATTAAATTCTGTAAAAACGACAAAAACAATATTTTTTCACAACTTTCATGAAAAATAGTAAAATTTTACGAAAATACGTCTGTGCTGGCGACAAATGAAAATAAATTTGAATAGAAACACGCAAAAATTACGAAAAGACGTATGTGTTGACCCCCCAAAGTAACAAAAATTTGAATACGGAACCCTATTTTATAAGTAAACGTCTGAAATTGTGTCATTATATCGATAAAAACTGCATTTTAGTTTAAAAAATTCCAATATAAATGCAAACGGAGGAAATAAAAAACGCAATTAACCACAAAGTAACATAATTTTGAATAAAAAAACACAATTTCGTTGGAAAAATGTTCTGTTTCACTTAAAATTTTACAAAAACTGACATCATGTCACTTGAAATTATACAAAAAACGACATTTTTATCCAATAAGCGATAAAAAAATACGCCGTCTCACATAAATTTTAGAAAATCGACAGCATCTCCCATGAAAATTTATAAAAATCGGCATCTTGTCACATTAAATTCTGTAATAACGACAAAAACAATATTTTTTTTACAACTTTCATTAAAAATAGTAAAATTTTACGAAAATACGTCTGTGCTGGCGGCAAATGAAAATAAATTTGAATAGAAACACGCAAAAATTACGAAAAGACGTATGTGTGGACCCCCCAAAGTAACAAAAATTTGAATAAAATCACACAATCATACAGCATCTCACATAAATTTTCGCAAATATCGACATCATGTCACATAAATTATACAAAAACTGTCATCACGTCACTTGAAATTATACAAAAAACGATATTTTATTCAACACACGATGAAAATTGAACAAAAATCACGCAATTACAAGCCATCTCACATAAATTTTCACAAAAATCGACATCATGTTACATAAACTATGCATAATTTTGCAAATGTTTTACACTTTTTATAAAATGCATCGCTCAAAATTAAAGAAATAGCAATTTCGTTGAAAAAATCTACTACCACAATCATTTCGATAAACAAAATTCAAAAAATCTTATACTTTTGACGGAAATATATGTATGTTGACCACAAATTAACATAATTTTTAAATAAAAACGCGCAATTCGTTGAAAAAAATATTCTGACACCACCAAAACACGCAATTTCATTGAAAAATATATATATGTTGTCCACAAATTAACATAAAGTTGAATAAAAACACGTAATTTTGTTGAAAAAATGTTCCGGCCCCTTCATTTCACTTAAAATTTTACAAAACTGCCATCATAACACTTGAAATTATACAAAATATATGTATGTTGATCACAAATTAACATAAACCTGAATAAAACACACAATTTCGTTGAAAAATTTGCAAATGTTTTACACTTTTTTATAAAATGTATCGCACAAAATTAAAAGAAATCACAATTTTCTAAATTATATCACGCTATTATGAAATCGTAGATTGATTTTTTGAAATTTTACACTTTGTAACTGTAAAATAACTACAAATACTAATATTTTAGCTTTAGACTTTGTAATTATTGCAGATTCGAGAAAAAAAAAACAAAGCAGAGTGGAAATAAAAAACATAAACACTTTGTAATAAACAAATATATTGTTCTTATTTCTTATAATACTTAATAATATAAATATAAATGTACAGCAGAATGTCTTATTTCTAAAAATTCGCTAGCAATTTACAAAACTGTAGTTTGAGGTGCACGACATTTCAAATTAAAAAGACTGCAAGTAATAAAATCAGAAATTCATTGTGTAATTTTAAAGTTTAAGATGCACCCAATCTAGAATTCCCTTCGTTTTTGGTGTTGATGACATCTGCCTTAGAGGCATTTTTCTAACGACCCTTTTTTGGAGGCGTTTCCTTATCGGCGTTCTTCTGACTGAACCTTTTTGATGTGGACTTGGATGAGTAGATGGTGTTTTTAATTTATATTCTAAATCGGACTCGCAGTTATCAGTTTCCATTTCGGTTTTTCCTGTAGTATCAGTCGGGGTTGGCTTCTTTTGCTGTTTAGGTTTAGCTAGCAGCACATTAGCAACGTTAAGGTCTTTGATGTACTCAGCAAACTGTAGGCGTCCGGGTGGATTAATAGTTTTTCGAGGCCGCAGAGTGTCATGAATTAAATCGACTATGCAGCTTGATGACGAAATGCAAAAAGTTTTAAACTCCAAATTAACTGATCACGATAAATGGATCCAGTACAATCAGGTTTTACAACGATTCCTTCATTTCACAAACCAGGCGCGGCAGCCAATCAAAATACCTATTGAAACAACCAGTGACAGCCTATCAAATGCCGTTATTTTATCTACACTTCCCAAAACTTTTAAGAAAAAAGCTGAAGTTTTCCTACGCATTTTGAGTACCTCAAGCGATGTGAGCTGGGATCACAAGGGCACCGTTACTATAAAGGGTGAAATTTTACCGGCGTCTAACATAGTCGATTTAATTCATGACACTCTGCGGCCTCGAAAAACTATTAATCCACCCGGACGCCTACAGTTTGCTGAGTACATCAAAGACCTTAACGTTGCTAATGTGCTGCTAGCTAAACCTAAACAGCAAAAGAAGCCAACCCCGACTGATACTACAGGAAAAACCGAAATGGAAACTGATAACTGCGAGTCCGATTTAGAATATAAATTAAAAACACCATCTACTCATCCAAGTCCACATCAAAAAGGTTCAGTCAGAAGAACGCCGATAAGGAAACGCCTCCAAAAAAGGGTCGTTAGAAAAATGCCTCTAAGGCAGATGTCATCAACACCAAAAACGAAGGGAATTCTAGATTGGGTGCATCTTAAACTTTAAAATTACACAATGAATTTCTGATTTTATTACTTGCAGTCTTTTTAATTTGAAATGTCGTGCACCTCAAACTACAGTTTTGTAAATTGCTAGCGAATTTTTAGAAATAAGACATTCTGCTGTACATTTATATTTATATTATTAAGTATTATAAGAAATAAGAACAATATATTTGTTTATTACAAAGTGTTTATGTTTTTTATTTCCACTCTGCTTTGTTTTTTTTTTTCTCGAATCTGCAATAATTACAAAGTCTAAAGCTAAAATATTAGTATTTGTAGTTATTTTACAGTTACAAAGTGTAAAATTTCAAAAAATCAATCTACGATTTCATAATAGCGTGATATAATTTAGAAAATTGTGATTTCTTTTAATTTTGTGCGATACATTTTATAAAAAAGTGTAAAACATTTGCAAATTTTTCAACGAAATTGTGTGTTTTATTCAGGTTTATGTTAATTTGTGATCAACATACATATATTTTGTATAATTTCAAGTGTTATGATGGCAGTTTTGTAAAATTTTAAGTGAAATGAAGGGGCCGGAACATTTTTTCAACAAAATTACGTGTTTTTATTCAACTTTATGTTAATTTGTGGACAACATATATATATTTTTCAATGAAATTGCGTGTTTTGGTGGTGTCAGAATATTTTTTTCAACGAATTGCGCGTTTTTATTTAAAAATTATGTTAATTTGTGGTCAACATACATATATTTCCGTCAAAAGTATAAGATTTTTTGAATTTTGTTTATCGAAATGATTGTGGTAGTAGATTTTTTCAACGAAATTGCTATTTCTTTTAATTTTGAGCGATGCATTTTATAAAAAGTGTAAAACATTTGCAAAATTATGCATAGTTTATGTAACATGATGTCGATTTTTGTGAAAATTTATGTGAGATGGCTTGTAATTGCGTGATTTTTGTTCAATTTTCATCGTGTGTTGAATAAAATATCGTTTTTTGTATAATTTCAAGTGACGTGATGACAGTTTTTGTATAATTTATGTGACATGATGTCGATATTTGCGAAAATTTATGTGAGATGCTGTATGATTGTGTGATTTTATTCAAATTTTTGTTACTTTGGGGGGTCCACACATACGTCTTTTCGTAATTTTTGCGTGTTTCTATTCAAATTTATTTTCATTTGCCGCCAGCACAGACGTATTTTCGTAAAATTTTACTATTTTTTAATGAAAGTTGTAAAAAAAAATATTGTTTTTGTCGTTATTACAGAATTTAATGTGACAAGATGCCGATTTTTATAAATTTTCATGGGAGATGCTGTCGATTTTCTAAAATTTATGTGAGACGGCGTATTTTTTTATCGCTTATTGGATAAAAATGTCGTTTTTTGTATAATTTCAAGTGACATGATGTCAGTTTTTGTAAAATTTTAAGTGAAACAGAACATTTTTCCAACGAAATTGTGTTTTTTTATTCAAAATTATGTTACTTTGTGGTTAATTGCGTTTTTATTTTCCTCCGTTTGCATTTATATTGGAATTTTTTAAACTAAAATGCAGTTTTTATCGATATAATGACACAATTTCAGACGTTTACTTATAAAATAGGGTTCCGTATTCAAATTTTTGTTACTTTGGGGGGTCAACACATACGTCTTTTCGTAATTTTTGCGTGTTTCTATTCAAATTTATTTTCATTTGTCGCCAGCACAGACGTATTTTCGTAAAATTTTACTATTTTTCAATGAAAGTTGTGAAAAAAATATTGTTTTTGTCGTTTTTACAGAATTTAATGTGACAAGATGCCGATTTTTATAAATTTTCATGGGAGATGATGTCGATTTTCTAACATTTTAAACGAAATGCTTTGGAAATTGCATGTTTTTATTCAGATCTTACTAAAATTGCTGCAGAAATGGCTGTTTTTTATTCAAATCTTGCTAAAACTGCCACAAGTTAGAGAAAACGTGTACAACATTTGCAAAATTATGCTTAGAAATAACTCTTACAACTGTTTTTACATCATTTTCTTTATTATAAAGCGTTTTGTAAGACGAAACGTGATAATTTTTAAGTGAAATGATGTGGGATGTCGTATTTTTTATCGCTTATTGGCTAAAAATGTCGTTTTTTGTATAATTTCAAGTAACGTGATGTCAGTTTTGTAAAATTGTAAGTGAAACAGAACATTTTTCAACGAAATTGTGTGATTTTTATTCAAAATTATGGGGGACAACCATTCTTATACAATAAAAACATTTATTTAATGCGTATGTCTTATTTTATATGGGCGAGGGCACTGTTGTAATTTATAAGAAGCTAAAACTCAGTCGAAAATAACATTTAAAATTTATTTATAATATGTATATGGAAGTATAATGTTAGAACAGCTAAGTGGTACAATGTTCAAACCTTTAAAACCAAGACTTTTTCATACTTAGTATTTCAGGAATATATTAAAATCAAATTTGTAACTCGTTTTTATATTTACGATCTGGCTTTACCTCTTATCCCCCATTTAATTTTTAAACTAGCAGGCTTCGGCATGACGTAATCAAGCCACAAAGGGCTCAGCGTAATTATAAAACTCAAGCACGAAAAAAATAATGTCTATTTATTTTTAAAAGCGACAAAAATCATACGAACTAGAGTGGTTTATTAACCAGGCAAGCTTATCCCACTAGATTTTGTGTCACAGGGATTTTAGCGCCAAGCCGTTGGCTGCGCTGACCGGTAACCGTGCATTCTGTCGTCTGTCAACCAAGCAAGACTAGAAACCGTTGGAGTACGTACTGCTCGATCCAGACGAACAATGCATGCTGATTTAAATCTTGGCCGACACACCGCGAAATTCAAATTCAAATATGGGAACTTAGAAAAATTCGGAAAAAATTCAAATTTCAAATATTCCCGCCAGAAATCCAAGATGGCCGCCGAAGTCCGACGCGTAATTTAATCGGAAGCAAATTAAAAATGGCCTCGCGTAATTTAATCAGTAGCACATATGTAAATTACATATCAAACTTCATATGTGATTAATTAGATCAAACCGCGAAATTAATTAGATCAAACCGCGAAATTAATTAGGTCAATCCGCGAATAAAACCGCGAAATCCGCGAATTAAACCGCGAATTAAACCGCGAATCCGCGAATCAATTACAAACCGCGAAATTAATTAGATCAAACCGCGAATAAAACCGCGAATTAAACCGCGAATTAAACCGCGAATCCGCGAATCAAATAAAAAGTGGAGGGGAGAAGTGGCCCTATTCTACTCCACTAACATATATAACTGCGGACATATGCGATTTTATATTATTAACATTAAAATTATCGCTCAATAAATCATAAAATTCGGCATCTCTTCCTTCATCATAGTTTAATGCAACAACTTGATCGGTGGCGTTTTCTAAAATAGTTGCATTAAATTTGATTAGACCATACCGCGAGGAGTGTAAATTTAAAACACTTCGAATTCGTATCTTTTTTTCAGATTCTAAAATCTGGTTGACTGTTACGTTATAGCTACAACCAGACAGTTGTCTGTACCTACCGAAACGATTTTCAAGAGAATCTGTTTGAAATTTTCCTGTTAAAATATACTCAGGTTTCATATTTTTAAAAGAGTATTGCAATATTTCCATTATAACAAGAGTGGCTGTACGAAGAGCATGGTAAGTGTCTTTTGTTAGATGGCCCGTAGGTAAATTTAATTGATTCCACCTATCTAGCCATAAAATAAAATTTTCTAGAAATTGGAAGCGTTCGTCATACTCGTTATAAAAAGGTTTGGCATCATTAATTCTTTTACAAACACCTTTCAACATTGTTTTTATGTTAACAACAGTCCACCATTTATTTATAATTTTTAAAAATTCTACAGTTCCGTTGTTATCTCCGTACGCAGATTGCAAAGCAGCAATTGTACTTTCATGAAAAACGTTATTCACTAATACAACTTTTTGGCGTTCGATATTGGAAGGGTACAAAGTTTTATGATTTAATTTATAGCATGCCTTTACTATACTGCTTTGTTCCTGCTTATACATTTTACGAAGTTCAGAAAAATGTGCTGTGTTGACTTGAGAAGAATTGTCTTCATGAAAATTTGGATACAGAAAAGTAAGATCGTAATTTTTTTGATTTAACCAGTTATTCCTGATGTTCTTAAATATATGAACCGTATCGTATGTCAAATAAATTGACAAATTACTATCTTTTGGATTCCGCATCTTATAATTACACTCTTGATTTTGTGAAAGCAATGAAAAGATATTTCTATTAAGTCTGTTGTTATCAGATATCACAGCTACAATGGTTAAGCCTGAACTCTGAACCAAATCTATAACGTTTTTTGTTACTTGACATAAATAATCGGCTTTTGGATTTTTAACTGGTTCTAAATATACCACCTCTTTAAATTTACCAAAAGCAGAAGTAACCATGTAAGTTTGAATAGTTCTTGCTTCAAGAAGTGGTTCGTTATTTGACTGACCTACAAGTTGTCCTGATTTGTAGGTAAGCGATGATTTTACATAAATCTCATCCATTTGTAAAATGACATATTTTTCTAAGGGTGCTAAAGATTTAGACAAAAAATTAAGAAAATGTTCATTTTCGCTTTGATTTCCAGGAGAAACTTTAAATTTTCTAGACAGTGCACCCAAATGCTTTGGATGAGGCAACTTAAGTAAATTTTCTCTCATACTATTGTAACAAGCGGGAGAATGGGAAAACAGCATGAAAGACATTATAATTGTTGACGAACTGTAGCGCCTCTTTAATCCAGTCTGTAATAAAAATTGTTCGAAAATGAAATCTATTTCATGTCTCCTATCAAAGTCTACTTCCCCTTCATTTAAGAATGTTTGCAGTGCGGAAAAACTATCAGCTATAACGTTTATTAACTTAGAAAGCTTACAACCTGTTTCTAAATTATAGGTACGATACTTATTTAGAATAGTTTTTAGCTGAGACCACTTTTCAATTTTATTAGGCTTGTCCAACAAGCACTTTAAGTCACTATAATCTATTTCGTAATTCTTGCAAAACACTTTAATGTTTAAGTCTGTATTAATTTTTACAGAAACCTCTAAAGTAGGCACATTTTCAGTGTTGATTATATAAAACAAAACATGGTCTTCACTTACAGCACTTTGCCATTTATTTAAGTCATTTTTATTTAATTGTTTGGGAAAATCAGACACAAATTCTTTAAAATCTTTAATTCGATCATTGTTTAACTGTTCGCTGTGTAACTTTTTTTCGTGAGCTGCAATAGCACTTCTTCTGGCTTCAGGTTTTCTCCGTTCACGCGGTTTAATTTTATTAAGGTAGAAAGGTAATTCTGGAAATAATCTCGGTTCACTTCCAGGTTTTAGAATCGGGCGGGATCTTTTCCATGTTTTCAGAGATTTATTTTTATCTAAGTATTCTTCATGGTAACTTACATCACTTTCATCAAAATGTTTAATGCACACAACTGAGTTAGTACTTGGAGTCCAGTTTTCGCGAGGTATGTTCCTTAACCACTTTTCTCGAAGAGATTTTTCAGCTGGAAACTTAAATGCTGTTACATATAAATTTTCACCCTTGTAGTTACTTCTACACTTCGGTATACAGCATTTTCGAGGCATCTGCAAAATTTAACCCAGTATTACATACTACATACTACATTAAATTTCAACACACACGCACACACACACACACATACTCAGACACCACAATATTTCTTGAATAATTAGTTTAAAGATTTTTCTAGTTTATTACTACTTACCTTGATGCAAAACAACTGTTTTCACCTTTCATTCACACACACTCTACCTCTGCCATACAAATTCGTGTTTTTCGATGACCAGGTCAAGACTAAACTATGAGTAAAACAGGGGAAACGAAAAGTAAATGCCAAGCACCTGTAGGTCTGTCTATACTCTAAGTTGTGTACTTGCAGTCTTTGGGCCTCCCGCGCGCCGTTGCCAGATTTACTCCATCCGGCTTGAAACTGTAGGTGGCTGTGCGCTGCCCCATGATAGTATCTATTACGTGGATAACATTGATGAAAAGGTCTCGATATTTAATAATTACATCGTAACCCTTTTTGACAAGCATGATCCGTTTGTAACCAGAAAAGCATCAAAACCGCGAACTCCTTGGGTGACCGATAATATGAAGCGTCAAATGCGTTTAAGCACAGCCACCTACAGTTTCAAGCCGGATGGAGTAAATCTGGCAACGGCGCGCGGGAGGCCCAAAGACTGCAAGTACACAACTTAGAGTATAGACAGACCTACAGGTGCTTGGCATTTACTTTTCGTTTCCCCTGTTTTACTCATAGTTTAGTCTTGACCTGGTCATCGAAAAACACGAATTTGTATGGCAGAGGTAGAGTGTGTGTGAATGAAAGGTGAAAACAGTTGTTTTGCATCAAGGTAAGTAGTAATAAACTAGAAAAATCTTTAAACTAATTATTCAAGAAATATTGTGGTGTCTGAGTATGTGTGTGTGTGTGTGCGTGTGTGTTGAAATTTAATGTAGTATGTAGTATGTAATACTGGGTTAAATTTTGCAGATGCCTCGAAAATGCTGTATACCGAAGTGTAGAAGTAACTACAAGGGTGAAAATTTATATGTAACAGCATTTAAGTTTCCAGCTGAAAAATCTCTTCGAGAAAAGTGGTTAAGGAACATACCTCGCGAAAACTGGACTCCAAGTACTAACTCAGTTGTGTGCATTAAACATTTTGATGAAAGTGATGTAAGTTACCATGAAGAATACTTAGATAAAAATAAATCTCTGAAAACATGGAAAAGATCCCGCCCGATTCTAAAACCTGGAAGTGAACCGAGATTATTTCCAGAATTACCTTTCTACCTTAATAAAATTAAACCGCGTGAACGGAGAAAACCTGAAGCCAGAAGAAGTGCTATTGCAGCTCACGAAAAAAAGTTACACAGCGAACAGTTAAACAATGATCGAATTAAAGATTTTAAAGAATTTGTGTCTGATTTTCCCAAACAATTAAATAAAAATGACTTAAATAAATGGCAAAGTGCTGTAAGTGAAGACCATGTTTTGTTTTATATAATCAACACTGAAAATGTGCCTACTTTAGAGGTTTCTGTAAAAATTAATACAGACTTAAACATTAAAGTGTTTTGCAAGAATTACGAAATAGATTATAGTGACTTAAAGTGCTTGTTGGACAAGCCTAATAAAATTGAAAAGTGGTCTCAGCTAAAAACTATTCTAAATAAGTATCGTACCTATAATTTAGAAACAGGTTGTAAGCTTTCTAAGTTAATAAACGTTATAGCTGATAGTTTTTCCGCACTGCAAACATTCTTAAATGAAGGGGAAGTAGACTTTGATAGGAGACATGAAATAGATTTCATTTTCGAACAATTTTTATTACAGACTGGATTAAAGAGGCGCTACAGTTCGTCAACAATTATAATGTCTTTCATGCTGTTTTCCCATTCTCCCGCTTGTTACAATAGTATGAGAGAAAATTTACTTAAGTTGCCTCATCCAAAGCATTTGGGTGCACTGTCTAGAAAATTTAAAGTTTCTCCTGGAAATCAAAGCGAAAATGAACATTTTCTTAATTTTTTGTCTAAATCTTTAGCACCCTTAGAAAAATATGTCATTTTACAAATGGATGAGATTTATGTAAAATCATCGCTTACCTACAAATCAGGACAACTTGTAGGTCAGTCAAATAACGAACCACTTCTTGAAGCAAGAACTATTCAAACTTACATGGTTACTTCTGCTTTTGGTAAATTTAAAGAGGTGGTATATTTAGAACCAGTTAAAAATCCAAAAGCCGATTATTTATGTCAAGTAACAAAAAACGTTATAGATTTGGTTCAGAGTTCAGGCTTAACCATTGTAGCTGTGATATCTGATAACAACAGACTTAATAGAAATATCTTTTCATTGCTTTCACAAAATCAAGAGTGTAATTATAAGATGCGGAATCCAAAAGATAGTAATTTGTCAATTTATTTGACATACGATACGGTTCATATATTTAAGAACATCAGGAATAACTGGTTAAATCAAAAAAATTACGATCTTACTTTTCTGTATCCAAATTTTCATGAAGACAATTCTTCTCAAGTCAACACAGCACATTTTTCTGAACTTCGTAAAATGTATAAGCAGGAACAAAGCAGTATAGTAAAGGCATGCTATAAATTAAATCATAAAACTTTGTACCCTTCCAATATCGAACGCCAAAAAGTTGTATTAGTGAATAACGTTTTTCATGAAAGTACAATTGCTGCTTTGCAATCTGCGTACGGAGATAACAACGGAACTGTAGAATTTTTAAAAATTATAAATAAATGGTGGACTGTTGTTAACATAAAAACAATGTTGAAAGGTGTTTGTAAAAGAATTAATGATGCCAAACCTTTTTATAACGAGTATGACGAACGCTTCCAATTTCTAGAAAATTTTATTTTATGGCTAGATAGGTGGAATCAATTAAATTTACCTACGGGCCATCTAACAAAAGACACTTACCATGCTCTTCGTACAGCCACTCTTGTTATAATGGAAATATTGCAATACTCTTTTAAAAATATGAAACCTGAGTATATTTTAACAGGAAAATTTCAAACAGATTCTCTTGAAAATCGTTTCGGTAGGTACAGACAACTGTCTGGTTGTAGCTATAACGTAACAGTCAACCAGATTTTAGAATCTGAAAAAAAGATACGAATTCGAAGTGTTTTAAATTTACACTCCTCGCGGTATGGTCTAATCAAATTTAATGCAACTATTTTAGAAAACGCCACCGATCAAGTTGTTGCATTAAACTATGATGAAGGAAGAGATGCCGAATTTTATGATTTATTGAGCGATAATTTTAATGTTAATAATATAAAATCGCATATGTCCGCAGTTATATATGTTAGTGGTTATGTCATTCATAAAATAAAAAGAAATAAAAAATTTTGTTTGGATTGTTACACGCTACTGATTAATGAGAATCAAGCTGAAGATTCGTATTTTAATATACTTCAGAGGGGGGGTCTTACTGTTCCGTCAAATCTTGCGATAGAAATATGTAAAATAACGATATCGCTATTTCAGAGCTTAATTTCAGACTCTTACGAAAGAAAATTTTTGAGTCATCCATATCCGAAAGCGCTAATTATTAATTTGACGAAAAAAATTATCTCTACTACTCCGGATCATAATTTCTGGTTTACAGATGCCTGCATTTGTTCAGTAAAATGTGACATAGTGTTGAATACAATGTTATCAACAATATCAAATATTTTGTTAAATAATTACAGCAAGCAAAAGAACAATGTCATCGTTGAAAAGAAAAATGCTGGTAATAGCCGTAAAATTAGTACATTTAATAAATAAATTAGTGTAGATGGCTATGCTCGGCTACGCTTAGTTAGTTTAAAAATCATTTTCTTTAGAATTGTAATGTTAGGCATTACTGTATGAACTATGATAGATACTACTGTGTTATGTTATTCAAGACTAATTTTAACTTTCGATAAAAAATAAATATTCTTAATACGAAGTTGGTTTATTATGGATGATTAGCTACCTATAAGCTGGAAAATTTAAAAAATCTAAAGAAACTGTTTAATTTAACCTATTTCAAGATACTGATAATAATAAATGATGGTAAAAAATCTCAAATTCAAACATAAGGTAGGTAAGTATTCGGGCGAGCACGGACGGAGACGAATGCTTGTAGTTTGCCGGTCAGGCCTCCTATTTATCAGTACGGCGACGTTGCAACATTTTACGCTCCGGCTTGAAACTGTAGGTGGCTGTGGTTTAAGGGATAAAGCAAAGACTATTTTTTTTTATAGGTACAGAAAGACTAATCTTCCTGCTCATTTTGATTATTACAAGCAGTTGCGTAACTTCACAACTCAGTGCCTACGCAATGAAAAGCAAGCTTACTTCAGTACACTCCGTGGATCTAACACCAGTGGTATGTGGAAGGAGCTTAAATCCTTGCAAATTCAAAATAAAAAGACTGTGGACATACCTCGTGACTTATTAAATGCAGAAGAGATTAATAACTACTTTGTCAACAGCATTCCTACTTCAAACATAGATATCTCTGAGCTTATAAATTTCTATACTAACAACACCACTCATGAATTCCCCGATTTATTTGAGTTCAAGCTGGTCGATAACAATTTAATCTATTCTTTGTTAAATAAAATTCGTACTAAATCATGCGGCTCTGATCAGATCGACATATTCATGTTAAAGCTATGCTGTCCTTACATTTTAAATTATATAACCCATATCATCAATACATGCTTATTAACGGGTGTTTTTCCTCAAGCATGGAAAGATGCTGTCATTATTTCCTTGGCCAAGTGCTCGTCTCCACAGGAACATAAAGATCTCCGCCCTATTAGTTTACTTCCTACTCTGTCGAAAGTCTTGGAGAAGATAATTGATTTACAACTACGTAATTACTTGGAGAGCTGTAACATCCTCTCCGAATTTCAGTCTGGTTTCCGGTCAGGTTACAGTTGCACAACTACGCTACTAGATGTTACTGATAATCTTCTTGGATCTATTGATGCAGCTAATTTATCGATATTAGTACTTTTAGACTTCTCTAACAGCCGTATACATAGTCGTTCGCCAGCGATTCGCCGGCGAGTCGCCAGAGTTTCGTTATGAATAGTATGTTGGCGGCACTGTACGTCTATGTCAAATTTGAGGTTATCAGGTTAGGTTTTCCGTCAGTTTTGACAGAAATTGACACAAAATCTAACCTGCTAACCTCGAATTTGACATAGACGTACAGTGCCGCCAACATACTATTCATAACGAAACTCCGGCGACTCGCCGGCGAACCGCTGGCGAACGACTATGAATACGGCTGTAAGGCTTTCGACACAATTAACCACCATATCTTATTTTCTTTATTTAAATATATTGGGCTAAGTCAGAGTAGAACAGTGGGGACTATAGCGGCCATTTTGTGTTGGGACATGGCGGCCATCTTGTTTAATCGGATCAATTAAAAGTCAATTAAACCGCGAATTAAATCGCGAATCAGATGCTCTAATTAATGTCGCGGATTGACCTAATTATTTTTGATGTGTGCTACTGATTTTATTACGCATTAGCTTCCGATTAAATTACGCATTAGATTTTTTAATTTGCTTCTGGAATTACGCGGCGGCCATTTTTAATTTTCGCGGGAATATTTGAAATTTGAATTTTTTCCGATTTTTTTCTAAGTTCCATTATTTGAATTTTAAACTTCCCGGGCGTCGGCCATCTTGGTGCGCGCGCACTTCTCACGGCTGTCGTTTTTAATTTTGAATTTTCGCGGAAATATTTGAAATTCAAGCTGGTAAATCTATTTCGCTCTTCGAAGCTGTTGTCTCTCTCGTGCATTCACTCGCTGAAATATTTGAATTTAAAAAAAGCTTTCTGCGATGTCCCATGGCTGGAATCGAACCAGCGACCGCAGCATTACGAGTACGAAGCCTTAACCAACTGGGCTATCGAAGCGATCGAGGTTTTAAGGAATTAACTATAGTCACTACTTCAACACTTGCGTGCAGTTTCGGTGCCCTGTTTAACTAATGAATTTCAAATTTACATCGCTGTTTATGAACATAGATATTTTTTTAAATTATTCTCACTTTTACTAGAACAATTACATTTCGTCCCTCGAAGAAATTTCAGAGAGGCCAATTTAATACCGTTTAATAGATGTTTTACATAGTTTAATTTCGTTCTGGCATATTGCCTGATTTAATTATGTATTGTTATCAGTCGATAGGCCTTTAAAATAAATATTTGTTGATATCTGTATCGATTTTCATTCAATTACAACAGAACATTCCGTGCTTGTGAGCCGTTACGCTTAAGTTTAGTCGTGTTAATATTTTTAATTAACTCATTGGCGTGTTTATGTATCAATAACTTGTTTTATGTAATTACAATTGGGGCATTTTATATTAGAATTTAAATAAACGATAATATTACGCGGCGTCTTTATGCAGGAGTCGATTCGTGCTAAAAGACATTTACACAAGACGTCATTTCGCAGCTGTACCGTCACACCGTTCGAGTTGAAACAAACTATTTTTTCAGAAATTCAAAATATAAGAACGGAATTGTGTCGTCTAGGGCCTTAGAAACTTGTTAATAATTTTTAAAAAATGACTTTGTAACTAGTTTTGCTGTAATTAATTTGTTTAATTTTATAATATGAGTGACGCTATCTCACTCAGCCCCATTGATTTTCTACAGCGTTCTCTTTTCCATCCCGTTTGCTACCTATGCGTAATTACAAAAGACGTTATCGCCTCAGGCAGAATTTCTATTTAGCCGGCGATTGTGTAGGGCTTTTAACCGTTGCATAGAATTGGAAAGTTTTATTTAACGTGCCTAAACAGGATTGTTTAGAAGACTGTAATTATAATTAGCATCGTAATGGAATGCACCAAGATTTAAATCAGCATGCATTGTTCGTCTGGATCGAGCAGTACGTACTCCAACGGTTTCTAGTCTTGCTTGGTTGACAGACGACAGAATGCACGGTTACCGGTCAGCGCAGCCAACGGCTTGGCGCTAAAATCCCTGTGACACAAAATCTAGTGGGATAAGCTTGCCTGGTTAATAAACCACTCTAGTTCGTATGATTTTTGTCGTGTGTATTGTTTGGTTTTAAAGGTTTGAACATTGTACCACTTAGCTGTTCTGACATTATACTTCCATATACATATTATAAATAAATTTTAAATGTTATTTTCGACTGAGTTTTAGCTTCTTATAAATTACAACAGTGCCCTCGCCCATATAAAATAAGACATACGCATTAAATAAATGTTTTTATTGTATAAGAATGGTTGTCCCCCATAAATTTGAATAAAAACAGACAATTTCGTTGAAAAAAAAATAGCTTTTCAATATCGTTTGCAAATAAGACAAGGGATACTTGTAAAAATATAAGTCAAACCATTTTTTCTTGTAAAAAATTTACGAAAAGACGTAAGTGTTGGCGACAAATGAAAATAATTTTGAATAAAAACACGCAAAAATTACGAAAAGACGTATGTGTTGGCGACAAATTAAAATAAATTTGAATAAAAACGCACAATTTCGTTGAAAAGCTTTACAAAGCGACTTTATAGCACCGAAAAAATGATGTAAAAAAGTTTTAAGAGTTATTTCTAAGCATAATTTTGCAAACGTTTAACAAATAAACCGTAATTTTTTAAATTATGAAATCGTAGTTCAATTTATATGAATTTTCGATACTTTGTATGTGAAAAAATAGCTTCAATTACTAATATTTGAATAAAAACATGCGATTTCCAAAGCATTTCGTTTAAAATTTTAGAAAATCGATAGCATCTCCCATGAAAATTTATAAAAATCGGCATCTTGTCATATTAAATTCTGTAAAAACGACAAAAACAATATTTTTTTCACAACTTTCATTGAAAAATAGTAAAATTTTACGAAAATACGTCTGTGCTGACGACAAATGAAAATAAATTTGAATAGAAACACGCAAAAATTACGAAAAGACGTATGTGTTGACCCCCAAAGTAACAAAAATTTGAATAAAATCACACAATCATACAGCATCTCACATAAATTTTCGCAAATATCGACATCATGTCACATAAATTATACAAAAACTGTCATCACGTCACTTGAAATTATACAAAAAACGATATTTTATTCAACACACGATGAAAATTGAACAAAAATCATGCAATTACAAGCCATCTCACATAAATTTTCACAAAAATCGACATCATGTAACATAAACTATGCATAATTTTGCAAATGTTTTACACTTTTTATAAAATGCATCGCTCAAAATTAAAAGAAATAGCAATTTCGTTGAAAAAATCTACTACCACAATCATTTCGATAAACAAAATTCAAAAAATCTTATACTTTTGACGGAAATATATGTATGTTGACCACAAATTAACATAATTTTTAAATAAAAACGCGCAATTCGTTGAAAAAAATATTCTGACACCACCAAAACACGCAATTTAATTGAAAAATATATATATGTTGTCCACAAATTAACATAAATTTGAATAAAAACACGTAATTTTGTTGAAAAAATGTTCTGGCCCCTTCATTTCACTTAAAATTTTACAAAACTGCCATCATAACACCTGAAATTATACTAAATATATGTATGTTGATCACAAATTAACATAAACCTGAATAAAACACACAATTTCGTTGAAAAATTTGCAAATGTTTTACACTTTTTTATAAAATGTATCGCACAAAATTAAAAGAAATCACAATTTTCTAAATTATATCACGCTATTATGAAATCGTAGATTGATTTTTTGAAATTTTACACTTTGTAACTGTAAGATAATTACAAATACTAATATTTTAGCTTTAGACTTTGTAATTATTGCAGATTCGAGAAAAAAACAAAGCAGAGTAGAAATAAAAAACACAAACACTTTGTAATAAACAAATATATTGTTCTTATTTCGTATAATACTTAATAATATAAATATAAATGTACAGCAGAATGTCTTATTTCTAAAAATTCGCTAGCAATTTACAAAACTGTAGTTTGAGGTGCACGACATTTCAAATTAAAAAGACTGCAAGTAATAAAATCAGAAATTCATTGTGTAATTTTAAAGTTTAAGATGCACCCAATCTAGAATTCCCTTCGTTTTTGGTGTTGATGACCTCTGCCTTAGAGGCGTTTTTCTAACGGCCCTTTTTTGGAGGCGTTTCCTTATCGGCGTTCTTCTGACTGAACCTTTTTGATGTGGACTTGGATGAGTAGCTGGTGTTTTTAATTTATATTCTAAATCGGACTCGCAGTTATCAGTTTCCATTTCGGTTTTTCCTGTAGTATCAGTCGGGGTTGGCTTCTTTTGCTGTTTAGGTTTAGCTAGCAGCACATTAGCAACGTTAAGGTCTTTGATGTACTCAGCAAACTGTAGGCGTCCGGGTGGATTAATAGTTTTTCGAGGCCGCAGAGTGTCATGAATTAAATCGACTATGTTAGACGCCGGTAAAATTTCACCCTTTATAGTAACGGTGCCCTTGTGATCCCAGCTCACATCGCTTGAGGTACTCAAAATGCGTAGGAAAACTTCAGCTTTTTTCTTAAAAGTTTTGGGAAGTGTAGATAAAATAACGGCATTTGATAGGCTGTCACTGGTTGTTTCAATAGGTATTTTGATTGGCTGCCGCGCCTGGTTTGTGAAATGAAGGAATCGTTGTAAAACCTGATTGTACTGGATCCATTTATCGTGATCAGTTAATTTGGACTTTAAAACTTTTTGCATTTCGTCATCAAGCTGTGATAATATATTTTTCTCCGCATCATCGCCAGACTTAAGACGTTGGACAAATTCCGGCGATACAATCAACATCTTCCGCTCTTTGTCCATTTTAGTCGAAAAGGAGCTCAGTCGTTTGTTCTAGTAGAGCCGTCGTGAATAAACTAGCTTAAAATCAAGACTTTCATAATAAATATATAAAAAAAAATATGACAGGTACGGGAATCGAACCCGTATTCTCTCGCGAGATCAGAACTTGAATCTGACGCCTTAACCATTCGGCCAACCTGCCTCCCTATATAAACGAGCACTCTCTGCATAATTAAGAAAACATATAGTTTAAAAAGCCTTCTGCATGCAATTTCAAACAATATTTCATATAAATTAAGCCATGTACAAATTTCTTAATTAGGTTTTGATATATATTTTATCGAAAGATTGGACCCTCAGCTACCGTTTTATTACTATTTGTCGTGATGCGTCATCGATGAATTTTACAAGAGCCAGCCTGTCTGCGATGTGACGTAGATAATGTATCCACCCCTTTTTATTTTAAAATTCTATAAAAACAGAGGCCCGACTGATGCCGCACTAACACGTTTTAAACCATTGTACTCTGTTACCTGATGCGGCAGCAGTTTGGTCCTCTGATTTTATAGAATTTTAAAATAAAAAGGTATGGAGACATTACCTACGTCACACAGCAGACAGGCTGGCACTTGTAAATTCAACGATGACGCATCTCGACAAATAATAAAACGGCAGCTGAGGGTCCAATCTTTCGATAAAATATATATCAAAACCTAATTAAGAAATTTGTACATGGCTTAATTTATATGAAATATTGTTTGAAATTGCATGCAGAAGGCTTTTTAAACTATATGTTTTCTTAATTATGCAGAGAGTGCTCGTTTATATAGGGAGGCAGGTTGGCCGAATGGTTAAGGCGTCAGATTCAAGTTCTGATCTCGCGAGAGAATACGGGTTCGATTCCCGTACCTGTCATATTTTTTTTTATATATTTATTATGAAAGTCTTGATTTTAAGCTAGTTTATTCACGACGGCTCTACTAGAACAAACGACTGAGCTCCTTTTCGACTAAAATGGACAAAGAGCGGAAGATGTTGATTGTATCGCCGGAATTTGTCCAACGTCTTAAGTCTGGCGATGATGCGGAGAAAAATATATTATCACAGCTTGATGACGAAATGCAAAAAGTTTTAAAGTCCAAATTAACTGATCACGATAAATGGATCCAGTACAATCAGGTTTTACAACGATTCCTTCATTTCACAAACCAGGCGCGGCAGCCAATCAAAATACCTATTGAAACAACCAGTGACAGCCTATCAAATGCCGTTATTTTATCTACACTTCCCAAAACTTTTAAGAAAAAAGCTGAAGTTTTCCTACGCATTTTGAGTACCTCAAGCGATGTGAGCTGGGATCACAAGGGCACCGTTACTATAAAGGGTGAAATTTTACCGGCGTCTAACATAGTCGATTTAATTCATGACACTCTGCGGCCTCGAAAAACTATTAATCCACCCGGACGCCTACAGTTTGCTGAGTACATCAAAGACCTTAACGTTGCTAATGTGCTGCTAGCTAAACCTAAACAGCAAAAGAAGCCAACCCCGACTGATACTACAGGAAAAACCGAAATGGAAACTGATAACTGCGAGTCCGATTTAGAATATAAATTAAAAACACCAGCTACTCATCCAAGTCCACATCAAAAAGGTTCAGTCAGAAGAACGCCGATAAGGAAACGCCTCCAAAAAAGGGCCGTTAGAAAAACGCCTCTAAGGCAGAGGTCATCAACACCAAAAACGAAGGGAATTCTAGATTGGGTGCATCTTAAACTTTAAAATTACACAATGAATTTCTGATTTTATTACTTGCAGTCTTTTTAATTTGAAATGTCGTGCACCTCAAACTACAGTTTTGTAAATTGCTAGCGAATTTTTAGAAATAAGACATTCTGCTGTACATTTATATTTATATTATTAAGTATTATACGAAATAAGAACAATATATTTGTTTATTACAAAGTGTTTGTGTTTTTTATTTCTACTGTGCTTTGTTTTTTTCTCGAATCTGCAATAATTACAAAGTCTAAAGCTAAAATATTAGTATTTGTAGTTATCTTACAGTTACAAAGTGTAAAATTTCAAAAAATCAATCTACGATTTCATAATAGCGTGATATAATTTAGAAAATTGTGATTTCTTTTAATTTTGTGCGATACATTTTATAAAAAAGTGTAAAACATTTGCAAATTTTTCAACGAAATTGTGTGTTTTATTCAGGTTTATGTTAATTTGTGATCAACATACATATATTTAGTATAATTTCAAGTGTTATGATGGCAGTTTTGTAAAATTTTAAGTGAAATGAAGGGGCCAGAACATTTTTTCAACAAAATTACGTGTTTTTATTCAAATTTATGTTAATTTGTGGACAACATATATATATTTTTCAATGAAATTGCGTGTTTTGGTGGTGTCAGAATATTTTTTTCAACGAATTGCGCGTTTTTATTTAAAAATTATGTTAATTTGTGGTCAACATACATATATTTCCGTCAAAAGTATAAGATTTTTTGAATTTTGTTTATCGAAATGATTGTGGTAGTAGATTTTTTCAACGAAATTGCTATTTCTTTTAATTTTGAGCGATGCATTTTATAAAAAGTGTAAAACATTTGCAAAATTATGCATAGTTTATGTAACATGATGTCGATTTTTGTGAAAATTTATGTGAGATGGCTTGTAATTGCATGATTTTTGTTCAATTTTCATCGTGTGTTGAATAAAATATCGTTTTTTTGTATAATTTCAAGGGACGTGATGACAGTTTTTGTATAATTTATGTGACATGATGTCGATATTTGCGAAAATTTATGTGAGATGCTGTATGATTGTGTGATTTTATTCAAATTTTTGTTACTTTGGGGGTCAACACATACGTCTTTTCGTAATTTTTGCGTGTTTCTATTCAAATTTATTTTCATTTGTCGTCAGCACAGACGTATTTTCGTAAAATTTTACTATTTTTCAATGAAAGTTGTGAAAAAAATATTGTTTTTGTCGTTTTTACAGAATTTAATATGACAAGATGCCGATTTTTATAAATTTTCATGGGAGATGCTATCGATTTTCTAAAATTTTAAACGAAATGCTTTGGAAATCGCATGTTTTTATTCAAATATTAGTAATTGAAGCTATTTTTTCACATACAAAGTATCGAAAATTCATATAAATTGAACTACGATTTCATAATTTAAAAAATTACGGTTTATTTGTTAAACGTTTGCAAAATTATGCTTAGAAATAACTCTTAAAACTTTTTTACATCATTTTTTCGGTGCTATAAAGTCGCTTTGTAAAGATTTTCAACGAAATTGTGCGTTTTTATTCAAATTTATTTTAATTTGTCGCCAACACATACGTCTTTTCGTAATTTTTGCGTGTTTTTATTCAAAATTATTTTCATTTGTCGCCAACACTTACGTCTTTTCGTAAATTTTTTACAAGAAAAAATGGTTTGACTTATATTTTTACAAGTATCCCTTGTCTTATTTGCAAACGATATTGAAAAGCTATTTTTTTTCAACGAAATTGCCTTTTTTTCAAATTTATGGGGGACAACCATTCTTATACAATAAAAACATTTATTTAATGCGTATGTCTTATTTTATATGGGCGAGGGCACTGTTGTAATTTATAAGAAGCTAAAACTCAGTCGAAAATAACATTTAAAATTTATTTATAATATGTATATGGAAGTATAATGTCAGAACAGCTAAGTGGTACAATGTTCAAACCTTTAAAACCAAGTCTTTTCGTAATTTTTGCGTGTTTTTATTCAAATTTATTTTCATTTGTCGCCAACACTTACGTCTTTTCGTAAATTTTTTACAAGAAAAAATGGTTTGACTTATATTTTTACAAGTATCCCTTGTCTTATTTGCAAATGATATTGAAAAGCTTTTTTTTTTCAACGAAATTGTCTGTTTTTATTCAAATTTATGGGGGACAACCATTCTTATACAATAAAAACATTTATTTAATGCGTATGTCTTATCATAATCATCATAATCATAACTCTATAATAAAGCAGAACACTTCCCAAGGTCAAACATGCATGCGCGTGGTCTATGTGTAGTTCGATTGTGGGCGTGGTCTTGATATTAGCAGCGTTGCCAGACCTGGTACAATTCTACGAATCTGGTACATTTTGAAACCGTTTCTACAAATTTATTTCGTACAGTGTAAATCTGGCAACAGGGCTAAAATCGTCGTGTTGACAGCTGGCCTTTAGTTTACGAAGAAGGAAACCCTTATTTCTGTTGTAGAAAAGTGAGTATTCGTTATTATATTTTCCATTTTAATTTTGTGTGCTTTTGTGTGACATAACCTAAGATTTGCATGGAAATTTTATCTGGCAAAAACAGAGGCAATCAATGCGTTTCGCACTGCACAATTTTCATTATTATCAATCCTATTAAACAATGACTGCTTTTCTGCCTGTGAAATTCGTGGTTTTAAAGAGAATAGGTAAGTTTTAAAAATCTTGTATTGTACGACGCCACCGATGAACTACTGTTCCTAGAGTCAGTAATCTTGGAGGGAGGCGCGAACAGCTGATCGTTTAGATTAAAATTACCTTAAAACGTTGCCAGACCTTTATTGTTTGGCTTCAACAGCTTTTGGCGCCAAATTATTTTTAGTTTGCTTTTAATCGTGAACAATCGTTAAACAAACGCCATATCTACCTAACAGCATTTACACCGAAGGAAATTATGTATTAATCCCCGCTTCGTCAACCGTTCAATACATTTTAGTTTGACCCTAACCGCAACACCTGCAAGAATCACGGATATGGTTTAGTGTCAAAATGTTATCTTCATTCACAAAACAGTTGGAGCTAGAACACCTCTATTCGACATTGATGTTAGGACCACGATAAACATGCAAACTAAAACGAATTAGACCCCAAATTGCTGTACAAGTAAACAAAGGTCTGGCAATAGTGTAAGGTATTTGACATGTTAGCGATCCCTCCCTCCAAGATTACTGACTCTAGGAACAGTAGTTCATCGGTGGCGTCGTACAATACAAGATTACCGTAAAAAATAAGTTGTAAGCTAAAATATTTATCTGGCATTGAAATTAAAACTCAAGTTAGTTATTTTAATTTATGTTGAATAGAATTAGTTCTGTAGTTCTGGTGCTATTATTATTGTTGTTTTGTTGTTAGTGCTGGACGTGAAAGTTACGGTGACTCAGCCATAGGATATGTGCAGATCCGACGAGAGGGTGAATTGTGCACCGTTAAATGCAGAATTTGTCCTGAACACCGAGTGAGAGCGAAAAACTATAATGTGGTGTTACAAGTAAATGAAAAGCAGAGTAAAGTAGAGAAGGTGGAATGTTTGGACTGCGCTGCATCAGCTGGTGGTAAATTTAATAATAATCTGTTATTAATCTGTTTTAAAATTTAAAAAAAAATTTTTTACAGGTGGTTGCAAGCATCCATGTGGATGCATAGGAGGAGCGAAGAACCCGCACCCACAGAAGTCCAGTGCTATTGGAAGAAGTCGCAACTGTCAAAAGTGGGCACATCGCTAAAATTTTTGACTGTGGCAGAATTGGGGGGTATACCCGTTGAAGAAGATCAGGGTAACTTTTATCAGGAGGCAATGCGTTTAGGAGTACAAAAAACAAAGCAGCTGGCGAAATATTTAAACTGTTTAAAGAACCCAAGTATAGCTGCCTGGATTTGTACGGTTTATTATTAAAATTTGTTAGCAGTGGTGGAGCTCTATATGATGATTTCATCACCTTCACCAAGCAGCACATGAATGAAGATTTGTGCAAGGAAGCTGCATATTGTACCCTAATGCAAGCCGAAGACAGTTTGTGGCATCGTTTACGATATGGGAGGATAACCGCCTCGAAATTATATAATGCTGCACATTGCAAAACTGAATGTGGCTCATTTGTGCAACAGGTAATTGGAGTTACAAAACTGAGGGATACCAAAGCAATGGAAAGGGGTAGACGATTAGAAAAGCAGGTATTACAAATTGTCGAAAAAAATATGAAGACCAAATTAAGTTCTGTGGGAATTGTACTTTCAAAGAACCACCCTATTTTCGGAGCTTCACCAGATGCAGTGAGTGACAATTTCGTTGTTGAAGTGAAGTGCCCCTCTACAGACAAAGCAGTGTCAAACTATATAACATCACAAAATAAAGTTACCGCCAAGTATAGAGCTCAAATACAAATGCAAATGCATTTTTTAAATAAATCGTATTGCATTTTTGCTGTTGCAGATGCTAACTTTGAAAAAAACCAAAAAGTTAATTTTATTTCTGTGGGCTATGATGCAAATTACATTAAACAAACAATGTTAGAAGCTGAGAACTTTTGGAAAAAAAATATTTTTCCTATTTTATTAGCATCTGCGAACAAATAACTGCATTTTTAATTTTTATTGTTAGGAATAAGCGTGTAACTATTTTTAAGTAATATTTAATATTTTTCCCGCTGCTGATCTTGTAAGTCAGTGATACAGCCTTAGTAACAAAACGTGTAAGTCGGTGATTATATTTGTTTGCTGCTTTTTCTTGACAACGGAACTTAATACTATTATAAAGTTCTTAAGATAATAAAATTAGCAAAGCAAGATGCAGATTTAGACGTTTTGTTTCTAAATTGCAAGTGTTTATGTGACATGTGACACTCATAGGTAACACGACTCACAAAAATTAATCCTGGTGACAGGTGACAAACCAAACGATTTTTTCAGAAGTCTAGGAAAATTTCGATAAGCAGCGGGAAAAATATAATAAGATAACTCGGAATGTATCGCCTATTAACATTTTCGGCAGGCAACAAGCCGCGACTTCGTCTTGGCTTGTACTTGCCTACCCCAAATGTTAATAGGTCCTTACATTCCTTGTGACTTAAATAGCTATTTAGAATTGTAATATATTGTAATAAATGTAAAATTTTACAGTGTCACTGCAAGTTATTATAATTGTGTTTCAGTGTTGAATGTACCAGCTTTAATTTTGTTTACAATAAACAAAAAAGCGTTGTTTTCTATTTCTGTTAATACATATAATAGGTAAACAAATATTTTTGGTGTGTGACATGATGTAACCGTAATTTTTAATAAATGCAATTGTTTAATCCAAAAAATAACGTTTTAATCTAAGTCGACAGATCCTTCTGAAATTTTGTATAGGGTTATAATTTGTCATTCTAAACAACTTTTATTAATAAAATTTTACCGTATCATGAAAAAGGGTAGTTTACCTGAAATTAACATACAATTCTCTCAAAAATAACGGTTTTTTATAAGTCCGCAGATCTTTCTGAAATTTTGTATCGGGCCATAATTTATCATTCTAAACAATTTTTCTTAATCAAATTTTGCCATATCATGAACACAAAGGGTACTTTACCTGAAAATAAAATAGTTTTCGCTTTCCTGTCAAGGCCTTACTTGTTTTTCAAAAACTGAAAATATTCTTAAAATTCTTTTCAAACCAAGCAGAACCAAATCCCAGAACCTTAAAATAAAATTCAAAATTTTTTAGACCATCTCACCTCTTGTAACATCAATCCTGGGACACACTGTATATGTTTAACATTACAATATTATTGCTCTACAGTTAGTGTCGTTAATTATTTAATATTTGTTATCTAAGTGGAAAAGCAGATGCTATTTTAAATAGTAATCTGAATGTGCCCTTTTGGTGGTGAAATGGGGGTTGTCGAAATTAAGTGTCTTTATTGCGCAAAGGACATTGGCATGGATGACCTAAATGTTCTAAAATGTTCAGGTGTACAAAAAAAAGGATGAAGAATTTAAATTAGATCATAACCATGGCTACTACTACCAGATACAAATGCAACTCGCTATTACTGGAGTTAATTACTGTGATTTTGTGGTATGGAGTAGTAAACATTTTTTCCGTGAAAGAATACATTTCAATGAGGTATTTTGGGAAAAAGAAAGCGCTATTGCTATGAAGTTTTTTAACAATGTGATGATGCCAGAACTTCTCGGTAGGGCATCCAATCCCGGGATCCCAAAATGTCGGTATCTCGGGATCCCTAATTTTTTTATCCGGTATTTCAATCCCGGTATTTTTCCCCAATACCGGAATTTTCGATATTTTTGGGATTGCTTTTGTGTGCACTGCGTCGCAGTTCGCAGAGTCTGCGAGTCGCCTTACCCAGCCTGGCCGGCGCCAGACATGGAGCAACATGTTGATAGATAATAATTAGTATGGTTCAGGGTAGTAGCAGTTAGCAGATGTGTCCATAAACGGCGTAAACTGTGTTCAGTTGTGTTGTCACTGTTGCTTGCATATTTACCTATTATACACCTACAAGCCTATGATATATATGGATAATACTAGAAATACCGGTTCTGAAAACAGGAAATCCCGGTATTGAACACCGGAAATCCCGGTATTGAATACTGGAAATACCGGTACTGAAAACAGGGAATCCCGGTTTGAACACCGGCAATCCTGGTATTGAATACCGGGATCCAGATAGAATTACTTCAATACCGAAATCCCGGGATTGAAAATTCAGTTGGGTATTGGATGCCCTACTTCTCGGTAAATATTTCACAAATAAAGCAGTTAAGGATGCTGCAGCTAATACTGATTGGAATGTATTCAAAGAGTCGTTAAATGTTAATAATGGTACAAATTTAATGTTTTGTAATAAAAGTAGTAGTACGGAAACAAGGACCACTGCTCTCGTAGCCACGCAAACTAAAGATAACAGTATATATTGTTTGTGTAAGGGTCCTGATAATGGAACGCCTATGATTGCATGCTGTAATTTGCACTGTTCCGTGGAATGGTTTTATCTGATTTTTATTGGCTTAACATCTGTACCTAATACTGAATGGCATTGCCCTTTATGTAGTATAAGTGAAAGTAATAGTATTTTGTATTATATTGGTATTGGAATATAAAATAAAAGCAAATAAATATTTGATCGATTTATTTATTATCACTTTAATTGCAGTACTGTAAATTAAGTAAATACAAACATCATGTTTTTAAAAGCACGACCGCTGAGATATGTGAAAAACGCAGGTCTATTTTTAAATAAGTAACCGAATGCGCCAAGTAGCTGCTATAGAACACTGCAGTTTAAATTGAAACTAAATGAATTAATAACAGATTCATCCATTTTCAAGTATTCTATAATGTATATTGGTTATTTATATTTATACAGTACAGTAAACATTGCGCTTCCATACTTTGACCAAAATTATTTAAAAAGATATTTTTGTCAACTACACGGAAAAATTGCATGTTTAACACATTGGAAAATTCCATGCTCACGTAAAACTTTTACATTTGCTGGAAAACTCTCACTTTTCTTAACTTGTAGAGCAATCTACTATTAATTCACTAGCGATTTAAGAAGAAAATTAACTCGCTAGCATATAAACATGATAAACAGTTACTTATGGTTGCTATTATAAAGATAATAATAATGCCAGTTTAAAATGCCAAAGAAATAATAATTAATCGAGTTATTTAACAATATCAGTAACGGCGTAACTGGAGACTTGAGTTACCGCATTTATATTTTTATGGCGCTCAACGGCTTAAACCTGAAAAGAAACACAGATTGCAGGCAGCTGAAAATTATTTCGGTGGAGCAAATAATTCTCACATATAATCTCATAAGTCACAAGAGCATTAATTCTTTCCGGATTTTTTTTGACTGCGTTCCAACAACGTCATATTAATTAGGACGCCTTCCAGGGGCAAGCGTTTCCTTTACAGAGACTTTCCATTTGAAAATATATTTTTTGGAACTTTTCCTTACTGCCAATCTCTAGCATGCTTTTAAAACTTTCTTTAGTGCAACAAAAGTTATTAAATTCGTCCTACATTTTAAATGCGGCATATGCCGCGGGGTTTAAGCTAGTTTTATATGGGCGAGGGCACTGTTGTAATTTATAAGAAGCTAAAACTCAGTCGAAAATAACATTTAAAATTTATTTATAAAATGTATATGGAAGTATAATGTCAGAACAGCTAAGTGGTACAATGTTCAAACCTTTAAAACCAAACAATACACACGACAAAAATCATACGAACTAGAGTGGTTTATTAACCAGGCAAGCTTATCCCACTAGATTTTGTGTCACAGGGATTTTAGCGCCAAGCCGTTGGCTGCGCTGACCGGTAACCGTGCATTCTGTCGTCTGTCAACCAAGCAAGACTAGAAACCGTTGGAGTACGTACTGCTCGATCCAGACGAACAATGCATGCTGATTTAAATCTTGGTGCATTCCATTACGATGCTAATTATAATTAGTCTTCTAAACAATCCTGTTTAGGCACGTTAAATAAAACTTTCCAATTCTATGCAACGGTTAAAAGCCCTACACAATCGCCGGCTAAATAGAAATTCTGCCTGAGGCGATAACGTCTTTTGTAATTACGCATAGGTAGCAAACGGGATGGAAAAGAGAACGCTGTAGAAAATCAATGGGGCTGAGTGAGATAGCGTCACTCATATTATAAAATTAAACAAATTAATTACAGCAAAACTAGTTACAAAGTCATTTTTTAAAAATTATTAACAAGTTTCTAAGGCCCTAGACGACACAATTCCGTTCTTATATTTTGAATTTCTGAAAAAATAGTTTGTTTCAACTCGAACGGTGTGACGGTACAGCTGCGAAATGACGTCTTGTGTAAATGTCTTTTAGCACGAATCGACTCCTGCATAAAGACGCCGCGTAATATTATCGTTTATTTAAATTCTAATATAAAATGCCCCAATTGTAATTACATAAAACAAGTTATTGATACATAAACACGCCGATGAGTTAATTAAAAATATTAACACGACTAAACTTAAGCGTAACGGCTCACAAGCACGGAATGTTCTGTTGTAATTGAATGAAAATCGATACAGATATCAACAAATATTTATTTTAAAGGCCTATCGACTGATAACAATACATAATTAAATCAGGAAATATGCCAGAACGAAATTAATCTATGTAAAACATCTATTAAACGGTATTAAATTGGCCTCTCTGAAATTTCTTCGAGGGACGAAATGTAATTGTTCTAGTAAAAGTGAGAATAATTTAAAAAAATATCTATGTTCATAAACAGCGATGTAAATTTGAAATTCATTAGTTAAACAGGGCACCAAAACTGCACGCAAGTGTTGAAGTAGTGACTATAGTTAATTCCTTAAAACCTCGATCGCTTCGATAGCCCAGTTGGTTAAGGCTTCGTACTCGTAATGCTGCGGTCGCTGGTTCGATTCCAGCCATGGGACATCGCAGGAAGCTTTTTTTAAATTCAAATATTTCAGCGAGTGAATGCACGAGAGAGACAACAGCTTCGAAGAGCGAAATAGATTTACCAGCTTGAATTTCAAATATTTCCGCGAAAATTCAAAATTAAAAACGACAGCCGTGAGAAGTGCGCGCGCACCAAGATGGCCGACGCCCGGGAAGTTTAAAATTCAAATAATGGAACTTAGAAAAAAATCGGAAAGAATTCAAATTTCAAATATTCCCGCGAAAATTAAAAATGGCCGCCGCGTAATTCCAGAAGCAAATTAAAAAATCTAATGCGTAATTTAATCGGAAGCTAATGCGTAATAAAATCAGTAGCACACATCAAAAATAATTAGGTCAATCCGCGACATTAATTAGAGCATCTGATTCGCGATTTAATTCGCGGTTTAATTGACTTTTAATTGATCCGATTAAACAAGATGGCCGCCATGTCCCAACACAAAATGGCCGCTATAGTCCCCACTGTTCTACTAGTCAGACTGCGATAGCTTTGCTACAAACTTTTTTAACAAACAGGTTTTAAAGAGTAAAGTTAGGGGCAACTTTATCTGAGAGAGTTAGTATCGACAAAGGTGTACCACAAGGATCAATTCTAGGTCCCTTGCTATTCAGTATTTATACAATAAGGCTGGCTAGTTCAGCTAATCGTTGCACTCTACATATGTATGCTGACGATACCTAGCTTATCTATTCTTGTCCACCTAATCAAATTAATGATGCAGTGGTGATCGTAAATGAAGAACTGGCATCGTTATATAATATTGCACTACAACATTCTCTGTTTTTAAATTCTAAAAAATCATTTGTTTTACTTTTTGGCAGAAAATTTGATTGCCTTAGAGCCAAGGAGCTTATTAAATTACATATTAATGGAGAGGCACTGCCTGTTGTTGATAAAGCTAAAGATCTCGGTTTAGTAATTGACAATTCTTTTCGTTATAAAGATCACGTTACGGCTTGTATCAAAAAAGGCTATATGGGACTTAAGCTCTTATATCCACACAGGCGTTATTTGTCAAAGGAAATTAAAACCATACTCTGTAATGCTATAATTTTATCGCAGTTAAACTATTGCCTTCCAATATACATATGGTGCTAGTATAGATTCTACCGATAAAAAACGTTTACAAACACTTCAGAATTCTTGTCTTAGATTCATTTTTGGTATTCGTAGGTTTCAGCATATATCACACAAGCTCGCTGAAGTACGGTGGCTAAATATTAATAATCGATATAGATTTCAGTCGGCTTGCTTATTTCATAAAATAATATTATCGAAGAAACCAATCTATTTACATAAAAAAATTCGTTTTCGTACAGATATACTTAACATTAATTTAAGACATCGCGGGCTCATTACCGTTCCACGGCATAGTACTGCTCTTTTTGAACGGTCCTTTTCGTACACTATCGGCAAGATCTATAATTCTATCCCTTCCTCCCTCAAAAGCCTGTCAATTCATAGTTTTAAAAACCACACTTTCAATCACATATTCGCTGAACAGTTAATTAAGTAACCGTTTTCCTTTTTTTTTGTTTGTACATGTATCCGGTTGCAAGCTCTGCTATTTGTTTATTGCATTGTATTATAGTTCACTTTTGGTTACTGCCGACACATAATTTAGGTTAGTTTAGGCTTAGGCATTAGGTTTTGTATGGTTTTTGTATGGTTTTAAACTCTTGTTATGTAAGGTGAAGTATTGATCAGTACGGAGTTCAACTCCTATGCTGGGACTTCACCTTAAGATTTCCACAAAATCTTGTTTTGTTTCCTCTTTTTTTTTATTAAGTTATACTTGTATACTTTTGTGGAAATAAAGCTATTATTATTATTATTATAATTATTATTATAATTATTATTATTATTAAGATTTTTTTGCTTATTTTGTATATAATTTTTTACATTCAATATTAAAGACGTTAACACATTTTTTCTGTAACTTTTGCATTTACAATTGAACTTAAAAAATGCAAAAACTATTTTAATTTTAGTAAGGCTCAAAAGCTAGTAATAGTATCGTGTGTTCCAAAAAAAAAACTAATTCGCAGCATGCCATGATCAAATTAAAGTTTGCCGGAAGTTGGTATATACTCATTAAAGCAAATGAACTACCATAAGTCAGAGAGAACTAAATTACTTCTTGACCTTGAATTAATTTCCTAAAAAATACAAAATTCTTAACGAAAACTATTTTTATCTACGACCACTACTAAAAGTAGGCCTTTTAGCGCTAGCTTGTTTCACTAAAAGTGACGTTTTATAGTTTACCGTGTTTAAAGAAATCAGCTGTTTACTTTTAGCACATGTGCTAAAAGTGAAGCGAGGTTCAAAACTACAATTTCGAACTGCAAGTGAAGTTGTAAAGCTATTCTAGTTGCTTCTTGCGTTACAGGTAAAGCGTTTTTGAAATAATTAAAGCGTTATGTAATGAATACAGTCATATGTGGAGTATCAATAATTACATTTCGTAACTCACCTTGACAGCACGGGCGTGGCCAAACAATCGCCAGCGGCGTAGGCTACTATTCATTATGACGCAGCGTCGCAGATGCGAACCTTTCTTAAATCGATATTTATGGATTAATAACGGTAAAATTAAGGTCGTAGATAAAATATTGTATGCAACGCGTGCTAAAAGTCGTTTATGCGCGAGACATGTTATGAAACTCAGCCTTCGGCTTCGTTTCATAATTTTCATGTCTCGCGCATAAAAGTCGACTTTTAGCACTTGTTGCATAAATAGCTATTATAGACCGTTATGATTATTACACTCTTTGTTGTTGTGTAAATGCCATCTTGTTTACCTTTTTGCTTTATGCAAGTAAACTTAAAACAATGTAAACTTTTACCTGTCACAGTGACAGATGTTTTCATAAACAAAATGCAATCTGACATTCACCTACAGATAGGGTTGCCAACACAACCCCCTATCTGACCTAACCTATGCCAACACTGTCATTTTGGCCCGAACACTTCGGGTTTGGTAATCATTATGCGGGCTTCGGGTTTTCAATAAAATTCTTCGGGTTAACTAAAGGTTCATACATACAAAAATTTGACTCTTATATAAAAGCTCCGCAGAGGTCATTGGGAGAAAGTGCCCGAAGAGACAATAAATATAATTGTAGAAAATAATACTTACAAAATTTTTCTGAAAAATGTAGTTTCGTAACAGTTTACGTAACTTCTAAGATGGATTTAACTTTTTTTTATAGAATGTAAAAAGTAGTTTTTTTAATTTCTAATTTACAACGGCCGAGAATTATGCTATGTGTAACGAGCCAGCTGGATCCCCCACCGATAACGTGTATTTTCCATGCTTATTATTAAATGTAGTATTGTATTTTATTTAACGAAATGTTCGCAAAGGCGGTCATGCGCTGGACGTGTATTGTGAATTTCGGTTTTTGTGTACGCGGCATGCGGGGATTCTCAACTCATGCAAATTTAACAAAGAAGACACCAAAGACGGCTGTCGTACGCAAGCTCTTTTGAGAGCTGCATGGATTTGTTCGACTCGAAAGTATAGCATGTGAATTCGACCAGGATATAAGTTAATTCGAAGCGACCTGAAAGAGCCTGGTAGCCAACGCTTACTGTAAGCAGTGTCAAAGTGCAGCGAGCCAGCGTTTGTAAATTCCTAAAACGTAGTTTCGTAGTGTACATGCAGTACACGCATTGTGCTATATTTAAAGGCTCATTTAAAACATCCATTTTAAGAGGCCGGCGCTAACTCAATTGTTCGTACAAGGGCTACACGCGATCGGGGTTCCCAGCATCACGTGCGCTAGGAGCGGATGATGCAATCGAGGCGTACCGTTTCCAAGGGTATGCAGCAGCCAATTCCAAGTTAACTGTTTTTATGTCAGCGTGATGTTTTAACTGCGATCTTCTTCAAAAGCGAAGGAATGTGTTTTATCAGCAAATAATAATGTGTGCAGCTTGCACATGAATTTAAACAGAGCCGGACTCAAATAAGTGTCAGGCTCAGACAATTTTGACATTGCGTTTTTGGTAAAGAATTTTTGACATTTGCGTTCTTTTAAAAGACAATTATTTCGACGTTCTTTCTGATGATGTTTTACGTTGCTCATGTATGTTTGCAACATGCCTGAGAGTAGTCTTAAGCTACAGTCGCTGCCATAAAAACCAAGACCGTTTTTTTGACCTAATTTTCAAAATGCAAAAAGAAGTGCTGACTCTGACAATTCTAATTAATAAATTTCATCAAAAGTCATTATTCAGAACTAAACAATGACTTTTGATGACATTTATTAATTAGAATTGTCAGTGTCAGCACTTCCTTTCGCATTTTGAAAATTAGGTCAAAAAAACTGTCCCGGTTTTTATGGCCGCGACTGTATATATCGCACGTAGGTTGGTTGAACATTTTATTCTATTTCCTTTTATTTTTTTTTCTGTTTAAATGTGTCTTCTATATGTTTTTATTCGTGTTTTGAAATCAATAGATAAGGTAAACAAATCGGCTATTCTTGGGTATTATTTAAAGTAGGTAAGGTTTTAGTGCGACACTACAAGAGGGAACCAGATTCCAGTTCTGGTGGATAGTGATTTTTTATAAACCACTAACTGAGATTTTAAGAGTTTCGCGTTCATTGAGCTAGCTAAGGGATAAAAAGGGCAAATAATTATTTAAATATTAAGGCGTACGAGACGTCTTGTTCAAATTTAATGCATCCACGAAGTAGTAAAAAGGGTCGCATTTTATATATTACTTAAAAAATATAAAATAATTTTTGGAATCATACCTTTATAATGTAAAAAAACTATTTCATCTTGATCTTTTTTATTAATTTTATCTCCCAGCTTTCCTACCCAAAATTATTTTCTTCGAATCGGCATCGACTCAATGTTGGTAACCCTACCTACAGACTAAAGTTAAGACATGATTAGATTCTTTATCTTTCTTTCCAAGGCCTAGGTACCCTAAATGAGTTTTTTTTTAGAACACACGATATAATTAACCAAGGCTTTCAGGCGTTAAGTATTTGTATAGTGAAACAATATACACATTTTAATTATCACAAACTTTAATTATACTGTTATTGCTTATATTAATCAATTGGTAAGTGTTTACAAGATGTCTGTTAGTATAGAGAGATCAAAAATAAAATTGATCGCGAGAGCCCATTTTAAGAATATGACCACTGTCTACACTGCACTCTATAAAACTACAATTAACTGTATTAGTAGTTCACATGACCTTAGCACAATATTTTTTTTATTTAACATCCATGAAAATTCTACAATCTGTTCAAATACAAACAATTAGTAAAAAGTTTAACAATTGACAAAGTTGCCACAGTAGATGGCCCAGTGGCTTACTCCTATAAGATCTTAATATATAGAGTAATTACATAGTTACACTCATTGTATTAAAGTTGGACTACATGGAAAATAGTTTAGACCCACATTTATGCTCTATTTGGGAGATCCAACGGATCGAACCTTTTTAGTCTTTTAATAGTGAGCACAGCACGTTAGGATGATCTTGAGCCGATCTTTGTATTTAGCACTATGACTGTTAATTTCACTTTTCACTGTATTAACAAGAAGATCTTGATGTATTACTGTGTTTGGCGCAAACCACGAGGCGTCAACAATTAAACGCACAATCTATACTAAATTTCAAATAAGAATGCAGTAGGTGGCGCTCTAAACTCAAAGTTTTACACTAGAAAAATATAGATTGGTTTGTCTGCGTCAGTTTTACGATAATTTTGTCCTGTATAGTTCAAATAAACGTTGTAGGCCAGCCTTTTTGGTCCACTATTCATGGATTTTGCTTTAGCATTCTTTGGATTCATACTGAATGTCAAATTGACAATTTTGAAAAATATTTGATTTTCAGATGGTTGTAATGAATACTTTGTTTCCAATCATGGTCATAGTTACGACTAAAGCTGATATTATATGGCAAATGCATATTTTGTATAATTAATATTCCGGCGTAACTATAGTGATGGGCATAATCGGATGATTTCAATAATCGGAATGTTCCATTTCGGAATGTTTATAAAATCGCAATATCATCCGATTATTTTACATTCCGTAGATGCGAAGCAAGCCGTCGCACGGTAAGCCTTTATCTGTGTTGGCATCTATTGTTTGGGTTTGTAGGACGGACAGTAAAACAATTTAAGAGTTTGAGACGCACAGTGGGATATAAGGGGAAATAAAATATTTTTTCAAATTATTACAGTAGTTACCGTAATAGACTTTTGGAAAATGGTAGTGATATTTTAAAGTTTAATGGCACATAAAGTACATCAGGGCTGTCCAACATGTGGCCCGCGGGCCGCATGCGGCACGCCATGATATTTTTGCGGCCGCCAGATCGAATTCCCCCTTGAGTCCACCAGTCCTGATCCTGACCGCTCCTCTTCTACCTGAGCCTTCCGGTCTGATGCGCTGAACTGTCTAACGGAGTAGACCTTCAACCGTTACCAGACCAGGCCTCAAGGGAGATAACGTGTTGTACTGTCAGCCCGAGAAGTTCAAATTTTCCGCAAGAGCAAGACCGCTAGAATTCGATTTTACCTTGATTGTTGAACTACATTGGGAAATCGAATCCCTGAGGCTTTAACCCTGTTTTAATCCGCTGTACTGTTTTGCAGGGCTAACTGCTTAAAAGCCCTTTCCGACCGCCTAATTTGTAAACGAAAAATCCCGGCGCCCCGAGAGGTGAAATGTAGGAATCGCAGCCTCTACCCCGCTTGTGAGCGGTTAGAGTCCTGTAGCCGCCCTTCATAAACTCACATGTAGGGCCTCTTTTTGGTCATTAAAAGGCGAATTCCTAGACTTCGACGTTCGATTCCGCAGCCCGCAAATTCCCTATCGGAGGAATGTCAACATCATTTTCCAGCTCAAGGCGGAAAAAAATCATCTGCAGGATTTGACACCGCGCTCGCTCCAAGAACGAAGCCTAGCCGCCGTAAGGTACCAGCAACCTTTGCACCAGAATTTAGGCACTAACGCCCGCCCCAGGTAACCCTTACAATGGCTAAATTCACCGGAAAATTACAGCTTAAAATCACTGCTGAGTGGAAGGTCAAGTTTGCAGGAACAAAAGACCTACTCAGCCCATTCCCCGAAGAATCGGCGTGCGTACCGGCGGACTACCAATAGGGACCCGCAACACTCGCCGGTGTATTGGGTTGCAGCTTGACCCACGAAACCAGACACCGTTGCAGAACAACATGTTAATTTTACATAATGTACAACTCAGAGTTATTTTTAATTAATCATTGTAACTAGCTAAAAACATTATATTTGTTTTGGTAATTATCTGGAGTTTTACCTAATCGAATATACAGTGTGTCTGCTTAAGTTCGCACCATATGGAAAACTTTTTTATTATTAATTTTACGAAAAAGAGTTATTCTTTATAAAAAGTTCTGAATGGTCCAAAACTTAAAATTCAATCATCAGATATCAACTTTTTTAAGCCGTATACGAGGAATGTCAAAAAATATGAATTCTGCTCAAGAGTAAAGTAGTACCTTTATTTCTGACAATATCGAAAATTGTTATTAAGAAAAGTTGATTAGAATTGAAAACTACATTCAAATGTCGAATTACACCTATCTACGATGAAAATCAGGTTTTGTTATTTTTCACATTTTTTTAAGTTGGTTCATATGGAAAACTTTATTTTTGACAATATCGGAAACCTTTTTCAGTTCTCTTTATTCGTTAAAACTTTGATAAGCTTTACGTCTCGTAACCTCTATGTTGCATTATTTTGATGATTTTCCATATGAAACAACTTAAAAAAAACTGAAAAATAACAAAACCTGATTTTTATCGTAGATAGGTGTAATTGGACATTTGAACGTAGTTTTCGATTCTCATCAACTTTTCTTAATAACAATATTCGATATTGTCACAAATAAAGGTACTTTACTCTTTAGCAGAATTCATATTTTTTGACATTCCACGTATACGGTTTTAAAAAATTAATATCTGATGATTGAATTTTAAGTTTTGGACCATGCAGAACTTTTTATAAGAATAACTTTTTTTCGTAAAATTAATAATAAAACAGTTTTCTATATGGTGCGAACTTAAGCAGACACACTGTATATTTGAGTGAACGTATTTCTCCGATTTGAGTTTAACCCGAGGGGTAAAAATTTGACTCCCTTAGTAAGGGGGGTGAAACGTCACATCTCTATATGTAAATTTACATTAATTGATGTAATTTTTTTCTTTTGTCGGTATCTCAAGAACGAAAAGGAATTAACCTAAAGTGAATATGATTTTTTTTGTTTAGAATCACGTTTAGAACATATGGTGTATGCTTTTTGTAATGTAACCTAAGCTTCTTGAATAAATAAAAATTAGTAATGAAATATGTACGTTTTATTTTATTACAATTAACTCACGAAGTCGCATACGACACATTTTATGGTGCGGCCCTCATAACCTTCACATTTTTTACAATGGCCCTTGAACCCCTTGAAGTTGGACAGCCCTGAAGTACATAATAGATAGTATAAAACAATACATGAATTTGAAGTCTGTAAGATGTACTATCTAATAATTAATCTACGAACTACCACTACCATGAGTACCATTTACGTATCATACACGTGCGCACACGGAGCGACCCGTCAGCATTCGCCAACCAGCATATATCCGTCAAGCGAGTCAACACAACACTCCGTATTCCTTTTAGTTCAAATTGGCATTTCGTTTTCTCATTTTGTGTAGCGAATAGTAAAATAATCGAATTCCGTAAGTTCCGAATTTTGTGTAGGTACCGAACAGTAAAATAATCTAATTCCGAAAAGTTCCGAAATAATCGGAACCTTCCGATTTTTTGAACAATCGGAAACTTTCCGATTATTCATTCCGGATAGGCCCATAACTAGGCGTAACCTTTTGCATATGTATACTAATTATGTGAAAACAAATCGTTTAAGCCAAGTTTCATTTTGCATATTTATACGTTTTTGAGCATACTTTCTGAATTTTGCATACTTGGTTATATTTAACGATAATTTGTAATGTATGTAATTTATGAGATTTTTTACTTCCAGTTTCTGCCTCTGGAGTGCAGTGCGCGTATCGAAATAAACAGAGGAAAAGGAAAATCCCTGTTAAAAGCTTTGACTATATAAACATAGACTACCAGCAACCTCCACTTTTCCCATAGAAGCAATGTATAAGGTATCAGCCAACATAGAATCCATTTCAAGAGTCGAACCTTGAGTGTTGGGTGAATAATAGTCTGGCGGGGTTAGAAGAAATCTTATTTTTATGTTGGCTTACAACGTGAAGTTGGCGGTGGCAGTCCATTTTTATATAGTCAAACGTTAAAATGAATGGCGTCTTTGAATAAAATTTAGAGAAATAAATATATTTATACAAAATAATTAAAAATTTTAGATTATTTAGAATACTAATAAAAAAATAGAGCATATGATGTGCATATATTATAACTTTGGGTGCATATATACAACAAAATGTATGCATATATATGCGCATATTTTCGTACATTTGAGTGCATATAATTATCAGCTTTAGTTATGACTACTACCAAATAGCATATAATTATATGTTCTTTGCTACTACTTAGTTCGAAGCACTGCATGCTTATTTGAAATTTAGTATAATATGCTACACAATATGGAAAAATATATAATTTAAACCAAATTCCTAAATTAAATTAATAATAATAATAATAATTTATTGCCATCAACATACATAAGTAATATAAAGAGAATGAAATATTAAAATAAAGTAAGGTAACAATATACCGGGTGACCATAAATGATTGTGATTTTTTTTCTTAGGTTGGCATTTATGTTGGTGGCACTGTAAATCTATGTCAAATTGGGGGTTAGCAAGTTAGGTTTTGCGTCAGTTTTGCCACAAACTGTAAGTCTATGTCAAATTCGAGGTTAGCAGGTTAGGTTTTGCGTCAGTTTTGACACAGAATAACTCAAAACCTAACCTGCGAACATTGAATTTGACATAGACTTACAGTGCCACCAACATAAACAGTGCCAACCTAAGAAAAAAAATCACAATCATTTATAGTCACCCGGTGTAAAGGTGGTACTCTTTTCGCAGAGTTCTGCTACTTTCATTTCCATTTAAGCTGCTAATTGATAGGTAAGATCTACACATTACCCTTTTGCTGTGACGAAACAATTTTCTCTCTTTATTTAACTATAAGGAACTGGACGAAACTGAAAATCTGCAGTTTTTGGTCAGGTCCGCTTCAAGATGGCTTGTTTTATAACACTGTCAATGTGACCTTTGTCCAAAATATCAGTAAAATCTCATATTATAAGAGCTGATGTCGCCGGTCGCCGGCCGCCGGCCGTCCAGACCGTAAGCACTGGCGCGCGCACATGCCGAGCGTAAGCACAAGTGGCGAGACCGTCAACAGCAAGCATTTGTATTGTTAGCGCTGGCAGGGCCGGACGTAGGCTGGCTACCAGCTTAAGCAAGCATTTTTATTGTTAACCGTTTCTTTACGCTGGCAGGGCCAAACGTAGGCTGGCCAACGCGTTCTAGTAACGCGCAATAACAAGCAAGCTAGCAAGCCTAAAATCTTATTTTAAGCATTAGGGACTAATTCGAAGAGGAGAAACGTCGGATAACATAATAATAATAATAATAATAATAATTCCCTTTATTGAACCAACCAAAGAAAATATAAGTAACATAGTTTACATAGTAACTGGGTAACAAGGTTCAAAGAGGCGAAGTTCAGACATGCTAAATTAATAGCAGTCTGTTCTACCACTTAACCCCATACAAAATGTGAAAATAAAAATAAAATTATATTAAAATTTAAAAAAAAATAAGGAAAGAAAGAAAGAAAATAAAAGAGAAGCAAGGACAATCGTTCAGTGGTTTAGTTTAGTTGGGAGCTGCTGAAAAAAATCAAATAATACTCAAGCAAAAAAAACATTATTGTCTACCCATTAAGAAGCGACAGAGATGCAGTTTAAAATTAGATAATGATAAAGATTTAAATTTTTTAGGTAAACTATTATAAGAACTGGTAATATTATAACTAAATGATCGTTTATACAGTTGAGACTTGTGCAATGGAATAGCAATTAGATTTTTATTTCTAAGATCAAATGAATGACTAGTAGAAGTAAACTTAATTTTATTAAAAAGGTATGGAGGAGTTTCAGTAGTAATAATTTTGTGAAATAAACATAATGCATGTAGAGTTCTTCTGTTGTTCATGTTAAGCCATTTTACCTCACTTATCTTGGAAGAAACAGATTCATATTTTCTAATTCCAAAAATTAGCCTCAAACATGAATTTTGAATTCTTTGAATCCTTTTAGAATCTATACTATCAAGGCAGGGTCCATACACAGAATCGCAGTAATTAAATTGTGATAGAACCAATGAGTCACAAAGTAATATTTTAATTTTTCGATTTAAACAATGTCTGTAGCTATATATCAGTTTCAAGTTAGAAAATGCTTTTTTAATAGTACTTGCGATGTGATCTCTAAATGATAATTTTGAATCAATAAATAATCCAAGATTCTTAGCGCATTTGGAAATTTTGATATTAACATCTTTAACTTTAATTCTGTCTTCATATGTTTCCCTTATTTTATTTTTACCAAAAAGTAAAACTACAGTTTTATTTGCATTAATTTTTAAATTATGTGCCTCCGAAGTTTTGATTAAAGTATCTATATCTGAACAGACTAACCGAATAGCAGCATCTACATCGTTTGGGAAGAAACTATACAATAATTGTGTATCATCTGCATATATGTATATTATATCTGCAATATCTCAGAGCCTTAAAAAACAACACGAATATATTGAATACAAAAGAGGACCAAGAACTGAGCCTTGTGGAACACCAGCAAGTACAGCACATGGAGTAGAGTATTTTTTATTTAAAATAACTTTCTGAGATCTGTTACTTAAATAATTTTTAATAAGAGAAGTAGCATTATTGCTAAAACCAATAAAATGTAATAGAGCAATCAAAGTAGTGTGGTTAATCGTATCAAATGCTTTAGAGTAGTCCAGAAGCACAACTACCGATAACTTATTGGCATCGATAGCAGATAGAATATCATCAGTAATATTTAACAGCGTAGTTGTGCAACTGTAACCAGCCCTAAAACCAGATTGAGTATGTGGTAAAATGTCATGTAGATTAAGATGTTGGTTAATTTGTTGAACTAAAATTTTCTTAAAAATCTTCGAAAATACCGGCAAGATGCTGATAGGGCGGAGGTCTTTAAAATCCTTAGGTTGACCAATTTTTGGAAGCGGAATGACGTTGGCACATTTCCATGTATCTGGACAAACGTTATTTATTAAACAGAAATTAATTATATGGGTACCTAATAAATGGCAACAGAAAAGGACAACACATTTCTATCATACCAATACTAATACCATCACAGCCAGTAGCTTTAGTTTTAATAGTAGTAATAACCTTTAACACGTCAATTTCCGATATTTCGAAAAAATCCATTTTAACGTTAACATTTTTTATAAGATTATTCATATAATAATTTACTAAGTCTAAATTACAATCACCAGAATTGTTACTTATGTCAACAAAGGTAGAATTAATTAAATTGACATCTTGTAGATGTAAAGGAATATCAGTAGCTCTGCGACCCCCGTATATTCCAATATTATTTAGTTCTTTCCATATAGTTCTATAGAACCCTTATTGCGAATATGATGTTCAAGGTATGCTTTTTTTCTGGTCTTACTGCAAACGTAGTATAATTTCGCAATAATTTATAATACTCCCAGTGCACGCGGTTCTTTGTGCGTTTGAATTTTTTTAGTGCTTTGTCACGAAGAGATATCATAAATTTAAGATTATCTGTCAACCAAGGCGTGCGGGGTTTTGTAAATTTCACCGTTTTTAAACAGGTACCTATGCTTATTAAATAGCTGCAAAATGTTCTCATTAAGAAACTGTAACTTCTCATTAATTTCAGAAATTTCATAGATGTTATTCCAATCTAGAGATTTTAGATCATTACAAAAATGCATGTAACTAAAATTGGAAAAGTCGCGATAAGTATACAGAAAAGGAGTGCTACTTTCAGCGGCCAAAGGATAGTCGCAGTATACAAGGCGATGATCTGAAATGTGGTGCATATCAATTGCCCCTGCATTCGAAATACTCTTGTCATTATGTACAATAATAAGGTCTATTAAAGTAGAACTGTTGCTTGTAATTCGTGTTGGTTCTGAAATAATCTGCTTAAATCCAAATGCTTCAAGCATAGAATTAAACTGAATGCAGTGAACATCACTGAATTTAAGCAAATCTACATTAAAATCACCGATACAGAGTAGTTCGTCTGCAGTAGGCAATAAAGCAGTAAACGAATTTTCAAACACACTCAGAAATTCAACACAATTACACTCCTGTCGTCTGTATATGGTACCAATAATTAAACTAGCTTTTTTTGTTTTAACTTTTATCCATAGCTGTTCGATAGACATGCTATTGTTATCAACGTGTGAAACAGTGAACTCCAAGCCCTTTCTAATATACATACCAATTCCTCCACCCCAAGTGTCCGTCATTCTATCATTCCTTATCTTATGAAATAAAAACCCGGTATCTCAACTAAATTATCAGCGACGTTCTGCGATAACCACGTTTCTGTGACACCCACCACATCATAATGAGTAGACAAAACGTGATCTTTGAAATCAGAGAAGCTACCTAAAAGTGAACGAACATTTAAATGACAAATTTTTAAACAATTATACATAATTTATAAGAAAGTAAATAATATACATTTTTAATAAATGACATCATACAAATGAAATCGATTCAAAATGAATATACATTAAAAATAAATTCATACATCAATAAACAGTAAATAGTAAATAGGTCAAGAATGTCTTGGTTTAAATAATGTGCTATTTAGAGCATCTCTTACATTAAAGGTTAGGTATATGTAAAATTCTTTTTCTATAACCATTCAAAAATGAACAACTTTCGTCACGTTTTACCCCAACCGAAAGCGCCAGTTCCGGGACCAGTGATAGAATATCCCGTAACGCTAACTTTCGTTTCTAGTGACGAAAGTAAGTTGTTGCAATTTCAGATATTAAATGCATTCTTCCATATCCAATTGTAACCATCATTCGTTTTCTTAAGAAAGGGGGAAGCCCCGAGGACCCCCTTCAATAGGGGCGTAGCCCCGAAGGTCCCCTTGGAGAGGGGCGGAGCCCTGAGGGCCCCCTTGGAGAGGGGCGAAGCCCCGAAGGTCCCCTTGAAAAGTGGCAGAGTCTCGAAAGCCCCCTTAGAGAGGGGCAGAGCCCCAACGACCCCTTGGAGAGGGGCGGAGCCCCGAGGGCCTCCTTGGAGAGGGACAGATTCCCGAGGGCCCCTTGGAGAGGGGCAGAGCCCCTAGGGCCCTGTTGGGGGGGGCGAAGCACCGAGGGCCCCCTTGAAAAGGAGCGGAGCCCCTAAAGCCCCCTGGGAGAGGGGCAGATCCCCGGGGGCCGTCTTGGAGAAGGGCGGAGCCCCGAGAGCCCTCTTGGGGAGGGGCGGAGCCCCGAAGGCCCACTTGAAAAGGGCGCAGTCCCTAAAGTCTCCTGGGAGAGAAGCAAAGCCTCGAGGGCCTCCTTGAAGAGAGGGGGTATATCCCTAAATCCCCGATTTAGTATAGTCTCTTACTCGTCGAAAGGCATTTTCTGCAACTTGAGAACATTATCAAACTCGGCTACGCCTCGTTTGATAAACTGTTCTCTCGTTTGCAGAAAATGCTACTTTCGTCACTCGTTAAACAATATACTATTCTAAAGTCTACTACCTGTTATCTAAATAATCTTTTGAATTTCAATGCAATATAAGAAATACGTTTTTTATTATACCTGCATCCAGTGGCGTAACTAAGATTTTGCTCTGGGGGGTGTTCTGGGAGAGTGATCAACCTTACAATAAGAATTTAAAAAAAATTAGGTACCATAAATTATAGTTGATTTGATTTCTATAGGACTTACGGTAGGCCTTGATTTAACTTCTTGGCAATGTAGACCACCTAGTTACATCTAAAAATTTACTAAGTGATGTTGACAGACGTCTATTTAAATCGGTGAAATTAATTAGTGTGGTATTTTATTTGCTTATTAACCAAAAGAAGAGAAACAATTATTTGCTAAATAAATAACAACTTAGCTTGCTTGTAAAACAGAATTGCAAAATATGCCTGTCCTTGCAATAACTCTAACCTATGAAAATGTTAAATGTCATTCTGACTGTAAAAAATTTGTTAAATCAGGGCCTACTGCAAGTCTTATAGAATTTAAAGCAACTATACTGTTTATTATAAACAATAAAGAGAGAGAAACAACTCTATTTATAACAAAGTGAAGTTGCTTGCATAGTAGTAATTCAAGTTTTCTGTTTTTTTTTGCGAACTCCTTTGTAATTTCATTTACGTTCACCTGTAGTTCTCTGTGAATGGAAAGCATTGCCAATCCATTTAACCTATATTGCAATGTTGTATTTCGGAGGTAAGTCTTAATTCTTTTTAAGGTGAAAATTATCTTTTAGCTGTTGCAGTTGACACAGGAATCGTTGCAAGGTCTTGCAGCAACTTGAAAATGGAAACATGTCCTTATTGCACGTAGCTCAAGGGCGTAGCCAGGGGGAGGCACGGATGGGCATTTGCCCACCCCTAAAAAAATTTAAGAGCAAAAGATTCATATTCTACAAGATATTCGAAAACTGAACTATAATAAGTTATACTTCTAATTTGAATTAAAAACAAATGAGAAAAAAAGAAGTCGTATGACCCAATTCATTGTATACTATATCTTCAAGCTGTGCAGGTTTCAACGGGAAGGTTATTTAGTTATGGGAAAAGTGCAGCTCGTGATGTAAACGTCAGTGTCAAAAAATGTGTGCAATGAACTGAACACTGTGTTAGCCGCGAATAGTTTTAGACAATGTCCGTGGTAATAGCGTGGTTTGCAAATAATGGGAAAATATTAAATAAAAATACTGTTATTTTGAAAAACACAAAATTCAATGAGTGCCAATTAATGAATGTATATCATGCGCTTGCTAGGTAATATTCGTGGCACCGTAGCAAAAATCTTCACTCGCATTTTTCCCTTAATCAATATATCTGGAATAATTTATCTGTAGTCAAAAATGCACAATAACGCTGAATGAGCGCATTGGTTTCACTTCCAATATTTCAGTGTGTATGTGCTCGTTCTGTTCCGAAAAAAAGAGTTGGAAAACAAACATGATATTTGAAAGCTTAAAAAAATACCGAAAGCTTTTTGGATTACCTGCTATAATTTGAGTAATTCTAAGAATCAAGCGGAATTGTGGTACAATCCCTAGCAGAATAAAAAATTAGAAAAGAAGAACTGCAAGAGTTGGAAATAGCAGAAGTAAAATAAAATAAGCTTTTTCTCTAATTAAAATATGCTTTGCACATTTCCTTGGTTCAACTGTGTACAACATGCACCATTGAAAGATCCTTCAGTTCTTTGGGTAGAGTGATAATCTGGTTGCGGTCAACAATATCAGAAAACCGCTTTATTAGACTATGTATGTTGAGTGTGTACACAGAAAAATAATACTGGAGGGAAGTGAAGAACTAAAAGATAAAGTCTTAAAAAAGTTTGCGAAAACTAAAGTTAATTTAAATTAGAATTTTTTGCTAATTGTAAAAAAGTAAACAACAATAATATGTAATAATAATAATAGTTAAATGCGTATATAAATTTTTGCCCCCCTTTAACTGGAACTCTGACTACGCCCTTAGCTAGCTAGCACATCCATTGCTGTCTTATATGAAAGATTTTGTACATTTTGGCATTTCCGGTATAATTTGAACTCTGCAATCGCTTTCGAAACAGGTTCGTTGAGGTTGGATTTTAAAAATAAGCGAGTCCGAATTCCGAATGTACGTAAGTAATAATTGATATTCAATCATACATTACTAAGATGTAATTTTAGATTTGTTGTTTAAGACAAATTTTGGTTATTCCTAAAGTCTCTGGGGGGTGTTCCGACACCCATATCACCCCCCATAGTTACGCCACTGCCTGCATCAGAATCGCCGTTTAAAGCACGGCTGAGCGTGCGAAAACAGGGGATTAAATCTCGCCGAGCTTTAAAGGTTGTCCAGGAAACGACAGAATGCAACAACGGACGTGGACGCGACAAAAACGTAAATAATTCTCGTAACTATAGTAGCAATATTATTATGCCCTCTCGATTTATCAGGACAAAAATTATTTCTAAGTTTTTAGTGCGTAATTTATTTCCAGTATTGCAGGTATAATAAAAAATCTGGTGTGATACACTCACACAACTTCCTTTTACAGTGATCTTATAATTAGGCAAAAATTTCATTTTTAATTTTTAACCATTTTCAAAAATTTTCAAAAATTACAAATTCTACAAAAACGGTACAAAATAGAGCGTTAGTTGAAGAGACAAATTTTCTCTAGAATTTTAAAATGAATTCAAAAATGTAATAATATCTCTCTCTCTGGTCGTATACTTCATAGTTGAAGTGTCGTGATCTCATGGTTGCTATTTAAGTTGTAGTTTGGGCAATGTTTCTCCATTTGTCTCTGTCTGAGGCGCACCTAATATTTTCTTGAAAAGGTGTACCGGTAAATTCCTTGACTTGGTCAATCCAGCGTTTTGGGGAACGCCCTCGAGGGCGTTTTCCTTCTACTTTCCCCTGAACAACCAGTTTTTCCAGGTTGTCGTCCTTCCTTCTGGTGACGTGTCCAAAGTGTTTCAAAATTCGTCGCTTTACTGCACTTGACAGTCTTTCTTGAATTTCTAGTTCTTCCAATATGGACACATTCGTTCTATGTGCTGTCCAGGGGATCCTCAAGAGTCTTCGCCAAACCCACATCTCGAAGGCGTCCAGCTTTTGAATGTCTACAGCTTTCAAAGTCCATGCTTCCGCTCCATATATAACAATGGGAAACACCAGTGTTCTCACTAACTTGCATTTTGTTGCCTTCGTAATGTGACGATCTTTCCAAATTTTTGTGAGTTTAGTCATAGCTGTTTTGGCAAGCGCTGTTCTTCTTTTTATGTCCGTTGACGAGTTGCCCTCATTATTTATATGGGAACCTAGGTAAACTATTTCATTGACATTTTCCACATCACGAATGTTAGGTGCGGTTTCTATTTTGTTGGTGCGGTCTATTACCATGAGTTTTGTTTTTTGCCGATTTAGTTTTAGGCCGAAGTGTAAGCTCTCCTGCTCAACCCTTTCAATCAACTCTGACATCTCCTGTTCCTCTTTCGCGATGAGGGTAGTATCATCCGCGTAGCGTAGGTTGTTTATTGTCTTGCCACCAATAACTATTCCATTTTTCCAACCGTCCAGAGATTTCCTTACTATGTATTCTCCGTAGATGTTGAATAGCAAAGGTGACAAGATGCATCCCTGGCGTACGCCGCGTTGTATATTAAAGGTTTTGGAGGTCTTGTTATCGATTTTGATTATTCCTGTGCTGTTTTTGTATAACTGTCTTAATAGTATGACGAGGTGTGAAGGAGTTCCCATGTCTAGTAACACTTTCCAGAGTTGTGGCCAATTCACGCAGTCAAAGGCCTTACTATAGTCAAGAAAGCAGAGATACGTAGGTTTTCCGAACTCTCTTGCCTTCTCAATGATTTGGCGTACGTTCATGATTTGTTCTCTGGTGCCTTTTCCGGTTACAAACCCAGCTTGTTCTTCTGGGATCTGCCACTCTAAGAAATGTTTGAGTCGATTTAGTAGGATTCTGAGCATAACCTTACTTGGGTGGGATATCAGTGCGATCGTTCTGTAGTTATTACATTTTTGACTTGACCCTTTTTTATGCAGTGGAATGAAAGTGGATGAACTCCAGTCCCTTGGCCATTGTCCCGTTTGCCAGATCGTGTTGCAAATTCCCCATAATAGGTCGACACCTTTTGGCGTAAGGTGTTTTAGCATTTCTGCACTCACATTGTCTTCACCTGTACTTTTGTTGTTTTTTAAATGATGAATAGCTTGCTCTACTTCTTCTCTTAATATATCAGGCTCCTGTTCGATTTCCATGATGGAAGGAAAATGTACTGCTTCTTGGTCGTTTACTTCGCTTATGTATAAGTTTTCACAGTATTTTCGCCATACTTCCACTACGTCATCAATCTCAGTAACGACTTTCCCCTCTCTGTCTTCTATTTTCCATGTTTTTGGTTTAAATTCCCTTGTGATTTCTTTGACGTACTGGAAGAGATCTCGGGTTTCGTTAGTGTTAGCTCGTCTTTCAATTTCGTGACATATGTGTTGTATGTGCTGGTTTTTGTCACGTCTACATAACCGTTGTATTTCTCTGTTCAGTCTCCTATATTCGGTTCTTCGTTCTTGTGTGTTTATGCCTGTTTGTCTGAGAGTCTTCCTTTCTTCTACTACTTTCCAAGTTTCGTCGGTCATCCATTGTTTGTTTTTTGCTTTTCTTTTGTTTTGTTGTAACACTTGGTCTTTGGTAGTTAGTAGAGTTGTTTTGAGGCCTTGCCACATTTCTTCTGGGTTCGTCTGACTCAAGTTGTCTGAATTGGTTATTAAGTTCTGTTCCAGTTTTTCTTTGAATTGCTCCATGTCTCCAGGTTCCAAGGAAGGAATTCTTTTTTCTGTTTTCTTTGTTTTTATATGAATTCTGATTTTTGCCAGCAAGAGTTTGTGATCACTGCCACACTCTTTCCCAGGGAGAGTTTTTACGTTGTTGACACTTGATTTCCATCTAGCTGCTATGAGGAAGAAATCAATTTGATTCTTGTATTTTCCTCCAGGAGATATCCACGTGTAGCGGCGTCTTGGGTGTTGAGGGAATAGGCTATTTGTAATGGCAAAATTGTTTTCTATGCAGAACTCTACGAGCCTTTGACCGGGCTCATTCCTCTTGCCCAGACCGTATCTTCCGACCAATTGCCTTATTTGCTCGACTTCTTGTGTTTGTCCAATTTTGGCGTTAAAATCCCCTTGTATACATACTATTTCTTTGCTGGGCATTTCCCTAATAGTGCTTTCCAGTTGGCGGTAGAATTCAGAAATTTCCTCCTCACTGCTGGATGCTGTTGGCGCATATACTTGGACTACGTTTAAGTTACATGGTTTAGCATTGATCTTTATAGTGAGAATTCTAGAGTTAATGGGGTTGTAGCCCAGTACACTTGGTTGTATTTGTTTGGGAATGATTATTGCCACTCCTTGTATCGAGTCTGTTTGGTGTCCAGAGAAATATATGGTGTTGCCGTTTTTGGTGTTAAAATGTCCTTGGCCTGCCCAATGCGTTTCGCACAGACCAGCTATTGTAATGTTTGATATTTCTCGTTCGATAATGTCCAATTTACCGGGGTGTAGAACAAGACCCTGAATATTCCAGGTGGCAATTGATATGTTCTTACGCAGAGATAACTTTGTTGTCGAAGTTTGTATATTTACGTCATTAGATCTTCTCATAGCTTTCCCCCCCGGAGATCCGATCGGGGAAATGTTTATACTCCGGATTTTATTATCTATGAGACACTCCATGAGATTCTCTTGGGATAATACTAGAGGTAGTCATCCCCTGGCTTTCCTCTAGGGGTAGGGATGTGGGAAAAGGATATTGCCTTGGGTGGGAATAAAGGTTATGGAACCTAACTTCTCCAGGGAAGGGCGTTGGAGAAGTTAAGGGCTTGCAAGGGCAGGGTCGCCATTCCCTGAGGAGGTCTGTTCTTCACCGGTATCGTGAAGAAGTACCCCCCGCTACCCCTCTAATAATATACCGGGTGTTTTATTTAAAATAGGAGTTAATAAAAAGAATAGAAAAAGAACAAAAGAAACCCACTTTAGAAGTATTCAACTGAAAAATCACCTAGCTCACATCAATACACATTAAAAATGTAATAAAAATGTAAAGTTTAAAAAAAATCGTTAGAGCCGTTTTTGAAAAAATCGAAAAAAACTGAAAAATCACACCTACTTCCGGTTATGCGATTTTCTTCAAAAGCTTGCTGTCGCATCTAGATAGTACACAAAACTTATATATAAAGTTTCAACGTCATACCTCTTTTCGTTTTTGAGATATTCTGTTCACAGAAAGACACACACACAGACACACAGACAGACAGACAGACCAATGAAAAAAAATATGTTTTTTTGGGATCAGGGGACTCTAAAACGTGAAGATCTGTTGAAAACTCAATTTTGAATTTTTGGGGTGAATCCAATACTTCCTTTATTGTAAAAGGAAGTAAAAATAGCGTAAAGTATTCGTGGATAACCGGTCTTTAAAACACTTGCTCTATTTCGAGCACTCCGGCTAGGCCGTCGTGCTCGAAAACTCGCGCCTGTTTTAAAGACCTTGTTATCCACTCATACTTTAATATACCGGGTGGCCATAAATATCTGATATCACATTACCTTTGGAATCAACACCGCTTTATTAAAGTGATGAATCCAACTAAACTAAATGTCATTAATGTCATCACAACTAAAATTCCCATCTGTCAAAAATTATTACAGATTGCAATAAGTAATGGAGTTAGAACAGGAGATTTTTATAATCGAGTCGTATTTAAGAAATGGTGTCAATAACCTTGCATTTTATTACATTACATACCAATACTTATTATAATTGAAATATAATGCTAACCACAGGGCCGTAGCTACAGGCTTGGGGGCCCCGGGGCAACAAATAATTATGGGGCCCCACGTTATCTTCCCCATTTACCCCTGCACCACTTTCATTTAGTAAGCCGTTTTAAATAGGGTTGCTATTTGTTGTTTCTTTCTGTTAAGATAGAAGAATGGGCATTTAAAACAGACAAAACATATACTTACTTATCACATTGAGTTTAATATAAAACTGTAGAAGCTTGCTAACCAATTGGCTAATGCTTTAGCCTTATACTGCAGCGGTCTCGGTTATTATTATTAATTTAGTGGTAGTCGTCATGGTGTAAAAAATACAAGGTGAAACGTTCCTGGAGATGCGCAGTCATTCAGAAAGTAGAGGGGAGATGTGAACCAATCCCCAATGCGCCTACTCAGGAAATCCATCATGGCCGCGATCATGGTGTAACCATGGCCTCGATCGTATATTGTTGCTGGCACTGTCAGTCGATGTCAAATTCGAGGTTAGCAGGTTAGGTTTTTTGTCAGTCTGACAGAAACTGACGCAAAACCTAACCTCGAATTTAACATAGACAGCGTCTTCAATACTACACTTCAGTACTACCATTCGTGCCCTTTGTGGGCTCATTTCTTATTGGTTGAATTTGTGGCTCCGCCCACAATACATCCATTCTGTGGAACCTTGTATTCTATGCTCTATGGTAGTCAATGGTAGACCATGGTTAGATCACACAGAAGGCCATATCGCGATGTAAAAACTTCTGCACCAGGCGGAGTACCACCTGTTATTCGACATGCAAGCATGCATATAAAACTCACAAAAAATGCCGCATTTCATATGCTATTTAAAACACATTAAACCATTTTAGGAATTATATCTTTTTAATGTAAAAAACTGTTTCACCTTGAACTTTTTTATTAATTTTATCCCACTTTTTTCTCCCCCAAAAATTATTTTCTTTGGGTCAGCGTCGACGCAATGTTGGTAACCCTACCGTTCGGCCTTAGCTACGGTCAGAGGAACTGTCAAGTATAATACATGCCGTACACACACCAGGATAAAGTTGGCGAAGTGAGCTATGATCAATTATTAACAGATCTGCAAATTCCTTGACGCTGCTCATTTTCCCAAGTTTGCCAGTTTGGTTCAATACTTTTTTAAGACAATTACGCAAAAAAACTTCATCCGCTTTCGGGGGCCCCGGGGCGCTGCCCCGGCTGCCCCGGTGGTAGCTACGGCCCTGGCTAACCAACATTTATAAGTAGCTAATTCCATGGCTACCGGGAACTCAGATATTTATGGCCACCCGGTACTATTAAACGCTATATTTGTTATTTCTGACGTCTGTAGACTTTAACATTAAAATAACATGTGGATATGTTAAACAAAATGTTGAAAATGAATTTTAAACTTCAAAAAAATTTACAGTTTTATGTCAAAAAAAGGATAATACAAATTAGTCAAGTTTTATTCTTTTGAATGGCTTCCTCCATCAAGTTTATTTTTGATCCCCCTGTATTGTAAGTAGAAGCCCCTCCCACAAATGAGAGCTAAATTTGAATGGAGTTTTGCTATTGGTAAGCCGGTTGTATGCAGCTGAATGTCATTTAAAAATAAACAATTTTGAATATTTGGGAATTTTTTAATTTGTAACTACTAAAAATGGTTTCGCTATTATACCTAATAGTGTTATTACTTATTATCTGTACCAGCTGCACTATTAAAAATATTGGCAAAAATTAGAAATCACCTCATGCGAATCAAATAATCGCTAACTCATTCGTCCAGAAATACGTGAGCAGATTAAAGGAAATCGCTTTCCTGAGTACATGATTGGGAAAACCCATATATCTAATACTTACTATATTGCTAGCGGCTATGAGTGGGAAACTCACCGATGAAGTGAGACACACAACCAACTCCTTCATGTATACGGTGAGCTGTGCGCAAGCGCGGCGGCGTCGTCCGCCCAATGGGGACGTGGTCAAGTTTAAAATTCGCTTCTAAAGGCGGGTTCGAATTCTCACGCATGCGCACGAAATGCGTTATACTCGAAGTGAGACTATGTCGGCGCAGTAATGTTGTCTGAAGTTTCCAGGCCCTACCAGCAATATATGTGTATTATATATATGGGAAAATCAAAAAGATAGCAGCTCTCAACACTGCTGTAAAATCAGCTTCGTTGAACTCCGACGGTCTTCGGGTGCTCTCGGCTGATTGTTACAAACCATTGAGATAGGAGTTATCTCAATGATACAAACAAACACATAACCTTGAAGTACGTCACCCCCCCGGTGCTCGCAACATGTTATTAAGGACTTTCCCGACCAAATTTTCGTTATTAGAAGGTCGGTGTGGCTGTGGGTAGGTGCTACTGCCGGAGAGAACGAGATTCAAGGCATATTCAAAGGCCGCGCCAATAATGGGGTGCTCTACGTCGAAGGGAACCAAAGTTCTCAACATAAATGAAAGTAAGATCTTGCACATGTTGTGTTTAGTTTATTATTATGATTAAAGCTGATATTATATGGCAAATGCATATTTTGTATAATTGATATGCCGGCAAAACTTTTAGCATATGTATACTAATTATGTGAAAACAAATCCTTTAAGCCAAGTTTCATTTAGCATATTTTGCATATTTATACGTTTTTGGGCATATTTTATGAATTTTGCATATTCGATTATATTTAGCAATAATTTGTAATAATGTATGAAGAACGTTTTGATTTTTTTTTGTAAAATTTACTATTTTATTAAATTTATTAATAAAATTTTTGTCTACGACTTTATGCCGGTGGAGTGCAGTGTGCGTATCGAAATGAACAGAGGAAAGGGGAAGTCCCTGTTAAAATCTTTGGCTATATAAACATAGACTGCCAGCAACCCCCATTTTTTCCATAGAAGCAGTGTATAAGGAATCGGCCAACACAAAATCCATTTCATAAGTGTTGGCTGAATAACAGTCTGGTGGGGTTAGGGGAAATCTCATTTTTATGTTGCTTGCAACGTGAATATGGCGTTGGCAGTCCATGTTTATATAGTCAAACTTTAAAATGAATGACGTTTTTGAATAAAAATTAGAGAAATAAATATACTCATACAAAATAATGTAAATTTTTAAATTATTTCGAATACTTCTACTTATTTTCAAAAAAATTATATTACGTGCATATATTATAACTTTGGGTGCATATACTGAACAAAATGTATGCATATATATACGTATATTTTCGTACTTTTGAGTGCATATAATTATCAGCTTTAATTATGATGTGTCTAGAAGCCGCGTGTCTGTCAAAAGTGGGTCAACATGTCCTAAAAATGGGTGGGGGTACAACGTGAGTTGCATAATAAAAGTCATCTCGGTTAGTCGGATCGCAGGTGCTTCGGAGAAGTACCGGCCGCATTTGTTTGGCACGCTAACTTGACTAAATTTTTCAATTGTTCGCGCGCCAAAAAGTGACACTTGTTGAGCGAAGCCCCACGCAGTGACCTAGTTAGCCCTATTGATCCCTAAAGTAAAGGTATCTATAATTCACACAAAATCCAAATCATTACGAATCACGGCACCAAACGACCATGATAACGTTCATTTATATAATTTCAAAAGTGTATCTGATACTGAAACATAATGCTTTTGCAGCTACGAAGCACTCATCCTCGATGCCTGTTGACGAGGACTTCGTGGAGGATGTGGTCTGCAAAGACTCCGACATCCAGGAAAATGAGGTGAAGGAGTTCGATCTGCAAGATGCCGGCAAAGTGTTGATCGTGCGCCAGAAGGGGCAGCTGAGCGCCCTGGGGACCAAATGCACCCACTACGGAGCCCCCCTGCTAACCAGCGGCGTTCTCGGAGATGGCCGAATCAGGTGCCAGTGGCACGGGGCCTGCTTCAACATTGCGACCGGCGATATTGAGGATTTTCCAGGTATGTTGAGCAAGTCATGGTTGCTAATTACTGGCGGTAGTATATGGCTTATTAGCTTATCTGTGCTTTTGAAGCATAATTAATACATAAGGGTTGTGTATGTTTAAAAACCTGACTATTTGCACAAACATTGTGTCTATTTTCAATCGAGTTGTAGTAACTTTTCTAATATAAATAATGGTCGATGAACGGGCAGATTTTTGACTAGGATTTTTGATAGAAATCGTGACTTTTCCGTGTCCCTATGAAGATAAAACAACTATTATGCTTTGTTTTTTTGTTTTTTAGTTTTTAAGTATTATCGGTTGTCAGATTGGCAAATGCCCAGACAATTACAATAAAGAAAACTATTATTTAAGAAATTCTGTTTCTATATGAACTGATTTACTATATGGCTGCCCCACTATTGACTGCAATAGTACAGTCGTTGCCAAAAAATTTTGTACTATTTATTTAAATATCCAGTAGTTACTGTAATTAGCTGGGACTGTCACCATGATGTTACAGTTTTTAAATTTTAACTACTATTCATAAAATTTATCCGTGATACTGATAATAAGTACTTACTGTGGATATGTATGTATATGAATGATAAGGAAACGCAGATGCCATTCAATCCAGAGAAAATATGGCAAACTAATATTAAACAATAAGGACATAGCAAAGAGGGAAGGAGTATCAAGAACAGGGATGAGCAACACGCGGTCCCGCATTGGGCCCGCCATACTTTCTCGTGCGGCCTTCAAAAATTTTACATTTTGATTAACACAGCCCCATTATACCCTATTTCTCATTAAATAATCTTTTTCCACATATATCTTGAGTTTTTTTTTAATAGTAGTTCTATTAATGAGTGTTTATTTCTATAATTTTTTATACTAGGTTTATTACTTTGACACGAAGTGTACGAAATATAGAAATTCCTTCATATCAAAAATCAGTCGAATATCTCTAAAATTCGTGTCAATCGACTAATGAACTCACTATAGCAAATCTCCACGTCGGCTGTGCGGATATTTTGGTGAAGATCCCCGCCCACTAGATCCCACCCTTGTATTGGGGGGTGCCTAAACGTGCTGTGCAGTGTATGTATGTTAGTATGTGTACACGATTCCGGTCGCGAGGAACCTTCTTGAAGTCTTGGATCGTTTTCATACGATAGGTCCTCCGAAAATGAAGGCAACATCAACTTTTGAGGTATTGTCGAAGGCAAAAAAAATTTTTTTTGGTTTTTTTATAAATAACTGGTTCATAACATTCAATTGTACTAGCGAAATGGAGTGATGCTGAGTGTTCTAAGTATGTGTGCTAAGTATTCTTGGAAAGCACCAAAAGGCGTTTTTCCTTGAGTGGGGGTTACCGTATATTTTTGTTAATAAAGAGATAATTTGAATTCATCATTCAGTGTTTGTATTATCATAAGTTTCTTACATGCGGCTCGCGCAACATTTTAAAATTTGTAGCTGGCCTGTTGTAAAAAAAGGTTGCTCATCCCTGATCTAGAAGAACCGTATTAAACCGCAAAGGAGAACCACATAAAAGTGAAGAAGAAGAAAATTGAAGACCAATTCTAAGATCAGAATTCTATAAAGCCCTTGAAGACCTCAGAAATATCAAAGCCACAGGGATAGATTATATTCTCGGAGAAATTATTAAAAGCCTGAATAAATGGCAAATCCCTACAACTTTTGCCAGCCAAATAATACCAATACGAAAAAAGACCACACACAGCACGTAGATGCGAGGACTACCGAACAATAAGTCTTAATAACACATGGATTGAAAATTCTCCTAAAAATAGATGAAGACTGGTAATTGAAAGAATGATTGGAAAAAACAAAGAAATTTACATTGCTCTCATTGACGTAGAGAAGGCTTTTTGACAGGGCAGAGTGGGAGAAGATATAAGAATCGGTGCTAAACGAAAGAAGAATAATGCAAAATATACCGTAACGGCGGGTCTTATAAAGACCACTAATCTGAAGTTAACTTTAATTCGTTGCTAAAATAAACAAAAGCACATCAAAACGTTAGTGGTTATGACATTTTATTATTTAGTAAACAAATTTTGATGCACATTCGTTTATTTTAACAACGAATTAAAAATAACCTCAGATTAGTGAACAGGCTGATTGATCCGCATTCATTTTATCTTCTATTGATACCATTATCTTTCCTATAAGTTGAAGTGACGAGCAGGAGTCAGCAAAAATGGTCAATGCAAGGTTAAATTACTATATTTGTGTTTGAGAACGATCCACCCGGTAGGGATAAATCAGACAGCTGTTAAGGAATGTGCCTCTTACTGTAATGATGCCGTTTACTAATATAAGGGTTTAGTAAAAATATAAATAATAAATAGGGCAATCACCACAATTTATAAATTAAATAGTTTTAATAATAGAATTTAATATTGTGTCATATTTTAGGGCTCATTACAAAGGAAGAATAATGCAAAATATACTGTAACGGCGGGTCTTAAAGACCACTAATCTGAAGTTAACTTTAATTCGTTGCTAAAATAAACAAAAGCACATCAAAACGTTAGTGGTTATGACATTTTATTATTTAGTAAACAAATTTTGATGCACATTTGTTTATTTTAACAACGAATTAAAAATAACCTCGAATTAGTGAACTGGCTGATTGATCCGCAATAATTTTATCTTCTATTGATACCATTATCTTTCCTGTAAGTTGAAGTGACGAGCAGGAGTCAGCAAAAATGGTCAATGCAAGGTTAAAGTACTACACTCACCGGCACGAAAAACGGAGCACTTGCATTTTTTGATTAGCTTTAAAATTGTATCCCTTTGTGATGTTTTATTATTACATTTATTATTATACATTTATTATACATTTAACATTATAACATGTATAATAAATGTATAATAATAAATGTAATAATAAAACATCACAAAGGGATACAATTTTAAATCTAATCAAAAAACGCAAGTGCTCCGTTTTTCGTGCCGGTGAGTGTATATTTGTGTTTGAGAACGATCCACCCGGTAGGGATAAATCAGACAGCTGTTAAGAAATGTGCCTCTTACTGTATAATATATACTGTAATGATGCCGTTTACTAATATAAGGGTTTAGTAAAAATATAAATAATAAATAGGGCAATAACCACAATTTATAAATTAAATAGTTTTAATAATAGAATTTAACATTGTGTCATATTTCAGGGCTCATTAAAAAGGGTGTTGTAATTAATTTTCTTAATAAGAGCAAAGCTCCGGTGTAGCATTAAGAAAAACTCTTGTCTCAGGGCTAGGTTCAACAAAAAACTTTATTTTACAAATACTCTGGTGTATGACAAATTAACCAGTGTATACTCCATTCACTATGGTCCCGGATTGTCAAAAATGACGTTTTATGGTAGCACTGTTGAATTTCGATTGGTTTTTTTGTTACTACTAAGTTGGACAACGCAAAAGCGTAATTTTGAAAATTTGCGTTTTTGTTACCTGGCAACTTTTATTTATTTTTGCTTAAGTCAGTGCAAAATATAACCTATAGTTTATAGTTTTGACATTAGTAGCTCAATTAATTGTTTCTAGTTACCCATAGCTTGACTTAGAAGTATTAACCATGATATAAAGGATTGTTTTTAATTTGATTTTGACATTTACAATCCGGGACTATAGTGAATAGAGCATAGTATGGCAAACGCTCAAATTTGGTCTGACAGCTCTTTAACCTCAAATTGACTATAAACACAAATGATCTGCGGGTACTAGAAATTAGCGTAATCTGAATTTAAAAACACCAAAAATTATATTTGTTTTAACTTTTACATGTAGGTGTTAAATGTGGATAAGGTGTTATTCGCATAAACCCATAATTAATCGCCTATTAAAAAAGCCTTTAGAACCCAAATTCCAGAATAGCGAATAGCTAGATATTGGATATTCGTAACACCACTTGTGTTTTAAAGTAAAGCCAGTCGACATTGATGTTTATTGTTATATTGTTGTAGTAACAGACATTTCACAAGTTCTCAATTTCTAGAAATTATAATTAATAATGTAAACGTCAGATAAATTAAATGTGAAAATTTCATTTTGTCTAGATTTTACAATAGCATTAGAAAAATAGCATGTTCAACACGTTAAACATTTGATTTTTCCATGCTCGTGTAAAATTAATACACTCGCTCGTATATTAAACGTTTGTACTCATTGGAAAACTCGCTTTTCTTAACTTGAAGAACAAGCTTGTATGTTCTGTAACTCCTACTAAATGGGACTCCCTGCAGTAATAGTTTTTTGATTTACAAAAAGCATCCTAAAAGTGGAATTATACATTTACTTTCAGCGGTGTGTTAAAAGTAAACATATGAGTCTAGTTTTAGCATGGCGTGCTGGAATGTAAGACTTTGATGTGAGTAACTATTAATAGTTACATATGTTACAAGTGTTATATTACACGAGAGAAAAGTTAAGCCAAGCCGAGTGGAGTCTTTCTTGAGAAAATTATTTGTAATAACACACGCATGCCATACAACATTTTATCCAACAACACAGTAAATACCAAAAAAACAATTTTTTTCTCGTCAGCTGTGAAAAGTCAAAGTGACAAATTAATTAGGAGTGAGCTAAAGTACAGAGAAATCAAATAAATTTATAATTAGAATGACCTGTGATTCCTGTTATATGTTTGGCAGTACTGCAGTGTATTGTTGGTGGCACTGTTATTCTATGTCAAATTTGAGGTTATAATCTATTCCATCTTTAAAAAAACGATAGGTTGCCATGCTTTTCTTTTCCTAAATTGGCAGTACTAGGGAAAGCAGTAGTTATATTTCATTTCTTTGTGGTGGCAAACTTTTTCTAACTAAATTTGAAATGCCGTGTTGCCAATACTACCAAACCAAAAGACAAGAAAATATGTCAATAAATGTCATTATGACACTCCTAATCTCTGAAAAATAAAGTGATAGTGTAAGTGATTATTGTGAAAAATTTAATAAACAGCATGCACAATGTTGTGTCTTCGGCGACGAAAGCAGTGTGTTAAAGTGCTACACACATTTCAGACGAGATAAAACCGATCTAAGCAATGATCAAATTATTAGTAGATTGATGAACATTTTCAATGTGAGTTCACTGAATTCCTATCTCATAAAAGAATTTTCTTAAAAAGTGCATCATTTATTTATAGGTAAGAAGATCTGTTATCTATTCTATAATTACTAAAAATAATGTAGCACATTATGGCAACATCGGGCATTCTGAACCTTCAAAATTCCTAACCTAACTTTACCGCAGTTTTGTCAGTTCATATACAGAGTGATATCTGTCAGATTATCATGGCCAACCATCGTTTTTTTAAAGATGGAATAGATTATACCCGGTTAGGTTTTGTGTATTCGGCACAAAGTTGACACAAAACCTGACCTGACCTGATAACCTCGAATTTGACCTAGACTGTGTTATATAACCCCTTTTTCAAATGGCTATTACAATTAGTAAATTGGACATCTACCCTATTGCTTAGTTGACAGAAGTAGCATCGAAAATAATGTATTAAAAACGTACCTTGTTGCTTTTGAATTACTTTCAAAATTGACATATCTCACTTATGAAAATATATGATTGAAATTATGTCACTTGACTATTATTTAAAATTACCTCGGCTAGTCAGTTTATTGAGCAAATAAGAATCTATCTTCCTCAGCTGAATGAGTAAAGATTACAAGAAATCGAAGTTGATTAAGTAGACCATTTTTTGAGTTATGGAGTTCCATTTAGTGGAACAGATATTTGGCAGGTGAGAAAATTAAATTCGCCCACGCTTTATTCGCTTGTTTGTTATAGCTGCAGGAGTCGAATTTCGTGTAGATCTTTAAGAATTTTTCCGATTTGACACTGATATGTTCACCCTGCCTGCTATGGAGTTAAGCTTTCCAGCGAAGGTAAATTGCAGACGTATAAGATGGATCGATCTCATTTTGCATTCTTATAAAAAAACCTTTTATTGAAAAAGAATAAAGCATTCTTACCTTTTCTTGTAAAGACTTCAGTTTGTCATGTAGTCGAACTACGGTGTCACAGCTTGCATAGCATCGATCCCTATGAGCGGGTTGTTGTGATCCTTCGGAAGAAGGATTTGTCGTTTCGCACGTTCTGGTATCTTCTCGCAATCTAAAGCCTTCTCTGCAGGCGCATCTGTACGTTCCCACCTCGTTTATGCACTTATGTTCACAATCGCCGTTCTCCTCTAAACATTCATTTATATCTGCATAACAAAAGAGTACAGATGTAATAACTAAAGCTTGTCTAGAGACCATTTAGATTCCGTTCTCATTTTGAAAATATAAATTGACACAGATAATAGGAAGAGATTATAATTTGAATTCCCAAAAATTATGTTTTAGAAGCATTAAGAAAAGACCTTACCTACACAGACGGGCTTGATTCCTTGTTTCTGGTTTTCTGGACTAAATTTGTATCCGTCGAAGCATGTACAGATTACCCTCTGTAAATATACCGTGCACTGTTGTTCGCATAAACTCATCGAGCAGGGATCCTCATCTTTGTGAACACACCTGAGAATTAAGTTTCGCGTTAATTATTTCCCCTTTCTGCAAAACGTTGGGTAATTCAGAACAATGCGAGAAGCTTTTGTAATATTTGTAGTTAATCGGATTTTGGCAAGGTGCGCGAATTTAAGCACCTACTTTGCACTTATACTTTATTATATTTCATGAGTTATGAGTTAATTTTCCGACTGAATTAATTCCCACAATGGTGTTTTTGTGGACTACTCAACGGTTTGCGAAACAAAACTAAATTATATTTTTAAACATTTAGCCCACAAGAGTATTTTGGCTGATTAATGTGAACATTAGGACTCGAGTTTGAACTATATTCTTTGACTGCAAGTAAATTTTACATGCTTATAATAAAACATGTAATGATACAACCGGTGAAGGAACTTAAGCCCACCTAGGCAATTAACAGAGACAGATTCGGCAATGTGCTAAATTTAACTGAATGGTATTTCAGAAATTATGAGATTATAGTGTAACCACAATTTATACAAATAGAGTAATATAATATCAAAAATAGTAGAAAAAGCGGTTGTAATTGGTTTGTACGAATGAAGCGAACACAACCCCCTGTTCTAATTGAATACGAAAATTGTAATATTTGTAAATGTGAAAGTACAAAAAGTACAGTTACGGCCAAATAAAAACGACCACCATTTTGACATTCTATGTCATTTTCATAAATTTTGGTAAATCGGGCTTTTACTTGACAGTACCTTGACAATTTGAATTCTTAATATGTCATTTTTAATTTTTATGTGTCTTAGGTGATTTAATACCAATCACAACTGTACATTTATCTAAATAGAATTACAATTCAAATTTTGTGTAATAAATAGCGCCGGTTGTTTGCTATTGTTTCTAGGTAACTTTTTATGGCAATGTGGTTCCTTTAGGCGATACAATTTTATCATTGGTGTTGATGTGCTAGAAAACGTGTCTGCTATTAAAGCACGTGAAACAAAAGCGATCAAGAGGAGAAAAATTAAAATCGGCCAACATATGAAAGTAGACTGAGCTATAGTAATCTAGGTGGGGATATATTAATGACTTAACTAACATTAATTAAGTTCTCTCATTCAACTCATATTTAAACGTAATAGACTACGTAACTTCAAGTAAACCACTTGATGAAGGTGTTTTACGTGAAGGCCAAAAGATAATCGGTTATCAATCGTGATGCTTAATTTTTTTTGCATGATCACTCCACTTGATTATTGCGTCCACTATAATATTGTAAGTGTTCGTTGCAAATTCTGCTTTTAATTTATCATAGCTTATATATAGTGCACGTGATTTATTAGCATTTAAGCGTACACCATTATTTTTAAACCAAATTGACAAATTTTTCAAATCTTCATTGATGTTTGAAATTGCTTCAGAAATATTTGGCGATTTAGAAGATATATATTGCTTTAATATTAACATGGTAAAAAATATCTATAATATAATTTTCCTTAATGTGTGTCTGTCTGTGGCACAACATAAAATCTCACGTTCCGGCTTCGCAGATGTTTATATTTGTTTAGGTTTTGTTTTTCTTATCTTAGCGCTCGGCTCGGAGCTGCAGGCATTTTGTTAACTAGTTTTTTCAGTAGATCTTCTACACTGTAATATTGCAACACTGCGGTTATTGAAGCTTTTGCAAAGCAACTGCATTCGTAATATGTAGCCATAAAAATAGGTTGATTCCTTTAGTGTGATGTTTACGACTAATGTTTATAAAAGCGACAATACGTTCAATCTTTTGACGGCAGTGACTGGATGATCACCCCGCACGCACTTGCGTTGGCATTGGCTTGTTTCAATAATTCCATGGCATCACTAATTTTTGTAAAAATGCTAGTTTTATTTTTTGCATTCCTTCGGTTATGGAAAATGAAAAATGGTTAGCAACAGTATGAATAGATGCACTATTTTTTTCTCTACAAAAAATGTATTTACACTTTAGCTCTAAAATAATTAGGGGAGCCAATAATTGGACATTAAGAATTTAACACGAGATGAAAAAAAAATTGACCGGAAGTCGACCTCGGAAAAGAAATCCGATTTCCGGTTTCTATATATTTTTGGAATCTACTCTTCGAGCTGAGTCGAATGATATATATCTCGTCCTCCTAAAATATATCTCCATTTTCTTGCTTCTCAGTTAATAATAACAAGTTAATAATAATGAATCTCTTTATAATTGAATACTGAATTACAAAATTATTATTGTATTGGCTTCTTTGTCAATCACACTCCTTAATACTTTTAATAGAACCTTCTTTTAAGTTAGATTGTATTATTATGCTTGGTTTGACATTACAATCAATCAAAACTAAATGTGGTCAAATTATTTAATCAAATTACTTTTTCCAGATTGAGGTTAAAATTAATTACAGATACCTAGACCAAAATGATATAGTTTCTACTTATAATGGCCAAAAACGTCGAGTACCCGAATCAAAGCAAATTTAGAAAACTTAATATTCTAAATTGCGCTCTAAATCTAAATTACAATGCTTTCCACTAATTTTGTCGTACCAAACTTGTTAATAATAATACACTAACCTTCACGAAGACTCGCTTGTACCTTGAGTGTATTTTCTATCAGCTCCTAACTGATTGGTAGTCGTCAAACACCTCCCTTGAGTTGTTGAAGACCCAAAATAGCTCGTTGAAGCTCTCGTACCTCTTAATACCTTGATAAACGGTAGTACAGCATGCCACAATCACTCTCACTTTCACTTAATGATGGTTTAAGTACCAATTACCACCTCAAATGGTTTCAAACAATCTTGAAATTATAATATGAATAATAATTGTGACCTTTGGTCAAATTTGATCGTGAAGAAGGCTGTCTTGCTATCACGTACCAAATATGCAATATTACTCTCACAATTAAAGGAAAGTAGCCCTTCAACGTGACTTATTAAACGTAGATTATTCAAAATTAAAGAAGTTTTTTCACTTGCAGTAAACAACCCCTTGGTTGCCTATTGCTACTACTACCAGTAATCTACTACCAACTGTTATCACATGATACCCTTTAGATATCTAGATATTAATATTGAATTAATTAAGCATCCACACAGCATGCTACATTACAACTGACAGTGCCACCAACAATACACTAGTTATAGTGACGTATTGTTTTTATCTCACTATTATAGTGAGTTATGGGCCATTTTATGATCTTAAATCTACATAATTATAGCCTTAAACTAGAAGGAGTTGGATAAAAATAGTTTTATTGCATTTCATATGGTAAAGTACTACATTCATACATTTAAAATCGAGTAAAGCGGTATTTTTCATCATAGGAATCATTACATCATAGCAATGGCGATTCGTTGTACATTTGGCAATACTGGAGTATATTGTTGGTGGCACTGTCAGTCTACGTCTACAAGTTAGCAGGTTAGGTTTAGCGTCGGTGAGAAGACTGGCGTAAAACCTGAGTAGCTAACCTCAAATTTGACATTGACTTACAGTGCCACCAACAATACACTTCAGTACTGCCAAACCCATAATATCAACTGGAGCTGTTTATTGTGTTTCAGTACATAAAAACAAGTTCTGTTCTGTTTGGTTATGTTTTGACATCTAATGCCACTTTTATATAAAAATTTAGTATTTCACATTTTTATATGAAATGCTTTAAAAATAGTATATGAAACGCTTTAGAAAAGTGGTTTTACTGACTCGTATGGCAGTTTAAGTACTCCCTAACGCTTGTACTTTTTCAGTAAAACGTCACTTTTCTAAACTTATTGCGTAATATACTATAATCCAACACCTTATAGACATAAAGACTATTACGAGATCCATTTTAGACCTCTAAAGTGGCCCACAACCCACTACTGAGGTAATTGTTATTAGGCCGATAGCTAAGCGTTTATGGCCTCTCTGATTCACGTGTGTCGCCTTTACGGGCTCGACATACTGGCCATATGTCGTATATAAAATTTTTTTGTATACTGAACTAGAATCATTTTGATTTGATTTTATTTAAGAATTATCCCAAACTATTTGCTTTAAAAATGCTGTGCTTCTTGTTATACGTTTGGCAGTACTGAATTGTATTGTTGGTGACGCTGTCTATGTCAAATTTGAGGTTAGGTTTTGTGTCAGACTGACGAAGAACTTTACCTGTTAACCTCAAATTTGACATCGACTGACAGTGCCAGCAACAATATACTTCAGTACTACCAAACGTATAATACGAATAACAGGCGTTGGTAAATGCTAAAGTACATTTTTTTTCTATAATAATTTTCAAGGTCAACTTTCTAGGGGATAAGTTGCATTCCTGCAGGGTCCCTAGTTTTAATAATGTTGGTACATAGATTTTTAGTTCTTTTCTTCCACTAACAAAATTACTGTCATTTTGACAAGATATGTCATAATTTAATATCGCTTGCTTCATTTTTGCATTTAAAATATTTCTTGGTTTTCCTTTTTATCCGATTTTATTGATGATGATGATTCCATGTTAAAAAAAATTGTCAAAGTTCAAATTAAGAAACTTTGACATTCAAAATTGACACATAACCATAATTTTGAAAAAATTCTACCAACATGAGATATAAAAATTTCCTAGCGTTTTTATCACATATCTACCAACACTGTAACACTTTGACAGTTATTATAGAAAAAAAACGTACTTTATTTTCTTCATTGGTCTGTGTGTGTGTGTGTGCGTGCGTGCGTGCGTGCATGCGTGCGTGCGAGCGTGCGTGCGTGGGTGTCTGTCTGTCTGCCTGTCTGTGAACAGAATATCTCAAAAACAAAATAAGTTATTTTTTTTTTTTTTTATTTTGACAGTTTACAATTTACAATCTACATCATTCGAGTATTAAGTAAATTTGTTGACATTATTTAAACACGTAGGGGAAACGTCCAGCGACGCCCCGCCTTATATAGCACTAGTAATGTCTAGTGCTGCAGCAGATCTATTGGCCAACATCTATTCAGTCTTCTTGTAGGTGGATTATCGTTGAGTAGCTGCTCCACAAGTTCATTTTCGTGTCCAGCGAGCCTTTCATGATATTTGACAGCTGTTTTCTTGATTTCTTCTGTGACGAACGCAATCTTGAGGTCTTCATGTAACGTTTTATTTGTGATGTACCAAGGTGCGTCTACCAAAGCTCGAAGCACTTTTGATTGAAAACTTTGTATAGTTTTAATTCTTGTCGGCTTAGCGCACCCCCATAGCTGTAGTCCATATGACCAAATCGGTTTCAGCATGGTCTTGTATAATAGCACTTTATTGTTTATTGATAACTTCGATTTCCGACCAATGAGCCAATACATTTGTTTAAATTTAAGGTTTAGTTGCAAGCGTTTCATTTGTATATGTTTATTCCATGTTAGCCTACGGTCTAAATGAAGTCCCAGGTATTTGACGTCGGTTTTAACGGGTACTGGTAAATTGCTTATTGTTACTGGTGGACAAGTAGCGGTTCTGTTTGTGAAAGTGACTTGCACCGATTTGGACTGATTCACTTTGATTCGCCATTTTTTGAACCATTTGGTGAGAAGATCTAGGTGGATTTGGATATTCTCAGAGGCTGTTTGAGGGTTTTCATTTGTAGAAAGAATCGCTGCATCATCCGCGAACGTGGCTATTACGGTATTTTCCGTTTCAGGCATATCCATTGTGTATATCAAGTAGAGGAGGGGACCCAATACACTCCCCTGAGGTACGCCAGACTTTATAGCACAGTAGCCAGAAAGAGCATCGTTGTATTTAATTGCGAAGTTTCTGTCGGAAAGGTAGGATTTGAAAAGGAGATAATAGTTGCTAGCTAGATAGGTTTTGAGTTTGAAAAGTAATCCAGTGTACCAAACCTTATCAAATGCTTGCGACACATCAATGAATACTGCACTACAGTATTTTTTCTCTTCGAGACTCTTGTTGATAGTGTTTACTAATCTATGAGCTTGTTGTATCGTTGATAGGTTTTTTCGAAATCCAAACTGGTGTTGAGGTAGTAGCGTTGCTAATTCAAAGTCTTTCTGAAGTCTTTGGAGTAGTAGTTTCTCAAATACTTTACCAGGTATAGGCAGCAAGCTAATTGGTCTGTATGATGTTTTTTCATGTGGAGGCTTACCAGGTTTTGGTATCATGATTATATTTGCGTACTTCCATAATATGGGATAATACGCAAGACTTAGCATGCGGTTATATATCAGTGTCATAAAGATGACTGCTTTTCGAGGTAAGTTTTTTAGTATTTGTCCATTTATTAGATCGTATCCCGGCGCTTTTCGTATGTTTAATCTGTCTAGTTCTGCCTTAACTTCTGTTGGAGAGAAAGGTTTTATAGGTGGTGTCATTTGGCAGGGTATATCAAGAAAATCTTCTGCCTCAGTATTCTCATAACCTGGTTCAGCTTCAAACGGTTGAAAGACTTCTGATAGATGGGCTGCAAATACATCTGCTTTCTCTTGGTTTGAACGAGCCCATTCACCGTTTGGTTTTCGGATTGGTGGAACGGGTGCCTGGGGTCTCTTAAATTTTTTTGTTGCTTTCCATATCGTATTATCATTTACAGATAAGTTGCTGATGTAGTTTTCAAACGAGGAATTTTGGATTTCTTTAAGTAAGGTTCTTAATTGTCTGGTTAGTCTATTATAATAGTGCTGATCAGCGACATTGCGTGTTCGCTGCCAAATTCTTCTAGCTCGGCGCTTTTCGCTTATAAGTTGCCGAATGTAAAGCGGTATATTGTCTGTGGTACGTTTGCCCTCATAGCTCGACGGTGTTGATTTCCACGCTGCCTCTTGGATCAACTGGGTGAAATATTGTACTGCTGCATCTAATTCTTCGTTTTGTTTCAGTCTTATGCCAAGGTTTATGTTTTCTTCAATATGCTGCCGAAATTCATCCCAGTTCGTGTCTTTAGAGGTTAGTTTGAGATATGTAGGTTGATTAAGTTTTGTAGAACTTATAGTTACAACAACTGGTGAGTGATCTGACGACAGGTCGTAATTGGATTCAATTTTACAATTGCTTGCCGGTATACTGTATGTTATAAAAAAGTCAAGGAGATCGGGAATCTTTCTTAGGTCTGTCGGCCAGTAAGTCGGCTCGCCTGTTGTGAGACAACTGTAGTTGTTGTCTGTTATGGCTCTTAGCAGATTTCGACCCTTTGTGGTAATTAGCCTAGAGCCCCAATGGGTGTGTTTAGAATTCCAATCACCACCGGCTATGAATCTGTTTCCAAGAGTTTTGAAGAACGTTTTGTAGTCCTCGGAGGTGATCGTATGTCGCGGCGGGCAGTAAATAGCAGTTACATTAAAATTCCATGGTAGGGCATGCACTTGAATACTGGCTGCTTGAATTTCAGGAGTTTGGTATTTTGGTAATTCGTGGTGAGATACAGAATTTTTAATTATAACCGTTGCTCCCCCATGAGCAGTATCGTCAGGGTGAGTAGTGTTGTAGACTGAGTATAGTGGTATTTTGAACATTGTTCGGTTGGTAAAATGTGACTCTGATATCAGTAGAATGTCGATTTTGTTTATGTTTAAAAATGTTATTATTTCTTGCTTATGGTTAAGCAATCCGTTGGCATTCCATGTAGCAATTCTAATTATGTTAGCCATTATGGGTTGATTTTGTTTATAACAGTTGTTAGCAGATTTAATATCATGCTGTTTTGGCTTAGCAATTGAGAAAACATATTTTTAAATTCGTTGAGGAACAGTGCTAACTGTTCTCCTATACTCGTCGTCTGCGTCTGCTCAAATTCCTTATTGTTATTTCTTGGAGATAATATCTCTGCGTAGGTTCTTCTTTGATTCTGCGAGAAGACGTTTTGGTGGGAATAAACATTGGGATAAATGTTTGCAGTATTATGTTTGGGTATTTGTAATTGTTCGTTACGAGTGTGTTGTTGATTACGAGAATTATAATTTCCTGTGTTCTTGTTTCTACCTTCTACCATGTCTCTGTAAACCGTACAACCTTTATAGTTCGCCGGATGAGCACCTCCGCATAAAGCACATGTTGCTGGGGTGTCTTTGGGTTTTTTACATGTTTTTGTGTCGTGCCGCTTGCCGCACTTGACACAGCTGTATGGTTTATTACAATACGTCTTTGAGTGTCCATATGTTTGGCATCTCGTGCATTGGATTATTTCTCGATGTTTCCTTGGTGGCTCTACGGCTATTTTGGTGTGGTATACGTATTTCAAATCATATATTTTCTTGTTATTTTCTTGAGGCTCTAGATCGAGAAAAAACATTGACAGGGGTTCTTTGGTTTTCCAGTGTCTGACATTTATTATATTTCTAATTTTGTGTCCTGCCGTTTCTATTTCCTTTTTTATATCTTCTAGTGGTACAGAGTAGTGTAGGTTTTTAATGACTACCCTGTATGCTCTATCTTCTTTAACTTGGTACGTGTGGTGGACGATTTTCTCATCTCGGAGGTGTCTAACTAATTTCCGGTAGGTGTCGATCGTATTAGCATTAATTTTAACTGTTTCATTAGCTAAAGCTTTAGATTGATACGTTTCATTTTCGGCTACTAGGGCTAAGTTATTTAACATATCTTGAAAGTTTGTAACTCCGTATATAAATATAGGGAAAGGTTTGTGAGTTTTCGGTTGAGTATTGTTTTCATTTGTCTGGGGGTGTTCAGTTTCATTATTTTGTCCTAATGGCTCAAATCTATTTTGTAACATAGGATGATCTGTGTTGTTTAGTTGGCGGTTAGCGTGGTTTTCTCGTTTCCTTTTCTTCACAACTTGCCAGTTGTGTTTGCTAACTTCTATTTCTGAATCACTGGTATCGCTGTTATTATTGTCAATATTTGTGTTCATATTTTGATTTTGAGCTGCAAAGTTTGGTACACATGGATTTGTTAATGAGGGATTGCCTTGATCTGTGAAGGAATGATTGGGTGTGGAGGTTATTAGAGGTTGATTGGTAATTTGATATTGAGGAGCGCCAAAGGAATCTTGTGGTTGTTGATAATATATCTGGTTTTGGCTATTTAGTGATGAATTTGGTTGAAATTGTGCCGGAAGCATAATGCCCCATCTGATTGATTATATTTACCAGAAGCTTATACTTTGTCGACAAGTATTAATCGAAAAACACAGTCTTTTTCGCCAGTGGTCTTGTCACACGAGTGCATGCACTGATATCACGCGCGTAGCACAGCGATACACATCCACTCGCTTCAAGGCCCGCTTCCAGACTCAAAATAAGTTATAACGTTAAAACTTCATATATAAGTTTGTTGTACTATCTAGATGCGACAGCAAGCTTTTGA